>OZ005740.1:186203740-186638740 GCA_963930735.1 Dioctria linearis
TAGTTTTACAGACGATTTAGGAAAAATTGAATGTTTTGAAGCCTCTACACATGACCAACTGGGGCGGATTTTTTAAAATAAAAACAGTTTTTTCATTATTTGAAAACATTCTTTTATTTTTGAAATTTACCATATTTATATGCATTGTCTTTTAAATCCGTAAGGTATAGAGCTATAATCTTTGAAAAATTTGCGCTTCTCTGCTTTAGGCCTATATATTTTTACTTCGGGGGTTGGTAATACCTCATGCTTTTCTGTGCGTCGTATATTTTGAGAAATTATGGGAATGCAGCCATTTTCTTCAGAGTTTAATATCATACGTTCCATAGAGATCTACGCGTATACCCTTAACTTTATTTGTTGCTTTAAACTGGTTTTCTTTTGCGTTGAAGTATTCATACGCATAATTTTTAGGGCCTCCGCTCACAAACCGCCTTACATAACTACCTTTGCCAAAGCAATCCAGTTCGTCTGTCATATCGCCAACGAATTCCCCTGTTGGTGGGTCATATTCGCCTTCTCTGCTACCATAAATGACAGAATCGGTGCCATAATATAAAGCTCGATTTCCAAGTTTTTCCAGGTAGCTGTACAGTTTAAGCCGCGCTTGTGTAGTAGTATAAGCAGCTATACAGGCGTTTACAGTTGATAAAGAGTCGGCAGCCTCTTCTTTGTAACCCCAATTGGCGATAACCGTATCTTCACCGACTGGGAGGATATGGTAGACTTCGGTGGCTGGGTTAGTAAACAGTGCATAAAATTCTGCTGGATTATTTATTATACTTGTCCTCGACTGGTTTTCACGCTGGCCAAACTTTCCCCAAAAGGAATTTAATATTAACTTGTCTAAAGATCTTAATCCGGGGTTGGATGTAATTTCAAGAAAACTCAGCTTTATTCCCTCATTCTCCAGAAAGTCATCAATATAGCGGTTCTTATCTTCCTCAAATTGGCAGCTGTTCAGCCATCCTGACGCTTGCTGCTTCATTTTGATGAATTTATTCATCATGACCGTGAATAATCCGCCCACCCGAGCCAATTTATCGTATTGCACGATTTCATAACGCCATATTTCATAATATTATATAATAATATATTATATATATATTATATTTCCAACAATTTATAGCCTTGATTTAAGGCCTCCTTAACTTCATCAATTCCCATGTGCCTATTAATGCCATTTCTTCATCTGTATGAGGACATTCATCAGACTGATTTTTCTCCTCACTACAGAGGCGGCATAGTCAAAACATTAACTTATTGTTTTATTTCATTGGTAGAACAGGGTGATATAACTCTTCTGTGGGTAAAATTTTACATTTAATTAGCCCCTCTGTATTATTCAAGCCCAACTCGGAACAGGCCCTGCTTCCAACATATAACTTTGGATGGCCGATTGGAAATTTGCCATATTTACAAACCCAGGGATACAGAGAGCATACATTGATATATTTAATTTTCTCGCCTGGTCTGCAATGATAGCGCATCACAGTATTTCCTGTTCGGCCGCCATAAAAAGCATCGCGAGGATTTAACGACATGTTTACCATCATAGGATGGTTTTTCAAATATCGCATGTCTTTATTCTTCTCTAACTGCCGGCGAAAATCACACTCCCACATTTCTATTACTTCGTATCCATAAGAACGTAAGCGTTTGGCTTTTGCCACAGTAGCTTCATATCTCCTGTTTAAACTATCGTTGGGGGTCATCATACAGTGGAGCATCGCGGTTATGTGTTAGACATATTTCGTGCCCATGATAATAGCAGCCATGACATTCGAAAACCTGATTTGTTTCTGGACAATATCCATCTACCTTAACCCCATTTAGTACAACCTCTCGTTGTTTAGCCGCATGCAAGATATTAATTTTGCGATAACCTTCCTCCCATATCAGCCACTGCATTGCTATTTGTGACTGGTTATCAGCTTTTCGATATCCATTTTTTGGAATAATCCCAATGGTGTCTTTCTTGAGAAAATTACGCCTGTAGACAATGTTGCACGCGGAAGCTATAGTCACTGCCTCCAGAAATGGCTCAACGTTCATCTAACAACAGCCTTCTAAATTTTAAGCATGCCTCTGTCAAAATTTGCACATCGCTATCACAGTATTCAACAATATCACGCTGCATATTAAATTCGTCATTTTTATGGTCTTCATACCATTTAAGAAATACAGCTCGTTCTTCTGTTTTCATTGTATCAGGGCCGTAATAATCTATTGCCGGCAGTGTGCCAATATAATTATCATTTTCAGCAGTATTAAAAAGATGTGGAAAATAACCTTTTTTATAAACGGGCGGTAAGGCAAATGCTTTTGGTAATAGCGCTAGAGCCATCGGGAAGTAATTCAAAGAATCTATAAATTTCACATTTCTCAGTTGCATCATGATTATTTTCGTACCTCGCATAATTAATTCGGGTTTTAAATCTGTATTTTGCAAAATATGGTTTAGTATAAATTGGTGGTCAAATGCTTGGCCATTGTGTGCTATAACAACTACCTTCTTGAACAATTTTCGCTGATTCAGTAAATACTCTACAAAGTTCTGAACAGGACTAACCTTTAAGACCTGTT
Organism: Dioctria linearis; assembly: GCA_963930735.1. Classification (NCBI taxonomy): domain Eukaryota; kingdom Metazoa; phylum Arthropoda; class Insecta; order Diptera; family Asilidae; genus Dioctria; species Dioctria linearis. The sequence goes on from OZ005740.1 coordinate 186,206,327, forward strand.
CTCTTATTCCGCATTTTTCACATATGCGCAGATCTTTTTCAATACAGTGCTCGCATCGCTGTTGAAAAATGCATAAATTTGGCTCATGCAGCTTAATTTCTCCTATTGATCGTTCTTGAACAACTTTATCTCCCAACACTTTTTCCTGTCGTGTCTCTAAATCGTAGAAAACAAAAAGAGTATCTTTTATGGAGGGTTTACGACTAACCTGTTGAATAAAGCATAAATGCCCCTGTGGTACATGTTTGTTGCATATTTAAAAGAAATATTCTCCGCATACATGAATTTGTTCACTTTGTATGTTATCAAAAAATCCATACATCTTTTAATCTGTTCACAGACGGTTTTGTTATTTAATGATCCACACGCATTGTGATTATCGAAGCATTGCTGGCCTCTAAGCGGCGGTTACATTTTGAACACTTAATTTCGATTATATTTTTATTAGTACAGGCTGGTGACTGTTGACAACAGGGGCATGTCCCGCCACACCTGTGATCGTTTTTAGTATTATACGGTATATAACATATTTCACAATAATAACTGCAACAAAAGGCAGCAGTGAGGGATGCTATAACATTATAATGATTATTGTGATATAACAGATTCAGCCTGGGGACATCGCTATGTCCCTCAAAAATGACATCTCGTCCTTTAGTTCCGTATTGATAAACGACAGTACTATATTTTTCAAATGGTTTTGAAATTTCTGTAGTTCAGAAATTCCCACGCCTTCAATCGGAATATGAATTCGTGATTCTGCTAACAATTTTGAAACAAGACGAGTTTGTAGTTTTCGAATATTTCTCCTAATTTTCCTATAGTTGACATCTTTCTTTACGCCCGCGATTGCAACCACCAATGCTCGAGGTAAGCACAGGTTGTCCTTATTCTCTATCACAACGATACCCTTCCTCGTGGCGCACTCTTCAATAAAAGTATTATATTTATTATGGCGATTATTTTCTCGCCCTTCTGGTAGGCGCACCGATGTCACCCCCAAGCAAAAAGTATCTGTACTTAATCCTAAAATAAAAATTTTGTTAGAAAAGCTTGACTAAATCAGGTGCAAATATAAAAACATACCTTCAGAGTTGCTTTGAAATATTTTCGAAATCATGTCCCAGATATCTTCTATTATAATTTCCGAAGCAGGTCTAAAATTCAATCACCCCGGCCCCCTCTCCTTAAAACTGTTTCCGCAAAAAGTAATCCCTACCTGATCGTTTGGTAGGAGCCCCTTTACGGCATGTTGAATAATGTCTTCCACCGAAGTCTTAATCCACGAGGTGGGCTCCGCATTTTGGGGCTCCGAAATATCCCGAAGCGATGGTGCTAGAATTCATACATCGATTCAATAAATAATTTCTTAACCCTGTCATTACTCTTGTGTACAGGGGGCCTCACACGATCAAGTCAAATATCTAATTTATTACTGATCTTTACTTAATTATTGAAAGACGGTGCTATAAATCCGTTATTTTAATTGTACTATTATTAATTATATACTCCTATCGAGGTGGATAATTCATAATATGGTATCAGGTCAACATAAATTCAGACAGCAGAATTTGTTTGATATACTCATGCCTGGTTAACTCAGATTTTTTTAATTCTATTCATAAAGAAACAACAACAACAAGGCCTTAATCGCATCGCGGTCAAATTCAAGTTTTAAAATTTGTAAGATCTACAAGAAATATGCCTGCTATTGAAAAATGACGTAAAGAAGTGTGACTAACTGATCAAGTCTGGCAGGAGTGGTAGAAAAAATGACTAAGTGGTGTTAAGCATTGGAGTACAAAAAAAGAAATGCAAAAACAGCCGAAGATATGAAAATATCGATGCAGGCTTAAACCATGCTTGCTAGCTGCATGAGCTCTTAAGCAAGATTTTGTGTTTTGGTTATCTGCTTGCCTGGTAGTGCAAATTTAAAGTGATCCAGTACCTATAAATATATAAATGAATTGGTGTGTGTGTGTGTGTGTGTGTGTGTGTGTGTGTGTGTGTGTGTGTGTGTGTGTGTGTGTGTGTGTGTGTGTGTGTGTGTGTGTGTGTGTGTGTGTGTGTGTGTGTGTGTGTGTGTGTGTGTGTGTGTGTGTGTGTGTGTGTGTGTGTGTGTGTGTGTGTGTGTGTGTGTGTGTGTGTGTGTGTGTGTGTGTGTGTGTGTGTGTGTGTGCGTGTGTGTGTGTGTGTGTGTGTGTGTGTGTGTGTGTGTGTGTGTGTGTGTGTGTGTGTGTGTGTGTTTTTGAGAGAGAGATAAAAGGTAAATGGCCTCGTACAGGGTCACTACCTGGCGCCAGTGACGTCAGAGAATGTCTGGCCAAACCGCCCTAATACCTACTGACGAACAAGAAGTAAGAGAGTGTTAAAATAAGTAAACGTGTATGAAACCAAAAAATACAGACAAAGTTAAAAGATCCAGTAATAGAAAGTACCAGGGAAGCAGATAAAAATCAACATGAGTTTGAGAAAGAGGAGTTTTGAGAATCTGAGACGTGGGACACGCATGTCAGGAACTCAGCACTGAACCATAGTGTATAGAAGGCGCCAATAGCCACGAACCCCGCTTCGCACAGATATGTTATCAAAATTTTTTTAAATTAAAATTTTCCTTTTATATTTTCTACAACAACATTCCAATGTCGGTGGTGGGGTAGCTATTTATGTACGTGACTTCTTAAAATCGTCAATAACAAAATTATCCGCACCTTTGCTACCTTTTGAATTTATATGTGTAGAATTGAAAACGTATAATGATCAATGTCTCTTAGTCTGTGCTTACAGTCCACCAAACAGTTTCAGTATCGATAATTCTGCTGAATTCATGAATGCTATCTCCCTATGCACGCATCGATGGCTTGAACGACGCCTTCTTGCACATATTTCAATCTATGGATCTTAAAACCGTAAATGCTTTACCTACTTTCTACAATACTACACAACCCTCGCAATTAGATCTACTTTTAGTAACTGATTTACACTCAGTACTTTTTCACAACCAATTAAGTCCGCCGAGTTGTTTGGACCACGATATATTGTTTCGAACCTATGATGTACCCATCAGCGCACGGCCTCATCCTGTCACTATACAATTCCGTGATTACAATCACCTTAACGTTCCCGCTCCTCTGCGTGATGGTTCGTCCTTGCCATGGGAAGCAATATACCACTGTACAAATGTTGACGAACAAGTGGATATCTTAAAAACCAATTTACATTATTTATTAAATAGGCATGCTCCTTTGCAGTCACGTCAAATTTGCCCTAAATATTGTTGTCCTTGGTTTTAGACGGATATAAGAGTTTTAATAGCTGAAAGGGAGTTCTTCTATCGTAAATATAAAAGGCTCAAAACTGATACTGCAAACAGATGTATGTACATGTGCGGAATTTAGTAACATCAAAAGTTCGCTGTGCAAAGCGCCGCTGGTATCATGAAATGCTTGATCCCAATCTGTCTCCTAAACATTTCTGGGATAACTTGCGTAAACTTCAGATAAAAGGAGACAAAGCAGTAGATGTCTGTAACATCAATGCAGATGAGTTAAATGAATACTTCATCAATGCTAGTAATACGTTATCGTCAACCAGCGGATCTTCTGTTGATAATGTTGTACCTCCAATGCTAAATGGTGATGGCTTTAGTTTCAGAAACGTCAACCAAAATGAAGTACTAAGAGCCATACCCAAAATAAGATCTGATGCTATTGCTCCCGATAATCTCTCTCCCTGCTTCTTGAAGCTCTTGTGCCCGATCTTATTGCCTTTTGTAACCCATATTTTCAATACCAGCCTGACCTCTGGGGTTTTTTTCCTACCAAATGGCAAATAGCAACTATACTTGCTGTTGCAAAAAAGAACTCGCCAGAATTACCATCAGACTTCCGTCCTATCAGTCTTCTCTGCTTTTTATCGAAGGCTCTGGAAAAGCTTATGACATCACAAATGCTTGGTCATCTTGAAACTTCATGTCGCCTGTCATGCTGGCAATCTGGTTTTCGTCGTGTACAGATCTTCGTTTTGAACTTGATAAAGGTGAAATTGGTTTACTGTCCCTGTTGGACTTCTCGAAGGCTTTTGACAGTGTGACTCATTCTAAATTACTAACAAAGCTTTTCTATTTGTATAACTTCTCTTCGCCAGCCATTGCAAGTATAAAGAGTTTTTTGTCTAATAGGTTCCAACAAGTAATACGAAAGAATGATTGTTCTAAGCTTTTACCATTGGTCTGTGGAGTCCCACAAAGCTCAATTCTGGGACCATTGCTATTTAGCTTATATATAAATGATCTCCCTAGAGTTGTTAAAGATTCAAAAGTACATCTATATGCTGACGACGTCCAAATATATCTTAATAGACCGATTGGTTTGATCGGGGATGGGGTACAACGTATGAATGGGGATCTTCAACGAATTCACTCATGGTCAATCGAAAATAATCTGGCACTCAATCCAGTAAATCGTGCTGTATGCTGCAATATAGAAATGACATTGATGTAAATGATGTACCTCCGATAACTCTAAACGATTCTCCTTTACCGTACATGAGAACAGTTAGGAACCTCGGTGTCATGCTGAATGATTATATGACCTGTTGCGACTTTATCAATGCCACATTTTAATTATGGTAGTGTTTCCGTCACTGGACTCTGTATGCAGTCGCAAAGTAGACGTAGCCTATAATGATTGTGTACGTTTCATCTATGGATTGCGACGTTTTGAACACATCAGTCTGTATCAGCACAAAATGTTTGGATGTTCCATCCCAACTTATCGCACATACAAGAGTTTAATCTTCATGCATATATATATATACGAAACGAAGGAACCTAGGTATCTTTATGAATATTTAAACTTCCTCCGTTCTGAAAGGCACCGATAGCTTCTAATTCCTCGCTTTCTCTCTGTACTTGGGCAGCGCTCTTACTTTGTGCATACAACAAATATCTGGAACTCTCTACCTGCGGACATTCAACGGACGACCTCAGCCAGCCGATTCAGAAATAATTTAAAAATATTTTTAAATATATCCCAATGATTATAGTTACATGTGTGTTGCTGCTCTTATTCTTCACGGTTTCTTTACTTCCTTCCACCTCCGGCTCTCGTTATGCACCTCTGAATTGTTATATTTTTGCAAATTAGTTAGTAACGTATTCACTTAGCTTTAATTATATTTTTGTTACATTGCAACTCAATTAAAATTATTATTTTGTAGTTATTAAAATTAATTGTGCAAACAAAAAAGATTGTAAGTCTTGTTGTACAGACAACCAGTATAAATAAATTGAATTGAATTGAATTGAATTGAATGGAATACTTACTTTGTGGACCAGAAAGTAAAGTTTCCTAAGATAAACGACCATAACTGGTCAAAGACTTCTTGCTGATAACTCAGTGGGCCATGAAGTTTCGCGTTTTTATTTCATTTGGAGTTGAATTCCTAAAGCGGGAAAGACTTACTTTAAATAATTATTAATCCAAAAGTGTCTGACAGTCTCTCAATAATTAAAACAGGATGCTTGACATTACGTAAAATTGTAGAGCTTCATCTGCGAAATTAGAATATGACGTCATAGGCGGCTGACTTTTGGATAGTGTTGTTATACACCACCGTATAAATTCTTCCCATTGGAAATGAAATAGGAATGATAATTATTTACAATTTCATAAAGCATTATATTTGAAAATGAAAAATTACGCCACAAGTGGCTTTCCTTAGGATATAGTATTACATATAACACCAAATGGCAAAAACAAGTTATAGATTTTTTTCCAGTGAAATTAACCTATATTTGTTAGTATTATACACAATTTTATAACTTTATATTCGGAATTTGATTATTACGCATGAGCGGCTTACTCTTAGATGTTAATATTATCTAAAACTACATAGAATTATACCATCGATACTGAAATAGGATAATTAGTTTTACATAAAATAGAAAAACTTTATTTTTGAAGTTAAAATAAGGCGCCATAAATGGCTTACCTTTGGATATAGGTTATCAGAATGAATTGAATAAAGTTATATTCTAAAACCAGGGGTCCGGAAAGAAACGATATGGGAACTGTTCTTAAACGTTCCCGTAACTTTTCATTCCTTCCGGAACGATATAATTCTTTTTTAAAAAAAATCGTTCCGGAGTGAATTTAAAAATATCGCTTCGGTGGAACGAATTCGTATTATAAATAATGAAAAGTTATTTTTAGAACTTCTCCGATTAAATTTTCGAATAAAATTCCCGTGTCATAATTATTAACAAAAATTTCGATAAAATTCAAGCGGCAGATATTAATCAACTGCAAATGTAAAGAAGCAAGCGCATGATTTATGAGTATTGCTAATCTTTTTAGGGTATACACTGAGCAAACAAACGCATAATTCAAGAAGCTTTTATCATAGTACTGAATGTTGTCACTTATTCACCATAGAGAGGCCGGATAGCAGTGCTACTAGAAGCGATTCACTAGGTAACTTTCAGGTAGGCCAACCTGAAAATTCATTACCTGGATCTACCAATGAAAACTCAGGATTGAGTTTGGCTTTGGGCATTTCTGAATCCACCACTAATTCTTTGTTGGAGGAATTTTTTGGAGGAGATACCAATATGAGTCCTTCTGCAGAGGAAGTGCACCAACACTTGCGGGAATATTATGCTGTCATCGATGCTTTTCATGTTTCAAGAAGGTATCCCCTCTCCACGAGTGTTTTATCTTTTTGGCATGAAAAAAGCTTTCGAAGTGAATCATGCAGATGGCAAAAATTGCAAAGGTTGTATTAGCAACTCCAGCTACTCAAGTGAGTGTTGAAAGGAGTTTTTCAGCACTTAGGTACGTTCTAAATGATTATAGAACTAGGCTCACTAACACAATAGCTAAGCTAATTTATAAGTGTATGTTACTTCCGGAACGTTACAATATGTAAATAAAAGCAAAATATGTATAATTCTAAAAAAATTCAAATAAAGGAACGAAAGTGTTGAAAGATCGAATCTTTTTGTTCTTTGAGAAACTAAATCTCTAAGGAGCAATTTAATAGTTCTTTGAAAAATAAAGTTCAGCGGAACTTTTCACTCGAAACGATATTTTTTCGTTCCGACAAAACTACTCCGCTCGGAACTTTTGATTTTTTTTTCGTTTCTCTCCGGACCCCTATCTAAAACTACACAGGGCTACTATATAGGGCTTGCTTTTGAATGGAGATTAGTCCATGAAATTTCATAAAAACTTCTCCTTGGAAATTATAACATGCCCCTATAACGGGATTACATTTAGATAGAGATTATTATATAAGATTTCATAGAATTTATCATTGAAATCAAGCTTATATTTTAGTGGATAGTAGTCCGTGAGAGTGCATACATATTTTTTTCTAGAGTGAAGTACGAAATTGTAAGAGTCTTACCATTCGTGGGGGAACTATTTGTTATAATACGCGTTTCGTTCAGGACAAGTTAAGTAGTACTTAGTCCAGGATCCAGAAGGCTTTCTGGGTACGACCCAGTTATCGAATATAGAAAAATTCTATCTAAGTTATGCTAAGGCAACATAGCTTCCCCAGCAGGAATGAAGTCTCGTCGAAATATTGTTGGTTAAGAGATAGCTGTTAAATATGTTAGAAGATAAGAAAAGTGTAATACTATTACTTAAGCTAAACAATAAAAGTATATTTCCTCTGTATAATCTAATGGAGTTCTAAATCTATTTGTTTTCTCCTTCCACTCTCCTGGAGCCCTCTCGGTGATATGGTTGACCAGGTCCACTATTCCTCTCTTTTCAGCTCATAACAGGGACACTGAAAACAAATTGCTGCCCTCAGTGTCGATTGGGTGGATGTAGCGACGGCAGATGAAGGCATTCTACGCCTGCGCGTAAGTATTGGTGGGTAGTGTAAAGGACCCTTCTGGACTGGGTGTGCTGCTTCGGTTTTTGTTAGGCACGAGATTTTTTTTTGTATATGACTGGTGGCACAGCGGCAGGTTTTCGTAGAACCTCCCCACACCATCCTCCATTAGCCGAGGCGAGCTAGCGTGCCACCCTGCAGTCAACGCTGTCCACCAAGTGATCTGTCAGCTCATGCTGACAGTCTGGACTTCACGTCCGATGTCAATCACTCTACATACTACCATAACAACCTGTTTCTTTCGTACTTATTGTGAGAATTAATTCAGAAATTTTCGAGAATGTTTAAATATCTGTGGGTGGATTCTGATAAACTTAAAATAGCAAATGACAATGAAAAAATGATTTTTTTATGGATTTAGGTCGAGTCAGTGGCGTTGGACGTTAAATCAAGACTGCCAGAATGAGCTTACTGCTCACACTGTGAACAGCGTTGTTATTGCAGGGCGGCACACTAGCTTCCCTCGACTATTGGCGGAGAGCGTGGGGTAGGTACCACGAAAATATCTGCCGCTGTCACGACACCATTAACAAAAAGATATCGTGCCTTCAACAAAATAAAACATCGCACCACATGCTGTCCTGAAGGGATCCTTACACCACTTACCTTGTATTACTGTGAGGACATAGATGTACCGTCCTCTTTGCCGTTCCCCCATCATTCCTACGACATCGCAGGCACTAGTTTGTAATGTCCCTTGATGACCTGAAATGATAGTGGAGGTGGGGACCTATTCAACCATTGATATCTAGAGAGGGCTCGGGGAGAGTGAAGGAAAAAATGTGAGTACTATGCCATTACGTTATAAATAACATAGAGACTTTTTTAGTTTCCACTACGGCGTGGAAAAAAATTTGTTTTTCCTGCTTACATAATTAACAATGAATAGGAAGCCTCACTAAGTTGACAAGATTCCAAGAAAAATAACTTAAAAATTGGCAATAGTGTCAAGACTCTTCAAGAAATATTCTAACCTAACTGGTAGCCTGAAGCCACGTCTTAAACTATTACATTACATAATGTAATTCAAAGAAAACAAAAAGGAAGGTGTTCGGCAAATGTTCCAACGATAATTAATGATAACTCTTAATCTAAATTGAATAATGTTATACGGCTACTTTTTCTCAAATTGCAAAGATATAACTAACAATATAAGGCCATATGATTCTCAAACGGCTTGTGCAAACTCCTTTCATCAAATTTCTCAAGAATATAATTAATAATACAAGTTAATCTACCTCTCGACCTCTGATTTTTAACTTTTAAAATTCTCGCTTTTCCTCATAGTTTTTTTTTACTTAATTTGTTTCAATTAATATACTGACATTCAAAAACGATGTAAGTAAGTAAGTAAGCTTATTCATCTAAGTTTCGAATAGCTCCGGAATATATAATTTTAAATTAAACCTGTACATTGCATAATAAAGAGAACTAATCAATATTTATACGATATGATACAAATATTTATATTACACTTCAAATCCGACCTCCACATAAGCTTTCGCTTGAGCGTGGAAATCCGTAGCAGCCTTCAGCTAATGTTTATAAATTCCTTGTTTGTGAGAAAAACATAAATTTTTTATATTTGTAATACTAATTATGTAATTATTCCTAACCTACTCCGGAAGAGATTCTGAATAATATTTTCTGTTTTCAGATAGGAAAATTTTAAGTTTTAATTTATAATTACTAACTGTAAGCTCATTTTTAATTATTAGAGGTAATTTATTGAACATTTTAGGACCTAAGAAGCTAGCATGTCTTTGAGTATAAGTTTTATGACATTTTATTTCATGTAATGGGTTTGATAATTGATTTCGAGTAGCATAACGTGTATGATGAAGTGGATTTTTTTTTAGATTCTTGTAAACGAATTTGAAAGCCACGAAAGAATATAATTTTCTTACAGTCATCACATTGAACCTCAAGAACGCCTAGAGTAGTGGAGTAATATTTTGATATCTTGAGGCAAAGCTTCACTATTTTATTTTGTAGATTTTGCAATGGATTAATAATGTTAGTGTAGGCTGCGCCCCAGCCAATTATGCCGTACTGAATAATAGATTGAACAATTGCTTAATAAATCATTCTCATAGTTGGAATCCGGACCATATTCCTAATCATAGGAATTTTATAAAATAACTTCCTCAATCGGATGGAGATATGCGGGAAGTGCTGCCACCCTTCAGTTTGTTATCAAAGATTACTACTAAGTATTTAATCTGTAGATTACTATCCTGTTAGGAATATCATTACCAAACTGCATATATTTAGTTTTTGCAATATTTAAGGCGAGTTTGTGACAATTCAACGATTTGTAAATCTTACAGAGGCCTTCATTAGCTTGATGTGCTGCCAGTACTGAGGATGAGTCTTTGAACAAAATGACAGTGTCATTAGCGAAGGTAACTACGTGACTTATTATTTCCACTCCTAATTCACACAGACCGTTAATGTATATTAAAAACAAAATAGGACCTAGTACTGAGCCTTGAGGAACGCCAGATATAATGGACATTGGTATACTAAATACGTCTCCTATATTAACTATTTGACGTCTACCCATTATGAATGATTTAAGTAAATTGAGAGTTGTACTCCTAATTCCGATCTGATTAAGTTTATTTAGTAGTATTTCGTGATTCACCATTATCAAAAGCCTTCCTTATATCTAAAAAGACAGCAACTAGCTTTTCATTCTTATCTAAGGCGGAACTTATAAAAGTCGTTACATCTTAAATCGCATCACTAGTTCTGCAACCGTTCTTGAAGCCATACTGATTAGTCGTTATTACGTCCCTATTTTCAAGGTATTCCATTGAGTCTAACCTTCATACATTTTCAAAAATTTTCGAAAAATTTGAGAGCAGGGACTCAGTTTTGGAATCTCCTTTATGTATTGGCACAATCATAGCACACTTAAGCTTTTCAGGAAATGTTCCTTCTGCGATTGCTAGGTTGAAAATATAAGTAAGATGCTCACATAAGTTCCAATACTCTTTAATGTTCTACCCGAGTAGCCATCCGGACCTGTGGATTTTTTTTTCATCGACCATTTTCAAGTGACTTGATTAATTTTACCCCACAGTTTTGTAGGGTTATTTGAGACATTTTCAAATTCCCGTCTATAGTAACTTATTTTCTCCATTGATAATTGTGTTTAATTTATTCCTGTATTTCCTATACTGAGATTTTAATGATTCATTAAATGGTTAATTCTTTACCTTTTTAGCTAGCTTATCTCTATGTCTAATAGATCTTAAAATGCCTATAGTTACTCACGGCTTCAATTTTTTTGTTTTTTTTTTTGTTACATGTCTACGCCGGGTTGTCAATAACATGGTTGATTCACTTATTAATTTATTTAAGGTGCCTACTAGTGAAATTCGTAAAACATTTACTAACGTTACATTCACAGAATACTATAGTCCAATTCTATAATTTATTTTATCTATAAGTTTAACTATATCTATTTCGTATTGTGGTAGTGACTGAAATATTGGTGTACCTAAAGAGTTCCTGTTGGTTGTAGAAGCGAACTTTATTTTACATAGTGTACTGTAGTGGTCCGTTATATATGTTTGATAAATAGCAGGCTCAAATATGTTTAAATTATTGTTTGTCTTGTAGTATATGTGATTCAGACATGAACTAGTGTTAGTGCCTTTTCTAGTGCATCCCAATAAATGCATTAAAAAACCTGCGTTAGATAAAGCATCTAAGTATTCGTGGGAAATTGCTGTCACCCCGCCTTCCAAAATGTTAATATTAATGTCTCCGATAACTATATGGTTCTCAAGTCTCCGTTTTCCTGTAGATATAAGCCTAAAGAACTTATAAAGGGTAAAGGATCTGCTATGGGTGATCTGTATACTGCAGTTAAACATAAAGAGTGCCCATTAGACAAGGATAATTACACTTCTAACGAATTGCACGCTGCGATATCGCTGGTAATAGAGAAATAGCTATGATCTTCTTTAATATAATTTATCAATCCATCACATTTATTATTTTTATTTGGTTTATTTAACATTGCGAATCCTGGTATACTTAAGCAGTCGCATCCATTTAGCCAAGTTTCAGTAAGTACAATTATATCAAAATTTACTTTTAAACCACTCAGCATAATGTTTAATTCATCGTAATGCTTACTAAGACTTCTTACATTCAAATGAAAGATTTTTATAGAAGTAGAATCTCCCAGAAATTCCCCACAAGAAACTTCATCGCGCAGTACTATCGTATTCACTGATTGATATGAATTTAGTTCTTTTAAAATATCAGTCGTTGAAAGAAAAGAGAAACTAAAAGTAAATACCACCACCTAACTAAAGAATGAAAAGTTATATTGACTAGCATGAAATCATTCTATTTAAATCCTCTGTATTGTTTATAGATACTAATCTGCTGCCATTAGTTTTCCTAACACAAATCCTACCGTTACTGATCTATACATATTTGTACTCATATTGTCTAGCCACTAGTTCAGGTTGCCTAAGCAACTATGCAGTAGCGGCAGTAAGATGATCACCGACAAATACACGACCTTCACCGAGTTTATTACTGATATCAGCTGCTGGTATTTCCTAACGTCCACTTTGCCTGACAATTGCCTTGTATGCATTAACCCATATACATATATCGTGTTTGCCTTGCAAAACGCAATATAACAGTGTTGGCAGAACTTTTGTTTTGATTTTGCACTCTGTACACATAGCTGATAGCATTTGCATCATATTCCACTTTAATGGTATTTGCAACTGCTTTAATTACCGATGAGATGTGTTCACCTTGTGTTACCCCTCCTGTTCTCTTGTTGTAACCGCTCGTTTTCCGCTTTCAGGTTATTCACATCCCGCCCGCAGATTTTGATTTTCTGTTTTTAGGTCTTTGACTTCAGTAACTAATTTCTCCATATCCTCGGCATACTCGTCGAATTTGTTTGATAAAAACTGAATAGATTTTTTTATTTCAGTCATTTCCTTAGACGATTGCTTTAGTAATCCCAAAACTTCGAGTTTAAATATGGAAAACAAATCACTTACAGATTTTTCGGTGCTTGGCAACGTATCACTTGGATTTCTAATTGCTTTACAAGAATCACACTTCCATTGCTCCTTTTTTTTGCCAAGTTTATGTATATTTTCAAGAGTCTTCAAACTACAGCATTTCGAGTGCAAATATTTTTTTCTTTTGGGTCATTAAAGACCTCTTTGCAACTATCGCAATTCGTAGGCATCTTACTACTTTATAACACGTCCACTTGCTTGCTTAGACCGACTACTACTAGCAAATACATGACAAATAGTCAGCACTTACATGGCTCTGTTGTTTGAGTCCACCGTAGACGCGCGTCCATGTTGTCCTGCAATGCCTGTCACTGTAAATTATGGAATGAAAGAAATTTGCTATCCATACATTTGATAAGTGCGTATTCTGGCTTCTGAGGGTTATATCAGGTTAAGCTAATTCTCTTAATTTTATATTCTAGACAACTTCCCTAAATATTACATTTCGTTAATGTTAAGCTTCCTCGCGGGGCTCCTGGGGCCCCATTAAGGTGTGTGGGGAGTTGAATATTGGTTACCTCTTTCTTCGTTTGATCATGGAAACTGCTTTCATCAAAATACAACCGTGAGGAGGACTCCCAATCGCCGACTGATAGACGGGAATATCCGGACCCAAAGAAGTATTGACGTCTACTATTAGCCGTTTGTCCACAGGACTTCACAAATGTTACTGTATTGGTATATGAACGTTCTCCTAAGGATGCTAGTTTAGCACGTGACGGGCTCTTTTAGTATGGTCCAGCGGGCTTAAGTTCGATGAATTCGCATCATTCGATGCCGGCAAATAGGGTTCCTTTCAATTTTTTCCCGTATTTTTTTTTCAGAATAAAAAAGTTTTTGGCGGATTTTCTCTCCTCAGCACTAGGCCACAATTTTTCACCTTTCTGACATAAATTTGCAATCGCTCGCAATAAATCTGCTTCCTGATGTTTGGAACATCGGGTGAGTGAATGCAACGGGTAGTCCGGAGAAGTCTCCAAGGCAAAGTTCCACAACGTTGGGGCAAAATATTTAGAACACTTGATATTTTCACTTTAATAATAATCTCATTCACTACTTATATCTATGGTACAATATTTCGAGTGTTCCTCTCTACTAGTTCAATGATTGAAATTCCTTACTACTATTGTTGCAATTACTACTAGACGAGTATCCTTGCCTTGAAATCCAATGCATGTACTTGATTTGTCACTGATATTATTAACACTACTTCACTTAGTATATTTAACTATGAAAGTACATTACTTGTACTTGTACCTACACTTATATATTTAACTCGTCGTGAGAAATGCTTATAGCCCGGGGCAGTACGAAGAACATACGGATGCCGAGGGTATAGCCCACACGAAAGATGAAAGTGTTGCGTTGCCGCCCGTACCTACTACGAGGAGGAGGAAACTGATTCCCAATAGGGGGAGTTCACTGCCCTTTAGTTGTAAGTTAAAGAAACACTTTTCGTTTCAATTTATTTTAATACAAACAAGGTAGATTTTACTTTTTAATACTGAGTAAGAAAAACTCTTTTCGTTTCGATTTTATTCAAGTATGTTAAAGGTAGATCGATTATAATTTACTTTTAATACAAACTAAGAAAAACAGGGAGTCAATGGAAGGTATAGAGGAACTGGTGAAGTTATTCCTGATGGTTTTGACCATGGATCAGAAACCTTTGCTACCTTTGAGGCTTGCCAAGATTCTTTGTCTAATATTCTGGTAAAAAAGAAATTTTTCTCCCTGGATAATGGACTTACAGGTGTTCCGTCCAGTCTTGTAGACTTGTTTCTGTTCAGGACATGGATGCAATTGATAGGCGCGAAAAGCAGACTCTTTCGCTTTTATAGCTTGGTTGCACTTATCGTTAAACCAAAAGCGATTTTGCTGTTGTTGACATCTACTGTAAGAATACCGAATGTATTCACCCATGCCAAGACTTAGTATGTTACTAAACTCTAATGTGCATTCATCAACATCCGATGCAAAACAGACCGCCCAATCAATTTCTCTAAGATACTGATTGAAACTTTCCCAATCAGCATTCTTATAGTGCCAAAGAAGCCTACTTGTAGGTGGAGAAGTAGGGCGGAACAGGTTTGAGGTGGTAAATTGAGCCGTGATTAAACAATGATGTGAATTACCGAGGGGGGAACGGACTGAGATGGAATATTTGTCAGGATGAGATGTTAGAAACAAATCCAGTAAATTAGCTCTATCTTCAGTTTCATCGGGAATTCGCGTTGGTGCATCTACTAGCTGTTGCAAATTAAAAGATTCACTGGAGAGTTCAACGAAACGGCCGCCCGCTGCCAGGACGATTTCGGAAGAGGGAGAGACAGAAAGCAAATGATCAATATTGACTATCAGAACCAGCTTAATATAAGCTCGCTGCATGGACACATTTAATAAATAAACGATCAACAATACATGCGTTTCATCACTTAGTAGGTGTTAGTCTTAATATCTTAAATTAAACATAGACCAAGCACCGGATGAAATTACATGCAATGTAAAAAAGATTAAATATTATATAGACTTTTTTAAAATATGCTTAGAAACGTCAAGAACAAAATGCTCAGCCATATTATTAACAGTAATACACATGCGATTACCAGGTTCATACATGCTAAAGTTAGACCTTGAGGAGTTAACATGCAACATGCCTTCTCAAATTGTGCGTACTATCACCGAAAGAGATATTGTTAAGTAATAACGGAGAATCAATACTCCCGTTTAAGAGTTGATGCACAAAAGTTACATCGGCAACCATGCGACGTTGCTTAACCGAGTACATACTTAAAAGCTTCAAGCGATTAGGGTGGAAGAATCAATGAATTATTCCAGACTAGATGCCTGAGAGCAAACCGTAAAAAGTTTCTCTGAACAGACTCGATGCGGTCGATGTGTGTACCGTAAAATGGAGACCAGACCTGGCTAGCGTATTCAAGAAGTGGTCTCACAAAGCAAGTGTACAAACGCAATGTTATGGTAGGATTCGAAAACTCTCGGGACCAACGTTTTATAAAATCCAGCATAGAACTACACTTTGACACCATATAGTTTATATGGGAGATAAGAATCAATCTGCGGTTACATTTGAGACTTGAGTCACAGACAGAGTCCACACGGCGAAGCGAGAAATCCCAGAACCCATAATCATAAGTGATTGGTGTCTGATTCCTATGGAAAGTCATAACCTCATATTTGTCGATATTGAGTACCAAATTATTGCTCTCGCACCAATTGTAAAATTTTTGAAGGTCACCCTGTACCTGTTCACAATCGCGAATAGATTTAATCTCAGCGAAAAGCTTAACATCGTCAGCATGAATCGAGACCTTACAGTACCTCACCACAGAGACAATGTCGTCAATAGACAGAATATAGAACAACGGGCCTAAGTGACTTTCTTGAGGTACGCCAGACGAAGCCTTCAAGACTCTAGAGATGGAATGGCGGAATAAGATTTGGTATGTTCTTTTAATCAAATAAGACTCTGTCCATTTTAGAAATAGTCGCGGAAACCCATACTTTTTCATTTTAAAGAGTATCACGGAGTGAGATAACTTGTCGAACGCTTTACTAAAGTCTGTATAAATACAATCAAGCCTTTTGCCAACCCGCCAATGGTATCCGAGACAAATTCCAGCAAGTTAGTGGTTGTAGACCTGCCCGAAATAAACCTATGTTGGTTTGAAGAGAGCACATTCTTAGATGAAGTTGATAGTTGACAGTAAAAGATGATTTGAATAATTTGGGCATGCACGATAATTTTTCAATAGGTCCATAGTTAGAAATTTCATTTTACTACCTTTTTTTGGATCGGTATTATAAATGAGTTTTTTCATAGCTGTGGGAAACAACCACTATCGAGCGATTTTTGGAAAATAATTCTCAGCGGAGCTGCCATTGCACGGCAGCATGACTTAAAGATGGCAGGAGGGATCGCATCAGGACCAGTTGTGAAGTCATTTGGAAGCCCATTAATATGATCGAGTATATCGTCTTCTGAAATTGAAGGGATAGTGAATGAAATGTTATGAGAGTCGTTCATATGACTGACGTTGCTATTTTTAGGTTGAAAATTTGACGAGGCAAAGGCATTGTCAAAAAAAGAAGTAAACATATCGCAAATTTTAGACGAATCATCACTAGCAGAATCCTTGTATCTGATGGTATTGGGTAGTTGTCCGTTCTTTTCTTCATATTAATAAACTTAAAAAAAGATGCGTGGGTCACTAAATAATTTCGTATGCATGCTTTGAACATACTCATCATAAAGTGTAGAGGAAAGTTCTCTGAACTCATTATACCTATGATGTGAGGACTTATAATATCCTTATCCCTCATATAACTTTTCCAAATTTATTCTTTCAATGGTGGACATGTTTTAGACAGCCGCTGACGCTTGTAGGAAACGTGAGAGGAAAATAAATCGGAAAGAATTATGTAAAATTTAGGAACGTCTTCGTCAACATTATTGCTAGACAGTAATGTGTTGAAGTCAAGATGTAAGTCTACTGGAAAGTTCCGAAAAGTTAGCCTTTCTAAAATTGAAAAAGTATTGTGTTTCGTCACAATTAGCTAAGTCTTGGGTTTCATAGCAATATGTAATTAGTAGTGGGGGGGGGGGGGTGATATTTGTCAACATTCTGACTGGGCTAGGCTCAACTATTAAGCTACACGCGTCAGTAGAAATTACCAGGTCTACTGCCTACCCATGTCATTCTTAACATTGTTGATTTGGCTGAGACTAAGAGATGAAATAGTGTCAAGGAAAAGTGACTCTCTTGTTGTCAAGTTATTAAGTGGAAGATAGTCATCGTCAACTTCATTTAGTACCCATTGAATATTGAGTAAGGTAAAATCACCAGTAGTAATTCGTCAAGAGTTTCCATCTTACCATGGACAAAATTAGATGTTCACATGAGTAGGTCGTAAATATTCTGACCTTTGTCATCAACAATATTTATGGTGTCTTAAGGAATAGAGTAACAAATAATGTATTAGTCAGATTTTGAAAGAGATAACTTAAGAGCAATAAGTTCGATGTCAAGAGTGTTGGAGAAACTGGGAAGCTCTACCTGGCTGCAATTAAACTGGTTTTTACAGGCGATGAGTACGCCGCCACGTCGAGCTACAGTTGCAGTATGTCTATCTCTTCTAAAAATTTGATACGAATTGTCAAAAATTTCAGCATCGCGAAAACCGTGATACAATCAAGTTTCAGTGAAAGCAATTATATCGGAACAAGTCGCAGCAGAGGCCTTGAAGATTTGTGTAGTTTTTGTACGAATCCCCCGTTTTGATAGTAAAGACAGAGCGATTTGGGTTCTTTGGAATATCGCTGCTTATTTTGGATGCATTTCTAGGTAGGCTCCCGGAAGGTGCAAACAATTTAGTAAACGTGCCAGATGGCCAAAATGTGGGATCCAATAACTTGTCCCGTACATCTTCTGAAACGGTTAAAACGAAGGATGCAACCGGCTTAGAACTTTTACTAATTTTACGACAAGAAATGCCTTAGCTGCGATATTTTTGGACTTCAGATACTCCAATATAACCCCACACGACGTTTCTTGAGAAAAACGAGTGACGAAAACCCTCAAAGGTTTTGATACTGTTCTCAAGGGGACAACAATACCATTACCTAAAGATGACACAGATGAAGTATCATTCAATACCGCGGAAACAGATGCAGGTCTTAGAATGATGTTATCAGAACTTTGACTCTCAGCGTTACCTACGGCCATAACTGCTGAGGCACTCGTACTAGGAGTGGCAGCGGGCAGGTGCAAATTGGATCGCTTCCTCCGGCGCGGGTGTAGCTTACTCGAGGCACATCTGCTGATAGCAAAGAAACATCAGTACAAGGCGTATATGCATTGACAGGAGGCGTCACGTCGGGAGAAGTTTCCAGACGTGAAACACTTAATGTCCGGGGCGATAGTGCCACTAAGCACGGAGTCCTTAGCCGCAGAAGCAGACCAACCCGCAAGATCATTATTGACCATCTGGATATTGTGCTGAATATCTTTAAGGATTGGGTAGGCTCCAGGAAGTGAAAGAGGCGCGTTACAATTGTTCGGCGGGGCGCGAAGATCATCAACAGTGGATGTAAGAAATTCGAGACGAGTAGAGAGAGCATGCGGATTATCAAGTAAGAGGGATGAGTTTGAACTGAGCGCCTCTGAAAAATTAAGAAGCTTGTCGAGTTTTGAATTGAAGGTATTAAGGTCTTCGGAGAAAGCATTGAAGTATGACTAGTTGGCAGATATGTGCTTAACACTACCCGCAATAAAGGATTGGTCGCTTGAGAACGAATCGAAGATACCTTTGATAAGTCGTAGAATATTGTTGGAGATATTGTCAAATATGGATACCGTGTCGTCTTCAGATATAATTGGGCTGCGATAAAGGAAACAGAAGTAGATGATGTGCTTGTGTAGTTTGAACATAATCCAGATGTAATTAAAATTTGCAGAAGGAAAATCTTGAAGAACGGTAAGGGCTACATCATTCCGAATATATATTGCGATCCCTCTATGCTGAGAAAAAAGAGGCATGAAGCTGTAACCAGAGTATGTTCGCTTTTGATGTAGGCTCTAACCCGTTACAATAAGGACCAGTTTAATTGCTCTGAAGAATTGTCTTGCGCCGAATAAACTGCCGTTCGCAAGTGATTAACACCATACTTATCCTGACAAATTCCGCAGAGGAAACTGTACCCCATTGTCAGAGACTATCGTCTCTGGAACTCCGAACATGTGAAAGATTTCTGTCTCAAGAAATCTTCCACATATTGATATTAGATTCCTTTTCCATTGGTTTCAAAATTGGTAATTTCGAGAAGTGATCAAGAACAATAAGTATACAGACGTTTGCCTTTGTTGACCTGGGATAGGCACCTAAGAAATCTATGTAAGGCCGTTCCATGGTAGTTCTGTCACAGACTGGGCTCCCATTGGTAGACTGAGAATGAAATTTGAAGCTTTGACTTCCTTACACACGTCACAAGCGCCTACGTAATTTCTGACATCAACTGTCATTCGAGGCCAGTACAGATGTCGCCTTAACGTTGCAGCCTCTTTCCGACCCCCTCCGTGAGAGTGAGAGTGGCGGATCATGCGCCCTTGAAATAACGTCAGAGACAAGCCCTTGCGGAATTCAAAGCTTCCGAGCTTCTTCTTCCTGAATTGGATCGTCTGTTCTCGGAACGGTCCGAATATAAACGAAATCATCCCTGACACACAGATCTGGTAATTTGTTAGAAGCTGGTTTAACTTTCTGCCTCAGTTCTTCATATTCCAACGAGTTGAAATATGGAGAACTAAGTTCAACATTCGGACCAGGATTTTCATATGGTGATAAAGTATAACAGTGAATCCGTGACAGAGCATCAGGGACGACGTTCAGGCTTCTTTTTCTTTGTTTAATGGTGAAGTCGAAACTTTAAAGTTTCATACACTACCGAGCAAATCTACCCCTGAGGTCCTTTTGGGACGTCAGCCATTTCAAGTTGGCATGATCAGTCACTATCTTAAACGGCATAAAATCAATGAAAGTCTGGAACTTCTGCTCACTTAGCACTGCTGCTAAGCATTCCTACTATGTGACTGTGTAATTTCTTTGTACCTTTTTCGAGACGGATTCTCGGATTCTCATGGCCATCGTCAACTAGTTGTAGCAGCACTCCACCAATGCCTTGATTGCTCGTATTGCACTGTATAACGAATGGCTTGGTGAAATCTGGTTTCACTAACAATGGAGCAGAGGTAAGTTTCTGTTTAAACAGTTCCAGAGACGTCTGGGTTTCCTAATAGGCGTCGGGCTTACCCAACAGTTTTAGCTGAATGGTAGTCAACTATAGCTGACATTTTATGGGGATCAGTCCTGATGCCACCTTTTCCAACAATGAAACCTAAATTCTTGTCTCTGTAATACAAAACTTATTCTTCTCTACATTGGTAGTGAGACCAGCTTTCCTCAAACAATCCGCTACACGAGCTAGCAGTGTGAGTTGAGAGTAAAAATCTTGTGACAGAATTAACAAGTCCAGATATACAAGGAATTTGAGGAGCATTACATAGACCGAAGGGCATCACTGTGTACTGATAGAGAGTATGACCAGATACTGTAAAAGCGGTCTTATCTTTAGAATCAGTGTCTAAGGGGATCTGCCAGAAAGCATACGTCATATCCAGACTCGTCATGAAGTTTGCCGGAGAAAGTCGACTCAGAAGTGCATCTACCTACGGCAGCAGATAGACGTCTTTTTTAGTGACGGAGTTGACCTTCCTGGTATCAAAACAGAGCCGGACCTTTCCAGGCTTCCTCAGTAGAACAACTGGAGAGCTAAAAGGACTCTGGCTCCCCTCTTTCACTCCCTAACATTCGCTCCAGCTCGGCGTCCATCAAACTGCACTGCCGGTGAAATAGGATAAAACTTCTGTTTTTTCGAAGCAGCATCGTTTGTCTCGATATTGTGAATAACCCAAGATGTTTTTCCTAAGCCCAAAGAGGCGAAGGAAAGAAAAAGCTGTTTAGTGGCTTCAAGACCTAAATAGACGCCAGAAGTCTATTCCCAGGTATAGTGCTTGAGTTAGTCCATGATCGACGTAAAAGCGAACGTTTTTGGTCTCACCACGAAAAGTGACATCCAAGTCCACATGACCATGTATATTCGTCATGGCACCATTAGCCATCTCGACTTGTATGTTTGATACCACCTCCATTCGACCACTGCTTCCGCTAGCTTTTCCAGAGCTCCCTTGCCTAGGATGCTGACAGTGGCACCACTATCAAGTAACTCAGTCTCAGTTCGCCCGAGTAATTTTACTTTGGCATACGGCCGAATGTCTTCTGGCATCGTACTGAAATGTGTACCAGTTTCTTCCTATCAGCTCTAATTCGTCGGCAATATTCACGCCACGGAACAGTTGACCGTTTCTTTTTTCTATTAAGGTCCAGTACTGGGATCATAATTGCTATAAGTTCAGCCACTGAAGATAAGGTTAGGTTAGATTACGTAAGAGGGGTGCCGCCAGACGACTAGCCTGTATTACTTAGACCTCTAGTGGGTCTATTGTGCCCCTAGACCTCATGGGATAACCTTTCAAGCCCCAGATCCATCCTGCTTTCCTTAGATATCCTTATGGCCAGGTATCAAGCATAGGGTCACCATGTGCCTTATAGTCAATTCCTCAAGACAGGTCTTGCATAGCAGCACCAATTTTGATTTTACCAGCACAGCATCCAGCGCCTTGATGGCTGCCTGGCTATCAGTATATATGCAGATGTGCCGTGCGGGCTCTGTGTACATGGATACCAGTAATGCCGCCTGATAAATCGCTGCGAGCTCTGCCTGAAAAATACTGCATTTGTTCGGCAGTCTATAAGACTTGTACCACTGGAGATCTCTAGAGTACACTCCAGCCCCTGTGCTCGCACTCGTCTTGGATTCATCCGTAAAAATCGAAATATCGGATTTTACGACCACCTCCTTCCCTTCCCAGTCACTCCTTGCAATCACTACACTCTATCTTCTGGAGTATATTAGAGTGCCCAAAACCCCTTTCCATCCACCAGTCCCCCGCCCCCAGCCGGACAGCGCTGATTGCCGCTAATCCTCTTCAATAAAGATCCAGCGGCAATATGTCAGGCATGACTTCCAGTGCCGCCGTGGGCGTGGTGCGCAGACACCCAGTTATTCCCACGCAAGCGGCTTTCTGGATTTTTGATAGCACATCCAGGTTACACTTCCTCGTCAGTGCCGTCCACCAGACCGTGGATCCGTAGCAGAAGAAGGAGCGATCTTTGGCTGTGTACATCCAACGTACCACCATGGGTTTTAGTCCCCAGTTTCCGCCAAATATTCTCCTGCACGTGTAAAAGGCCACACTGGCCTTCTTTACTAGATTAACCTTCCTCAGCTTGGAATCGAAGACGATTCCCAAATGCTTCGCTTCGCTGGAGAGAGTAAGCTCCTCTACACCCAGCCTTGGATGTCTGAAATTTTGCACACGCCTCCTTCTTGTAAAGAGAACCAGCTTCGTCTTCGAGGGGCTTACCCTCCATGCACTCTTATTGGCCCAGTTATCCAGCTTTAACAGCGCATACTCGAGCGTTTCAATAATGGTAGAGAGAAATTTTTCAGTTACCAGGATGCATATGTCATCCGCGTAGGAAACTGCCTTAAAGCCCCTTTAGTCTAACTTGATGAGGATTTCATCTATTACCAGTAGTCACAGGAGTGGTGATAGCACCCCCCCCCCCCACCCCTGCGGGGTACCACTATAGACTTCTCTTTTCACAGTAGCGTCACCTGAGCAGGAGCTAATCTTTCTACTCAGAAGCATTGAGTTGATCCAGTTACATAGACTCTAATCAACTCCCACCATTCTCAGTTGATTATACAGAGTGTCCCGTAAGTAGACGTCAAGCCGGAATCGGGTGATAGACCAAATCATAACAGTTACTAGAAAAATATAAAAAAAAAATCGAAGTCATGTATTTTTCAAATTATAGACATTTCTTTTGTTTTCGAGAAAATGTACACCCTGTGATGCTTTTTGTTGCTGCAAATCTTTGCTTTTTTTTCAATTTTATTTTTCTTATGTAATCCCGAATAGTGCTTATGTAAAATTTTGCTTTAAATTCTAAGCCAACTGTTCCAGCTTGGAAGAAAATGTCAAATTTTGCCGAACCAAGAATAGATAATTAATATTTCATCTAACTTTAACTGACTGCAATGAAAAAAAATGTACTACGCCAGTTTGCCAAGTAACTTTAAAAGTTGACGCATTTAATAAGGATTCTAAAATGGTATAACACTTGCTACAATATTTCTTAGATTACGGAAAAAAAATGTTTTCTTCAAGAAACCCAGTTTCGAAAAATTTCTTTTCACCTACTAAAAATGATTCAAGTGTACCCAAAACTTGCCGTAAGACCGTAACTTTAAGATTCTAGTTTGAGTGAGACGGAGAGTCATTACATGAAATGTGACTGAGCAAGAGAATGAGCAAGAGAATGAAAACCGCAAGCCATAGACAATACTTAGGATAAAACGAACCAATTTTAAAAATTAATGAGCTTTGACACATTCATACATACATATGTAGTGTTTTGTTGTATATATTGTGGCTTGGATATAAACAACATTTATCATTAAGTTAACAATTATTAACAATTATTACGTAATCAACAATACAAATGAACTAAAAAAACAAAACCTATACTGAGAGACATTATGTACATTATATTCTTATTTATCATTTGTTCAAGAAAATAAAACAGAAAACCAAGATTTGTTTGCCATTAACTTTGAATGAAATAATTGAATTTAGATAATTTATTGTGAAGTGTTTATGTAAATACTCTATCCCTTATATACAATAATAATTTCCTAAACATACAGACTGTTTGACTCTGTTGAATTAAAAGAAAGCATTAATACATCTAGTTCCAATAGTAAGTCAATAAGGTTGTTAACCTGCAATTGTATTCATTCATAATGACTGAAAGGGCCGAATTGATTCAAAGAAGAGGTCGTGTAAGGCAAGTGCCACACTAAACCACTGATGTGCTGATGTACTGATTAGCAGCAACACTAATATCTAAATGAGGCATGCTACATTGTAAGAGGTAGTGATGTACTGATGTGATACTAATCTGCTGATAATCAGCAGGTGACCTGCATGTTGCTGATTTTTACTTACATCGGTCGATATTTAATTTGCAAACTAATTAAGTCGGGTTAGTTTAAAATATTAAAAATTAGTGAATGAAATTTTGTGTTAAAATTAGTGCAAATAGTTGAAAATCGAAGGTACCTATGGGAATCAACGTGGTGTAGACTACTGCAAAACAGACAAATTGGAAAAAGCTTGAAATTGGAAATGGTGGTATGTTTTCTTGTGTAATATTTTATTAAATTATACTCCCTTATAAGGTTTTCCATAGATTTATTTATCTACTATAATTCGATTTATAGTTACATTGTACATATGAATTAACATAAAAGATGTTATTTACGGATTAACGCAGTAGTCCCATTGCCAAGGCAATGCATTTTCTGCTGTTAAAAATAATTAAGTCGGGTTAGTTTTAAATATTAAAATTGAGTGAACGGGATTTTGTTTCAAAATTAGTGCAAAGTGTGGAAAAACGTAGGTGCCTGTGGGAATCAACGTGTGCAGACTACTGCAAAAGAGATAAACTGGAAAAAGCCTGGACAGAAATTTCGTCGGAAATTGGAAAAGATGGTATGTTTTCTTGTGGAATTTTATTTTATTTTATTAACATACAACATTTTATTTATGGCTTCACGCAGTAGTCCCATTGCCAAGGCAATGCATTTTCTGCTCTTAAAAAATAATTCGCCATTCGGTTTCGATTAATTTGTGATTTCGTTAGTCCCCTTTCTGCTGTTGGTAAAGGGATAGCTATTCCCGTGTTCTAAAGGAATCGGTTCCGGAGTTATATCCGCTACTGATGTAAAATTTCCTTCTTGCAATCGAATAAAGTTATGTAGGACGCAGGCAGCTTTTATTATAGAGTGCACAGTAGTTTCTTTACAGCAGATTGGTGTCTCAAAAATCCTGAATTTAGATGTGAGTATACCGAAGGCACATTCTACGCTCTTTCGAGCACGTGAAAGTCGATAATTGAAAATTCTTTTTGTATTTGTTAACGATCTTTGTGGAAATGGGCGTAGAAAGTTTTCTGTTAGAGGGAACGCCTCATCCCCTACAAATATATATGGAAAGTCTTCAGTATCAATTGGTAATGGAGCATGCTTTGGAATATCCAGACTATTGTTTTGGAAGCACCGATTCAATGTTGAATGATGAAAGATACCACCATCACTATTTCGTCCTATTTCGCCTACATCAATAGTGTAAATAAAGCATCCGCGTCTGCTGCAGCTATTAGAACAACGGAATAGAACCCTTTGTAGTTGTGATAAAGGGAGCCACTCTTAGGAAAAATTTTTTATTCTGATGTGCTTTCCGTCTACAGATCCAATACAGTTTGGCAAATTCCACAAGCCCTTATATCTATCAGCAATTCGCAACCAATGATCTGTCGTAGGCGGTGGCATATACTTTCCATATAACGATTCCCAGATAGCTTGCGTGGTTGTTGAAATGATTTGGCCGATAGTACTTCTTCCCCGCATAAACATATGCGATAAAGCGGTATGACTGCATCCTGTAGTTAGATACCTGGCGAATTTTTATTATTGTTTATAATTAAATAGTTTTGCATTGGTTTTTGAAAATTTACTTTTTACTTTTCAGTAAACATTTGTAAAGACAAATGGAAAAATGTTCGCACAGGTTTTATGAGAAGCTTAAAAGAGTACACACCCAGCGGCTCTGGAGTTTCGTTCAAGAAAAAACAATTTTATCTACATGACGCAATGCAATTTCTCGTGCCATATACATATAAAACACGGAGATCAAAGTGGAAATTTGTCTACAGTTATTGACAGCAGCCAACAAAAGTAAGCAGAGACTCAAATAGAACCTGGGGTCGCAGAAGTGGAGCAGCATTCATTAGAAAATGTCATCAGCGCTAATCTTTCTCACGAACAGCAGCCATTGTTTGAAGAAGTACTAAACATTACTGAACAGGAAGATAAGGAAATTGCAGGTCCATCGCGAAAAAGAATTAGGAAAACCCAAAACCCTCAAAATAATACCGATAAGGAAATAGTAAATTATTTGAAGCAACGGCAAAAGGAATTAGCACAGACAACTAAAGAAGAAACATCCTTAATATCCTTTTTTAAAGGAATATCACAAGATATTTTGACATTATCGGCTGGCAATCAAAGGAGCTTTAAGAAAAAAGTTCTTGAAATAATAGAAGAACTACATGCTGATGAGAATAAATCTCAGACTGCACAATTCATACTCGATACCTCCTCTTCTACCTACTACGAATACAATTTGCTTCCGGGTTTAACCAGTGAATTAAATTCAGATATAAATAAAAATAAATAAAGATATTTTCACCTACCTGAGTGTAATTAATATCCGTTCACTAGTTGGTACAGCTTTTCGGAAACTTGTATCTTATCTTTCAATTTTTTTACTCACTAATCGCTCTAACAAATCGAATGATTCTTTGGACATCCTGTAAATTTGCTTAAATTTGTCTGGTGTTTCATTCAATTCTTTTGCCACAACTGCTGCACTATACCTTAAATTTTTTGTAATATATGGATGGACCCAATATTTTCGTTTATTTTGATTTTATCTTCCTTTTTTTAATAATAAAAGCAGCAAAAGCTCTTCCTTCTCGCTGAATTCCATTGTAAGTACTTGAGAGTTTGACATAGAAAAATCAGATGACTTTTAAGTTGATGTAGCATTACCTACTGATGTGATGTCCTCGCAATATATCAGCTGCTGATTATTTTAAAATATCACCATCACCACATCAGCACGTCAGTAGTCTGGTGTGGCACCTGCCTAAAGGGTACAATCACACGCATGAAAACGTTCACGGAAAGCTTGAATCAAAATACAGAAAGCTTGAATCAAAATACAACTCTCGAAGGCTTTGTCATCAGATTGGAAAAAATTGATGAAGTGTGGGCTGAATTCCAAGCGATAGACGATTGCTTACTTTTGATTGATAATCAGGCGTCGGAAATGGAGGAATACGAGGAGAAATATTTTGATATCAAGGCTTCACAAATACGGGCTATGAAGTCGCGTACTCCTACCACGAATAATAATAACAACATGAACCAGTCCATTTCAGATTAACTGAGTTCGACCATGAATCAGTTTTTCACACGACAGCAGACGGTTCTTCAATCTAATCTTTTGATCGTAGCAATTCCCCAGGAAATATAACTCGTTTGCCTAAGTTAAACATACGTATTTTCCGGAGATTATAGAGAATGGATCTCCTTTTAGGATCTCTTTGAAGCTTCGATACATTCTAATACTTCCCTTACATGAGCACAAATACTTCAATATTTAAAGGGCCTGCTACAAGGGAATGCAGCAAATGTCATACGACATTTAACAATAAGTGTCAACAATTACGATGAAGCCTGGAAAAACTCAAATCGCGTTTTAATAAAAAGGTACATATTACTACATCGCTCATAAAAACATTCCTCGATGTTAATGTGGTAAATCAACCAGGTGTTAAACCGTTACGGACTTTGCATGATACATTCGATGAGACATTACGTGGCTTAAAGGCGCTGGGCAGTGAAGCAGAAAAAAGAGACCCATGGTTAGTATACATCGGACTAACGAAATTAGATCCTCAGACACGGGAACTTTGGTCGCAAAATACAACCGATGGAACATTTCCAACTTTCCAGAATTTCTTAAAATTCCTATCAAAAAGATGCGATGCATTAGAAGCTTGTGGAGTTATTGGTAAACGGCCTGTTGCCTTATTTAAGTCATTGCACACCACATCCACTGAACGGCCACCAACCTGTCCACGGTGCAGTAGTTGCCATTTCCTATTTAAATGTGAACAATTCAAAGCTGAATATCTGGAAAAACGAAGATCCTTGGATGCAGAAAAATCACTGTGCTTCAAATGTTTGGGGGCAGGGCATTCTGTGCGCACATGTCTTTCTAAAATGCGATGCGACCGATGCAATGGAAATCATCATCCTCTATTACATTCCACTCTTCAAATCATCAAAGGTTAGCATCACATGACCTCCAATCGAAGATAACAAATGAAGCTTCATCTTCTGATCAGGCTATACCCAACAGTGGTAACTCAATGCCTCCAGACAATGTAAGCAGTTCACAAGAAGACACTACTTTGGGCTCCTTTAACACATACATTAAAAATCAATCCAAGAGAAATGCGGAAATCGTGACAGATGGGAGGACGACTTGAAAAATCTACCTGTAATTTCAGTGCGAAACATCCGATAATACTCCCAAAAAATCATCCTGTAACAAACATTCTTATACGAGAGCTTCACAAAATCTACTTGCATCCTGGGCCTTCACTTTTAGTGGGTATTATCCGACAAAGATATTAGATCCTTGTGGTTCGAGATGTAGTAAAGAGAATAACTGGGGGATGCGTGGTGTGCTTTAAGCAACGAGCTGCTAGGATTTCACAGCTTATGGGAGATCTTCCTGAAACGCGAGTCTCCATTTCGGGCCTTTTTTTTCAATGTGGGAGTTGACTTTGCGGGTCCTGTAACATTGAAAACAAAATCAGGACGGGGAGCCAAATCATTCAAGGCTTACGTTGCACTGTTTGTGTGCATGGCCACTCGGGCCTTACATTTAAAAGTTGTCAGCGGACTTAGTTCAGAAGTTTTCATTGCTGCGCTACGACGATTTATCTCCCGCCGCGGAGTTCCGGCGAAAGTTTTCTCTGACAATGGTACAAATTTTGTCGGTGAAAAGCGGCATTTAAGCGAAATACACAAACTTGCCTTATCTCGCACAACTAATGAGAATATTTCTCATTTTTTAGAATCACACAAAATGAATGGTCTTTCATTCCACCAGGAGCTGGACACTTCGCTGGCCTATGGGAGGCGGGAGTGAAGTTGGTCAAGTGGCACCTCCGTCGATTAATAGGCGAAACAATCCTGACATTCGAAGAAATGGCTACGTTACTCACTCAAATCGAAGCAATTTTAAGTTCTCGACCATATGGTTCCCCATCGTCGAGTCCAGAAGACCTTGATTCACTAACACCGGCCAACTTCTTGATTGGCGAGCCGCTTACGACTCTTCCCGACCCATAATATTCCGAAGTCAAGATAACATGATTAGGCAGATGGCAGCATATTCAATCCATGGTACAAAGGTTTTGGAAGTGTTGGCGTTTAGAATATCAAGAGCGATCGAAATGGCGAAAGAAAAAAACTCATTAAATGAAGGTCAACTGGTTATCATTAATGAAGATAATCTTCCACCCTGTAAATGGTTGATGGGCAGAGTGGTGATGACTCATCCAGGAGATGACGGGCTAGTAAGGGTAGTTTCTTTACGGACAAGACGGGGCGCTCTGAAGCGAGCGATCAATAAGGTAAACAAATTGCCAATTAGTTAAGAAACAGACCTCTTAACAGGGGGACGATGTTCCAGCATCAGCAGTTCTTAAATAATGTTTTTAAATTTGTTATTTCATTATAGTTCTTGAATTCTGTAACCTACTGTATCATATTTGCAATTGCTTGTATACATATACATATTTGTTCTGACTCGCTTATGTAACGTAACAGTATCAAAAAATGATATTGTTTGCTTATCAACAATTTGCTATACAAACTTATTTTGTCACATTTTGCTGGTTAGTATATATACAAACATACAGTTTACATGTAGATATGTTAATCTATCCCGCAATTCTAGCGTATTCCATTAGCAGAGATTAGACAAAGGTTCTTCTGTCTGGTACTGTATCTCAAAGCAAGAACAAGTGCAAATCATACTTGAATAAATCATTATTGTGAAAAGTGGAAGTGCCTTTCAATTAATACCCAGCTGGTAAAATAAATGGAATTAGCAGCCTAGAAAAGTGCAGCAATTCGATATCCTGGAGAATATCAAAGAGAACAACGATTCCACTTGCAGTAATCATATTATATTGGTCAACGTACGGACCTGGTCCTTCATCTTATCGTACCAAATAAAAATATCAACCGAATTTTTTTCGAGCATAATAAATTTCGTGAGGTTCCAAAGTTGCACACGTTCTTTTTAATTCTATTCTATGTCATTTTGTCTGGGTAAGTGTTATCCAGCATGTTTTGAGAATTGTTTAATCTTGAGGAGGATGGTACAGTGGAGGGTTGGCGTAAGGCCTAGTAGCTGTTTCGTGTTCACGCGTGAAGAACAATAGGGCAACATTTTTTTTTACAGGCTTCGAGCCTTAGCCACGGTAGTTGGGGACGTTAGGGTCTAATAGCCCAAGGTAAGAGCTCCTTCATCACCTGGAGCTCATCTCTCTTTCTCTTTTTTCTAAATTTCAGGTACGACATCGATGGGTCTGCAGGATCGTTAGGCACGTCAGTTTCAACGTAAATGTTGTTATGTCCGTCTGAGTTACTATTAATGATACAATAAACTAGCATCCGAGGGATGAGGACGATAAGAACCCACCCAAGCCGGCTGATCGGTAGCGTCGAATTACTGTGTCGTTGTCCTCACTAGTCCCGCAGATGAATTTTGCAGCAAGAGTTGCCAACTGCAGCGGCTGCCTATATCAGATGTTTAGAGTTGATATGGGTAGTGCTGTTAGAAGGTTTCTCTCTGCTACAAGATAGTTATATTCCAAAGGCTGAACAAAATCTTCGAAGCCGTAATGGGGAACGACGCTTAAAATCGTAATTAACGAAATCGTACCAACAAAAATAAACTGTAATCTACAATTCTGAAATCTCACCGTGGGCTAATTGCAAATTATTGCAAAGACAAAGAATCAGAAAAAACCATAAGAGATAACTCTCAAAAACAAAAGTCTCCAAAGTCCACTCTCTCAAAATCAGGTCAGAAGATACAGCAGTACAGGCAAGTAGTGTGAATGTGTGCATCTTTAGAAAAGTCGGGTTGAAGATGTCCAAGACTGAACACGTTACTAGAGATTCTTCAGTCTGGCAGTTAGGAGTATGCCAGCTCCTGATTACTGAAGGTCTCCAGCATCACTTCCATTCTCCAACAACTCCTTCCTTTCTCTTCAGCCAATCGCCATGTCTAACTAACCATCCAGTTGGGCAAAGCACAGATTGATGATTCTGTCCAGCCGGATGACCCGACAAAACATTCCTCCGTGAGTAATACAAACGAAAAAGAGTTCCATGGCTGAAGGCCACATCTCAAAAAAATTCAAAAATTCAAAAAAATTAAATTAACTTCCAAAACTTGAGGCTTGACTAAATCAGTAGTCCCAGTAGAGCCACTGTTAGACCACCGAAGTCTAACTGAGGTGGCCCCACGTTGGGCGCCATTTTGGTTATAACAATGGACGCGCACAACGTATCAAAAATAGAAGAATGGACACCTCTTGAACAGAAGGTTCACGTGGAGCCGAGTACTGATGTTATCCCTACTCAACTACAAATGTCTATATCTGCAAAGTTATCTCAGTCCCCAGTAAGAGGTCTGACGTACTGGAGATGTTATTGTCCCCACGTTGGACGCCGTTTTTGTTATGGGAGCATAGAAGTGAGTATGTTTTGGACGTGAGGTCGATTCTGTATAAATATTGTTTTTATTGATTGAGAAAACTTCTGATGTTATTTCTCTTGATTATAATCTTTAAAAATCAGGAAGCATAATCTACAGACTAACGCAATTTCAAAAGTTAAACAGGATTCAGACACTCTTAATAAAATTTCCTCGACTAATTATTAGTTTTAAATTCATAACGTTATTATAACATTCTTCATAAAGGTTTTCAATAATCACTACTCTTCTAAACTTCTGAGCTAACTATTAGCCTACTAATCAAGTATACTGACGGAAATTCTACACTAGTTTAATGAAATAGCGTATTTCCAAAATACAAAAAAAAAAACATGCTATGAACCACTTAATCAAGGTTAGGGTTTCTCATTTCGCGGCAAAATGAGAATATTTCGAAGATTCCCGGGAAAACCGTGTTTAATATTTACTAAATAAAAAAAGAAATAGTTAATTAAAATATTTATTTCTTTTTTCATTAAAACAAAAAGCTTAATTATTAATAGAAAAAAAATTTATTTATCAGAAGAGTTCTTAAAATGAGTTCTGAGACAAAGTAGCGCATTAAGGCCGGGTCTCTGACATAAATGGGACAGCTCGGTGCACAATTCGCAAGATGGTGCGCGGCGTTAAAATTTTTGAATAAATCGCAAATTGATTAATGGAATATTTATGCAAATACCTAAGGCAACAAAATTACGTTTTCTAATTGTTAAATGTGTCCCCCCCCACCCCCCAATTTTTATTGAAAATGATTTAAAAATGAAAATTCAATGATTTTTTTTCTTTCTCTGGTTTGCGGAGCGGGGCTGCCACAAATTTGAACTAAATGTAATAAATTTTTAACATAAGCTTTCTGAAGTAAATAAGCAGAAAATAACGTTTTTCCATTTTTAAAATTCTACTGTGTGTAAGATAGCTCTCTTAACACCGGGGGTTTAAGTGCTCATACAAGACTACACAGTACTATCGAACATGTCAAAATGTACGATATAGGCATTAAATTTCTGCGGGAGACGAATTTCACTCAAGAGACTTATACACAACTTGAGCGTTCTGCTTACCTGCACACTGGCTATGCAATTTTTGCCACACCTGCGCCTCGCCGAGGCTCAGGGGTGGCAATTTTTATATCCAACCAATTTACACTGTCGTATCCTGTTTATACAGATATCTTCCCAGGCTTCGCTTCTTCCTTGGACTTTGTCGTTCAAGACAAACATATCAAGGTAGTAAACGTGTACCTTCCTCATGACCAGGACATTACAAGACAAGTTCTTGATCGTGTTCAATCCTGTCTGGTGAATTTTAGCGGGGAAACTGTCCTCGGAGGTGATATCAACTGCACTCTGAATCTCTCAATGGATCGGCATTCCGGAGCTGAGTTCAAATGCTACTCGGTTGAGGAATTTTATCCGTGTTTTCACAGATTCGTGGATATCTATCGTTGGATGCATCCTACGACTAAATCATACACGAGGGTCTCGCGAAATATCGATGGAAATCTCGCACGCTCCAGAATCGATAGACTTTACGTCTCACCTGGAATACTAGAACATTTCGTTGGTGTCGCTCATGAAGTGTGTTCCATTAGCGATCACCTTCTTGTGGTAGCAATCAGCACTCTAGTTGAAAGAAGAACTGCATACTGGATATTCAACAACTATTTGTTGAATTCCGAGCAGCTCATCAATGAGTTCATTGAATTCTGGCACGATTGGCAAGAGAGGAAAGCTGACTTTCCTTTTCTTAGTCAATGGTGGGATGTTGGAAAGCTCCAAATCCGATCTTTTATTGAACCGAATTTCAATCGAAGTGGGTATTAAGCTTCTAGCTAGTCGGGCGAAGTATCTAGAGTGGCAGCTCTTCTCTCAACTCAGCCGGAGTTGATTCTTTATTTTAACAGAATAAAGGAACGTTTGGCAGCACAAACTTCTCCAACCGAGTACTTCTTTTGGGCAACTAGACGACGTACTGCTTCTTGTGAGGTTGAATCGATAATTGATGAATCTGGACAAGTCCCCAACGGACAACAGCTATCAAAATATATTCGAGATTACTACAGTAGTCTCTATTCTGAATCGACGTCGACAACATCCTCGACCACTCATGAATTTCTTGAGACTATTCGTACTTTTTCTCAAGGAGAAGGAGTTTCTGAATACAGTAATCACATTGAAGGATATAATCGCTGTGACAAAAAATCTCAGGCGACACACTTCACCTGGTTATGATGGCTTGACTCCAGAATTCTTCATACTTTTCAAGGATTTGTTAATTCCTGGTCTTTTGGAAGTCTTCAATTCGACGGTTGAGATACATTCAGACTTTCCTTCTAGTTGGAGGAGGTCTGTGATGTGCTTGATTCCAAAGAGGGGAGATTTGCACAGGATGGGGAACTGGAGGCCAGTAACCCTATGCAATGTAGATTACAAAATCGTCTGCAAAGCTTTAGGGGCGATACTCCGCTCAGTGATTGCTTCGGTAATACATCCGGAACAGTCCTATTGTGTACTTGGTCGTAGATAGTATGTACGACAACATCGCGGTAGCCAAACATTTGTTTGTCTACCATGAACAGACTGATACACAAATGGCCGTGAATTCACTAGACCAGCAAAAGGCTTTTGATAGCGCCTCGCGCGAGTATCTCCTGACTTCTCTCGAGGCATTTGAGTTTCCGCCCAGGTGGCTCGATATCATTGGGAAACTGTATAGAGATTCAGCGATTTTGATTAAGCATCAAGGACAAGCTCTGGCTCCTATCTCGTTTCATCGAGCTATCAGACAGGGCTGTCCACTGTCAGGTATGCTTTATGATCTGCCGTTGGAGCCGCTACTGGTGAATTTTCGTCGAATGCTCGGACAATATTCAGTGCGTCTACCATATACCAATGTGAGGCCTCTTATGTTGGCATATGCGGATGACCTTTCCATTTTCGTGACAAGAGATGAAGCTTCTCCGGTCGCTCGTGCTGCTTTCGAACAGTACGAACATATATTGGGTGCTAAAATCAACCTTAGCAAGAGCCAAGGCTTGTGGTGTGGAAGGTGAAGAGATCATACAGATACTTCACTGGACATCCAATGGACTAATACTTGCCTGAAGTATTTAGGTGTGTATATCGGACGCGAGAGTAAATCAAATAATAGCCGAATTGCTCTGGAGAACTGTCTAGAGCTCTAAACTCATGGCGTAGTCGACTATTTTCATTATCCTTAATGGGAAGGTCAGTCGTGATAAATTATGTGATTACCTCGTCCATCGTTCATCTGCTAAAGTCTGAGACGTTTGATGAAGGCTTCGCAGGTCTTCTTCAAGCAAAAGCGATAGACGCCTTTTGGTGCGGAAGACGATGGGTTGCTGAAAGCACGCTTTGTCTCACTAACTTGGTTGTGAAATCAAGGTGTCTCCAAATGCGTGCATTGCAAAGGGTGTCTTGCCAGAGAGACACCTTGATTTCTCAACTGTGGGTGAATGTACTGGGATTCAGAGAAGGGGCAGAATCAGGCCAGCATTTCACCTTCAGTGGAATGCTCCACGGTACACGCAAATCGCGTCGATCCCAATCAGGTTTAATCCTGAATTTATAGATTCAGTGTTCAGTAATGCTCGGGGTTTTGAAACTGACACGCATACACTGACAGTTATCGGAGATACTATTGTCTCTGGAAACTGTCGAATAAATACTAACACTACAACTACACCACCTGGCTACTTCTGCGCGGGAGAGATTTCGCCTTTGCTTATGACCATAAGACCCTCGGAGTATACAGGATACAACAGACGGCGAACGCACCTCGGGGTGAATATGGGCGTGATGGGAGGGATAACTTGCAGAGTAGTTCACAGTTATCCTTCTATTTACAAAGATGCTGATGTAGCATTAAAATTGCTGCATCACAGTCTTGTGTATCGTAATCAGTTGTCACATATTAACCGGCGAGTTCAGAGGATTTGCACAGTTTTTGCTAGTGAAGTCACCCTATTTCACAGGTTCTTCACTTGCCCAGCTTTGCAAAATCTAATGGAACTCGTGCGGGATATGTATCAATTGATCCACCCGAATTTCGGCATTACTAGGACATCGTTTCTATGGGGACCAAAGGTTAGTAGTCGAGTGAACTGTTTGATTAGCTTTGTGTTGACACTGGCCAAATCTACAATTCACTTGTACTACATGAGAGTCCAAGATGGGAATCAGAACACTGACCCACAACACGACGCACAAGCAGTTAAGCGCCACTTCGTTGACAGATTGAAGAGACGTTTACGTCTTCAATATCTGGCAACGAACGCAGACACATTCAACTGCACATGGCAGCCACTATCGGTGGTGTAGGATGGCGCTCTTGTCTTTGGCTGGCGATAGCAGGCCACAACATTTGCAACACTAGTCCATGAGGCTTCTCCTCGCTTTGGAACCGTTGCAAGTGCTGTGGGAAGGACAAGCGCTCCGTTAGAGATGCTCCGCTAGAGGGATGATGAAGGCAGTTTGTAGAGGTCTATGATACTACAGGCTGCTCTCGCGGGACTCGATATATTTAATTTTTTCGTTCGTTTGGCTATTTACTTTTTATTTCGGTTTCGGTGCTAAATTTCAAAATTTTATGTTGAAAAATCGCTCGTTTAGGAAATTAATTTTTACTAGATCATTTTTGGAAATTTGGAACCTCTTGGAACTGCCACTTACCCAATTATCAAAATTGGGACTTCTAAACTTTTTCTTTATATTTTAATTTGTTCAAGAAGGAATTTATTTGGATTCTCCGGTATATAGCAAAAGCACAAAATGTTTTTAATTTGTTATTTCATCACACAACCCATTATATTTTTGGTGACAAGTTTCAAGTCTTGGTTTGATTCATCAACAGGTCCCAAATAGCGAAATTGAGTGACTTGAAAAACAATTGAAAAAATAGAACAAAGAAAAGAAATAAAAAATGAAAAAAATTGAGAAAAATAGAAGAAAAAAATTTTTTATTAAAAAAATTTAAAAAAAAAACCAGATTCATTCGAAACGAATCGAACCTGTATTCGCCCGCAAGTGTGATGAAATACCAAATTAAAAACATTTTTTAGCTTTTGCTGTATACCGGAGAATCCAAATAAATTCCTTCTTGAACAAATATAAGTAAAAAATCATAAAGAGTAGTCTCTATATCTTTATATTTTAGATCTCTTTTAAAATTCGTGTGTCCGTTTTTTAGTCTGTTTTGAGAATTTTGTGTTATTTGTTTTCATTTTTGTGTCATTTTTGTTGTTTATTAGTTGTTATAATTGTTTTAAATGTTCTTATTTGTCCCTATTGACATTTTATACCATTTAGTTTACCTAGCGTCTTTTTGTTTACACTTTGTAGAGCCTTTTGCCACCTATTTTTAAGGATTTTTTAAACAAGCCAAAGAGCCAACAATAAAAGAGTCTTTATATATGTACATAAAAAAAATTATTATTATGATCATTTTCATTGCTCTCTCCATGAGTTTTTTTAAATTTTATATTTTCTCTCCTTTGCCACCGCCATAACCAGCCATTGCTTGGTTGAAAATCTGAGTTTAATTTAAATGCAAGCTCTTTAGCTTTATTTGAAAGCAAAGGTCCAGTTATTATTGCGTTTTCTAAACGCACTCGATCACACCATTTTGTTAAAGCACATTTAACATCTTTGCGGGTACTTTCTCGCAAACTTTTGCATTGTATGTTTTTATTAGTTTGAACAATCGCGCGTATCTTGCCTTCATTTCTTACGATCCTGTTTACGGTTGAAATATCGCATTTATAGTCACGGGCTAATTCCTTTTTAGTTTTGGTGTTGCATTTGACGTGATCCAACAATTCCAGTTTTTGTTTAATTGACAACGCTGTCTTTTTGCTCATTTTTTACTCCTGAACATTTTATTTTAGGACTTAGCAGTTAGCATCATTTGAAAACTTTATTTTCGAAATGTCTGAATTTAAAACTTACTGTTTACAGACACTAGTAAGCCACAGAAACACACTACACAACAGTGCCGAGGCGTGCCTATCTAAGCAGGGTGTGCAGGATTGAACAATAATGGGAAATTAATATATGAGTTCGCTCCAATAAAAACTAAAATTAACATCAAACTGTAGTGCACTCATATTTTTAAAAGACAACGAAATATGCCTTTGGCGGATTTCTTTAGAGGGAAGAACTTGAAATTAAAGTAATAGTAATATATGAAAAAGATAGCGCGAAGCTTATGTTACCTTTCAAGAATGGTTAAAGGAACTAATGGAAACATTTCATACATTACTGTAATTCCAATGCATTTATAAATGAATTCCATACGAAGTCACACAGGACTTTTATAAGAAAAGTAATAAAGTCCTGTGTGATTTCCTCGTAAAATTTTTCTTTTTGCTTTAATTTTTTGAGGAGATACTTTTCAACTGATATAAGCCCTAAGCTCGATAGTCTTTCTTGTTTCATAGAGTTTTTTCGCTTTAATGTTGAAAATGATCTTTCAGTATTAGCTGTGCCAGCAGGAATTGTTAATATTAAGCAAGCAAGCTTATAGACTTCAGAAGAAGTTGATTGATTGTTTTAAAATTTCGCTGACTGACGAATTTCTGAAACCATTAGAATTATAGGTCACAATTAACTCATTGTTCAATTTTGAAAAATCAATGAACTGTCCATACGAATTCCTCATAAAATTAAGTGCATTAGATGGAAAACTTTAACTAATAAATTTCTTGTTATTCAGCAATTCAATAAACACAAGTTCCTTCATACTTTCAAATCTAATGTACATTTGGGTAGAAACGGTGTCTATTATCTCAAAAAATAAAATTTTGTATTCTGTTTATGGTTTATCTGCATTTTGTAAACGCCGTCGATGTTGAGGTGGACCAACCTATGCTACGGTTTCGTCGAAAACTATTAGAAAATTACCTCTCATACTTCGAATATGTGACACTGTTTCATGAATTTTTTGTTGCAGTAACAAATATCCATGATTTTACTCTGCAGGATGTTTAATGAAATATCAGTGAAAGCAAATACTTTTGCAAAAATAAAATGAAGAAGAAACTGATTACCAAATTTATTTAAGAAATGTAGAAAATCTCCGGAAGATAAAATGGTTTCTTTGTCCCATTTTTCTGGTTCGGATATTATTTACTCAAAAAACTCTATAATGTCTTCTCTGTACTGACAACAAGTGTTCAAAATTCTGGAACTTAACGACCAACGTTTGGAGCAAGTTGTGAAACTTTATTTTAACATGTTCATAGAAAGCCTGAGTCGTAACCCCCGGAATATAATAGGTTTGTTCGCGTACTTCTCGTGCAAAAACTTTCTGGGTAAAAACTTACTCGTGTGGTGGGAGAAGAATGTAAAATGCATGAAAAAGTACGGGAACGCTTTTCATGCAACTTCGTGAAAAACAAGAAGAAGAAGTGTGGCATAACATTTGAGAATAAGTATTGTTTTATTTTTTTTAACTTGTTGCAGTCTTGAAAAGTTTATGAGAGCATTGAATGCTTAAACTATCTTATTTCGACATTTTGATTGCGTTTTAAAAACTTTTCAGAAAATTGAAAAAATTAACTTTCCTATGACAGCTGTCAACCTTTCCTTGCAAGAAGTGTGCAGTAACTAAAAACTTCGGGTAAATTCATGCAAGAGGGGAAGCTGTGACGTATGCAAAACTCGTGTAAATTTGTGTGCACGAGAAAGTACGGGAACGGAAATTGGGTAAGTTCATGCAAATTCATTGCAATGCATTGTCCCAAAACTGAGTACGCGAACAGACCTAATATAAACCATTAAGTGGACGAAGGCACCGGCACATTAAAAGGCCTACAGCCATGCAGTAAGAACTCACTCTCACTGTTTTTGTATACTCGTCATGGAGGAAAGACTAAAACTTCATCTTAAACAGGTCCTAAAGCCTAAAGCTGTCGCTCCCACAGAAATATGAAGTGAAAACAAATTGCAGCCAAACGTGTTTTCTTTTAAAAAACAAGAACATGAAAAACTCCTGCAGTAAGACAAGGCAAAAAGACTGTGATATTCGCCTGCTAACCGGCCCGGTACTCTCTTTTTCAGACTTTGTTCATGGCTTGTATATTCCGGGTCCTGAGTGCTCTTTGTAGTGTGTGCAAAAAATGATGCATTGCTAGACTAGTGCCAAAGAAAAGTTTACAAGGTAAAATAAACTCTACGCACTTCGATAAAGCCAATTTAAGCGATTAGCAGAGCAATGAATGATACGTGCGTTAGGGAAACTTCCCTTACTTTAGCTTTTGCTTAATTAGATATACTTCGGAAAAAGTGAAAATAATATCATTTATTGAACATAAAAGTGAATAAGCAATTAATTACACAAATTAAATATTTGACAGTCAAGTCAATTAAATAAGATCACGGAAGAAAAAAGGAAAACAAAAAGACAAAATACAAAATCCGCCGTTGATGGTCCCGACTTGAAAGTTTCTCGACTAGTGCCGTGTCATTGCCCACCTTCTTCATTCTTGCAGGGTCATGTTGAATGCTCAGCAAAATTGAATAGTAAATTTCCTCTGATCAACAATAATGATTCGATAATTGCGATTCATTTTGCTTGAATAAATGAGGGCGAGCAATGCACTTTACTAGACTACTTACTGCTGACTTAGCTGGAGCATTCACCTTGTCTTTCCTGAACAGCTGTGCCATTGAAATTTCCTGCCATTACCGCAGCCCCATCATAACCCTGCGCTACTAATTTGTGCTCGAAATAAAAACAAATTTGAAGAAGCCAAATCAAGAACATGGTTTGAAATTGCATAGCAGATCTATTCTTACTAGAAAAATATAAATCTTTCCTGTACATACCCATGCCCATCCCCTAATCGAATAATAGTGGACATTTGCGACTGGGTAGACACTGTTGCAAATTAAAATTACTTGCATTTAGAATCACGCTCTATTTAATTTACATTAATAGTTGATAATTGAATAGTATTAGTTGTGTCCATGCACATGTATAATGTAGAAACAGCCAAGCTTGACAATATCTGTGAATTTTTTAGTCGAAGAGTAAATAAGCAAGTTAGTCACTATCAAAACTCTCTAGCGAACAGTTGTTATATATTTCAGCAATAAATTTTGTAGTTGTAAATCCACCCGGCCGACTTTCATTTAGTATCCTCCTTGCTAAATTTTACAGACACATCAGATGTCTCATCTAATAAAATTTCACTTTTAATATAATCCAATATTACTTGATTTATGGATAAAATAAAATCATTTTGAATATCGGACGTGATACCTTTAAATATCGAATAACTACTCAAATGATTATACAGAGCCACATCGTATGTGGAAATAATATTCAATATAATTTCCACGATTTACAGACTACACTGACTCATCATGGCCCCGAAAAGATAACTCCTGATTGCCCAGAAAACGTACAGTTGTTACATACAGACATATACATACCTACATCATGTAGGAAGAAAGTATACTTAATGCGCATACCTACATCATGTAGGAAGAAAGTATAGTTAATGCACATGCATATGCATACCTACATCATGTAGGACGAAAGTATACTTAATGCACATACATATACATATCTACATCATGTAGGAAGAAAATATATTTATTGCAATGCATAACTAAAAACATTGTGCCTACATACTTATCTACTACATCATTTTCGCTGCATGAAGAATTTCAATCACTGACCTACGCAAGAAGTCTCAAATTGCAAAACGACGACCTTGCGCCGGAGGTAGAACATGTTAGGAAACCAGAAATTGTTATTCATCGAAATGATCAGACAAAAGTTATTTATTATGAAAGAGCCCAATTAGGGCACCAACGTAATAAACTTACTTTGGCTTTATTGTGTAAATTATGTCAAATTTTCCAATAAGACATTAAAGCGCTTAATAAACATTTGTCGATCATTTCAATGAATAACAAGAAGCAATAATGCAAGAATGACCCCATTACGAAATAATTTTACTTAAGAAATAAATGTAATTTCATGTAACAAGGACGAAGTTAATAGAGTATGATTCAAATTGTCATGAAGTTAAGTCGTTTTAATTATAACTCCCAACAAACATATGTATGTAAGTTAGCAACTAGCAAGATGTTAATTCACGGTTAATACAGTAAGCCACAAATGCCTACTGTATCCCGAGTATTACATCTTAAATAAATAACAAACAGAAAGTGGTTCTGGTTCTCGCAAAATATTTGTA
Organism: Dioctria linearis; assembly: GCA_963930735.1. NCBI lineage: Eukaryota > Metazoa > Arthropoda > Insecta > Diptera > Asilidae > Dioctria > Dioctria linearis. Next base: position 186,248,734 of record OZ005740.1, read on the forward strand.
TGTATACAAAGGCGACGAGTGCCGCGATTTAATTAATAAAAAAAAATGAAGAATGTAATATGCGTGACTTAACACTTTGTACAAGGTGAACATTATGTACACAAAATGTTAAGTCGGAAGTAAATTGCAAATCTTCCGTACTGGGAAGTATGATATTTTCCATGTATATACAATAGATAAAATAAGAACAATTTGTATATATAGAGTAAGAATATGTTAAAAGAAGAGAGTAGTAAATGATTCTAATCAGATGAGTTCAGTCGTAAGTTATTTTCATTCAGGAGTTGAGCTTCTACTAGCTACTCCACATCTTTACTAGGAGTTGAGCTTCTACAAGCTACTCCACACCTTTACTAGGAGTTGAGCTTCTACAAGCTACTCCACATCTTTACTAGGAGTTGAGCTTCTACAAGCTACTCCACTCAACTCAACGTTCACAACGATAAGCCTGAGGAGAATTAGACACAACAAAGAAAGAAGGAATAAATCTTTCAACACAGTGTCGATGAGACGTTAAACAATTTTCCTATTATATTTTTGGCCACGTCCTTGTTGTGACGATTTATAGAAATTTTCTTTTGCTGATCCAACATTACATCAATTCTAACTTGACCAAATGTTTTAAAAGCTAGCATACAATTCATATGTGCCAAGCGCTTTTCATGTATCGTAACATTAGCACTCAAACGATTTAAATCAGAATAAAATACAATTTCAAATATGTACTAAATCGGGCAACCCCCTCTTGGTGTTGTCATAGAAAAATTGAGGTTTTTACGTATACTGTGAAAATAAATGTCCTAGACGTTTTTATTGTGATGAAAAATTCTTCAGAATATAAAATCCTATAAAATTGGTTATAATCATTTTTACTGTCCGACGAACCGTTCTTGCATCATACGAAATTACATACGGAATTAATCTAAGTTATCGTAAGAATTGTTACTAGCAAGTTCTAGCTTTTACGACTTTCTTTCGGTTTTCTTGTTGCTATAAGTAGAAATCCAATACCTTCAGCTTTATAGCGGAACTTTATTCGAAACCGGATGCACAATAGTTGAAAAGTGATTACCAATGTTGTGAGTGCAAGTAAGAATCATTCCACATTTCAAAGGACTGTGTCTCAGAAACGAAGAGTCAAAACTGCGAGGTTTTTCTCCGTATCATTTTTTCTAGTTTCTAACCTTGAAATTTAATCATGCCAGTATCATTTATTTTATCCCATTCATACTAATTCGCCTATTATTATAGTTCATGTGAAAACGTAGGGAAGGACAATTGAAAGTGCTCGTGTTTTTCAAATGTCCTTTTCCACCCACTGTGCCCAAGCTATCATAGAGGCAAAAACAAGCGACGGCGATTTCTCGAATTCAAGCTATATAAACTCGCGCGTCGTTCATAGTATAACCACTTCTCTCGAAACTCTATTTCGGTTTGGCAACAATGCGTAGCAACAGGCAGCATCGCTTGTGGTAGCTATTGCAAAGCGGAACCAGCTTCGACCTCCTACAATCTTAATTGCTATAAAAAAGTAACTATAGACATAAATAATAACTTATCCGATAGATATGACAGAATTTCTTCCCTCCAATCTATTGATAACTTGATCACAAATTCTCTGATTTCACAACTTCTTTATTCATATTTCACTTTCATTTCTAGGCTTATTGTATTAAAGAAACATCTATCCTTACCTCATGATTTTTTGCATGACTTCATGCATCTGCTACTTACTAAATATACATTCTGCATATTGTGCAGCTCTATAAAGTTCTGTATACAAAGATTTTACATAACAAAAATAACTTTCCATTTCTGATGTTATTTTGCAGAAAACTTTTGCTTGGGGCAGCCACGATATTCTTTCAATTTTTTCCAAGTGTACCGAAAAAGATAAGATGAATATCTTTTCTTACAATGAAGTACTTGATTTCTCTGGAAAAGATCAAACATTTTTATTAGATACTTGGGTGTTTGAACGTGTGAAATCGTTCATTCAGGAAAATTCTATTGTTTTGAAAGAAGAATCAAGGGTTGTATATTTCTTACATCTGCTTGGACTAGACTCCGCTGGACATATTCATAAGCCGGGATCAAGGTAAAATGTTTACTTTATTATATGAATTAACAATTTAATACAAATAACAAATTTATTAGCTTTTTCCACGAAAATCTTTTAACTACTGATCGTGGTGTCTTTGAAATATATCAATTATTTGAGGAAGCTTTTAGCGACAATGGAACGGCATACGTACTAACTTCAGATCATGGAATGACTAATACAGGTATGTCGATATATCCATTTTTTATTTTACAACAAATTTATGAATATATATTTATACAAAATTCAAAGATAAATTTGGTAAAGATAAATGGTAATAATTCATGGAATGACTAATACAGGTATATCGATATATCCATTTTTTATTTTACAACAAATTTATGAATATATATTTATACAAAATTCAAAGATAAATTTGGTAATGCTTGCATGTAATGTAATCAACTCACTCTGTATGAATTTCTACTTTAAAATTTTTCATGTGTCAGCTGTATGATATATTACAATGAAATAACCTTCACGACTTACAAATTGCGCTGACCTTACGCTTATTTTATCACGTCTACTTTGCAAGAGAAATAATGATTACTTTACAAGTGATATTCTGCATCCAGATTTACCGGATACCTTAACGTTATAAATTATCAACAGAGAATAACGGAGAATAGAGCTATCTCTTAACATAAATTATCCGTAGAATTATTCTAATTACGATTTTCTTTAAAAATTTGATTTAATGTTATTTATTTACGGAATTTTATTGAAATGTGGCTTTTTGTTTTTAAGCAACATGTGTTTAATATGAAGGAAAGTAATGTCTTATTATTCACATATACATAAAGTAATAACATTCAATTTTTACCGACTAGTATAAAAATCTAACTTACTTAAATGTTAGATTATAAATGACTCATCATGAATCAATTAAAATGTGATTTGTTTCGATAAAATTCTGAAAATTGACATTCAATCTAACGTTCTTCCATTTATTGCCCCGTACCCCACTTACGGGCAGTCCAGAAAAGTACATTAACTTTTTGGAACTGTAACAAACTGGATCAACATGGGGACTGAAGCTAAACATAATGACTTGGCTTGCTGCTGCAGCGTGGTAGAACAAGTGTACAAAATAGATAATCATCAGGAAGCTAAATAAGTTCCAAAGGATGGTCTGTCTAAGTATAATTTGCGCAATACACTCAGCAGCTAGCAGTGCTCTAGAAACGCTATTAAACGATGTTGAAAAGAGGCTGAGTTAATGGTGTACAAAATGTATACGCACCATAACTGAACGAATAAAAGCAAATTCAATACTGGACATGATAACAGACAGAATGGTAGTTAAATACATCCTCCATCTGCCATTCAAGATAAAGATACCAAATAGGGAGGAAATAGATACCAATCTAGAAAAAAAGCACTAATATGGTTCACGGACGGTTCTAAGGCCGAGAATGGAGTAGGGGCAGGAATAAATTATGATATAAAGCCAAGAACTAACATTTATTTAATCTTAGGAAAATATGCCTCAATATTCCAAGCAGATGTATAGGCCATCACCAGATGTGCATACGAAAACATCGGCAACTCCTACACTAGCGATAAAAAATATATATATATACATATAGCCATGCATGCAAGCATTAAAAAACTCTGCACAAAGAACCACGTAATACTTCAATAGGTGCCATGAATTGATGGGGATGACCAAGCAAACACACTAGCGAAGAAGGCAGCATCCACGGCCCGTTATCGGACCGGAACCATTTTGGGGTATCTTTTATAATACTGTGAAACTTACCATACAAAACTGGATTCACAACCAAATGGACATCAATGATAGGCTCCAGAAAAACAAAAAGATTCATCAAAGAAGAGCCTGGATCTTTTAAGGCTATCTACGAATCAACACAAAATCATTATAGGGGTCATAACCGGATACTGCAAACTCAATAAACACAAGCTATCAATGGGAATATCATCCACTAATGTATGTAGGATATGTCTCGAGGAGGATGAAACACCGGAGCACGTCTTACGTGAATTCGAAGCCATTGAACAATGTAGATTCCTGGCTTTTGACCCATACTTTCTAAAGCCTGCCGACTTAGAAGAAATTTCACTAGAAATATGCCGCTCTAGCAAGAAAAAATGCGATTATTGAATGAACTATAAAAGAAAGCAGTGCAGTATACTACTAATGACGACTGCAGCAACTATTTTCGTTCCGAAATTCACAATAGCTGCCTACTTCGTGGAATGGCAACGAAGAAGTATATTTGTGTATTCGTGCAGTAATGTAGTGTTTAGAAAAATTAGAAAACTGGGCGGCTTCCTATAAAAACACGCAAAACCTTTATGACACATACCTTTATAGATAATTCGATGGATCGCCATCACTGCATTTTATAAATCCATTCCACACGAGTATATTCTTGATGCATCCTGAAACCGGTTTAACAACAGTCGGCATCTCCACATGACTATTCTTGTTGCAGTCCTCTTATTCATATACGAATAAGAGGCTATAAATGGGTGGGTGCATTAAAAAATGTATAAAAATTTAGTTTATACGATTTTTGGTACAATGCATGAGAAAGTTCTACCCCAATTCTAAATAACAAACATTTCACTATAGTTATATTAGTGTGGCTCAACTCGTGAAATAGGCTTGGTTTTTGCTGAAAATTTCTCTACAAGGTGCAGCACAATTGTAGAGATTTCCCTTTGCTTCTTTTACCTACTTTTACTTCCCTAGAAAATTAGCTTGCATATTGCATCAAGAATACTCGTGTGAGATCTGGGATGGCCCATAGGTTTATCATGTGTTACCATAATAAATGCAGCACTTGACAGTAGCAAAGTACCAACGAAAATGGCGTCGCTCATACCTCTTTTAAATATAAATTATAAGCTGTTAAAATTGTAATTCAGTAAACAGATTGTATGTACATGTGTAGTCTGAGAATTCTTTCTTTTATTTTTTCAAATAGTAGTTATGGAGTTGTCACAGACTTCAATATTATAGACTGCTAGCTGCAGGCACAATTTTTGAAACCAGCATATTACGGGGGCAGAGGGGCAAAACATTCCAAATTACTGTCATGATAGAGTACATTTCAACACAGTTGATAATTTTCCTAGATGCGCAGTATGCACCAGTCGTCTCACACTTAAAAATTTTGCGAACAACCAAAGAGAGAATGAAATGAGCACACTGTAAAATTGCAGAGCTTTTTCGTTTGCTTAATTTTTAAAATCTCATGCATGTTAAATATTTCTTCCGAATACTAGAGTACTGAAGGTAATGGGTATATATGATATATGTTTGGGCTTGCTTTGCTTTCTTGTATAATTATAAATTTACAAGATAGTAATTCTTTCTGTTTACACTGAGACGTAAAGGGAAGAACTCTTCCTATTTTCTAGGAAGGTATGGAAAATAAACACGCCTTTACTTACTCGTATCTCGTATTTAAATGATAATTATCCACTTCTTCTTCTAAAATAATATACAACTCAAAAATCATTACCTCGGACTTTTCTAAAAATCATTACCTCTACCTTTTCTAAGTATTCCCTGACAGGTACATAACATGCTCAAAAATACGACGCATCAATATTTTAGGCCTGCCTTCCTAAACCAGGTCAAGGTAAGGCATATTCATGTAATTACTAATGAATTCCAGGTAATGTTTGCAGTAAACCTTATCTAAGTCAGACATGCCAATTTTTCCAGCTGGAGATACGGTCCCTGAAACTGACATGTATAACATGGACCGCTGACACTACTGAAGTCGCTTACGTTAATAATTGATAATGTATCAAATCACAACAAATTTAAACAAGATTACGTTACATCTGCCAATACTAAAGCTGAAATGCAACAATAGCTAAGGTAAAATAACATACATACAAGCCTCAGTTGTATAATTAAAATAATTAAAATACACCGTACTCTAAGAAAGCATATAGTGGCTGATCTGACTCGGAGCTATGGGTTTGAAGTTTTACGATTACCACCGTACTACCCCGATTTAAATTCAATTGAAAACATTTGGGCCACGGTTAAACCCAGGGTTGGTTCCAGAAATACAACCTTTGTAACATCACTCCCAATGCGGCCCTGGACAACACAATATTCATCACATTGATCTCATCACCCCACTCAAGCAACAAGCCTATATAAGCGAGGTCATCGGCAAAGAATTGTCATTCCACTTTCTTTAGTCGGAGCATCCACAAGGGTCATGACTTTTTCCAAAGTAAATTAAATACGTAATAATAAAAGTTTTATAAGCAAAGAAACCTTTTTGCAATTTATTTCCGAAATCCCCCGTCCTATACCAAAAAATAGATTTGTTATATAATTGGCGCTCAACTAGAGGCAACGAACACTCACACAAAAACGAGTACTAAAAAGGACGTACTAAAGGGAGGGAAACAACCGAGCAGACAAAGTCCCCGGTTTAATCCTCCCACTATGGTATCATTCACAGACGACCAATTCAAGCCACTGATGGCTGCAGTAACTCAACAACCACACGAATAGATAAGAACAAATATGACGAGTTTGACATCATGGACAGCGCGATTCAATGGAAGCCGAACAAGAGCGAAAGTACTAGAATTTATAGTTGCCGTCACAGTAGTATATAAAAATTGTGAAAGTATAGATGATGATAGCGCGATTTTGAGTCTACCGCTTCTACTGGAAGACATTGCTGCAACTTGGTGGCAAGGTGTAAAGAGCGAGCTGAAAAATGGAAAGAAACCATGGCACTTATACGCAGTGCATTTGCTCCAAGCAAATCAGCTTACCAGGTCTACTGTAAAATTTTTGAAAGCAAGCAGGATGCTGACCTTTTCATCTGTGAGAAGAGGGCATTAATGTCTGAGTTACCTGCCGAATTGAATAATGAAAATCAACAGATTGATTTGATTTTCGGTCTGCTTAATCTACAAATACGTCAACGTGTGCTACGAGGCAAAGTTTGCAACATTTGCAGAGTTACTTAAGCAAGCAAGAATGGCGCAGGAAACTTTACGTGAAAGAAAAATTAACAATCTGAGAATAAGCAACAAAAACCAACACAAAATAGAATCCGATGTGAGTACTGCCGATCATTTGGGCATAGCGTGGCAGATTGTCGCAAAAGAAAGAGTGCGATATCCAACCTTACGTTACCTTTCACAAAAAACAGCATACAGCAACAGACATGTTCACGCTTTCGGTGTGGCCAGCCATGTGTTGTAAGAAGGCAGTGTCCGAAATGTAATTCAAATGCACCAGAATAATCGCAAAATATTAGCTTTTGCTCGATAGATGTAAATTTTGTGTCACTACGGAATCGCCCACTAGTCAATGCTTACTTTGACACAGGAGCCAGAGTAAGTGTAGCTAGTAATACCTTACATTACACGTTACAACATGAGGGACATCATTTTCAAGGCAGGCGTTGCTCTGTTATTATAGCTGATAGAATTAAACGGCCACTAAATGTCTTAAGCACGAAAGCAATTGTTCGTATTCAAGGACGCTTGGTGTCTACAACCTTCACTGTAAAAGATTTTCAACTAGATCCGTATTAAAAGTGAACTACAGTGGATCTCCTAGATATTCTAATAAAAAATCTAGTTGGAATCATTTAAGCAGAAGTCCAGTTGAATATTTCAATTACATTTCTAGTGAATATGTGCATAATAGATTTCTGGACATGAAAACTGTATATCCAGTCTTGTTTTATTAACTGGGTTTCAAGTAAATTTTAATGTTATTTCCCATTTGTCAACTAGATAAACTATTAAATTTTAAAAAGCTTTTCCAGTTAATTAAAGAAGATTTCTAGTTTAACCAGCCGACCTAGTCAGTTAGATATATCACTTATGTTTACAGTCAATTTAAGCCGAATTTAGTTTAATTAAACAGCGATCCAGTTTTCACAATCAACAGATTTCTAGTGAAATTAAAAACTTTCATTTAATTTCACTAGAAATCTGCTCTTCATTTTACATTCCTCTTTATCCTCGCTAATTTTCGTCTCCAATATCCTGCACCCTGTAGTGTATAATATACTCGTATACATGCCCATGCATAAGATTTTGCTCATTTATTTGTAAGATTTTCACTTGGTAAAACAGAATTGGATAGCCGAAAATGCCTATATGGCATTAGTTCTTATCAGGAAATAATTTTTTTTTTATTATTTAAGGAGAAAGAATAAGCCAAAACTGGTTAATTTAATTATACACTTATTTATTTTTTTAAAGAAACACTAGTTGCAAATGCATGTGTACTTGTACTGTACATGGAAAAAAAAGACTAAAAAAAATAAAAATAAAAAGCAATATTATCAATCAATCAATCAGAGTTTGTGAAATAGAGACACACCCCTAATGGATTTACTGTTTTGCTTTTATAGATAAAAGCGTAAAAAAACTAAAAAAATTTGTCAAATGTGTGCTGTACTTAAAATTGAATACATAGTGAGACTTATACAATATATAAAATGCATGGCGTACATCGTCCCCTGTTTCTATACAAATAACATCTAAAAAAACATAAAAAACTCCCGTTTCAAAAAGTCGCTCAGATGTACAGATGATTATGGTTGACACCCACTTTTTTTTTATAATTGCGTTGATGTCATCTTAAAGCTGAAAATACGAAAAGTACAAAGTACAAATTTATTGTTGCATTCCAAAATTATTTTCAAACTTACATTGATCCACTGTATTAAGGGCATTAAAAATGTTTTGCATTTTTTTTCTTCCCAATCATCTATATCTGTGGAAATTTGGCAATATTTATATTTTTAAGACCATTGCGAGCATCCTTAAGTTATCTATGTAAGTATTTAAGAAAACAAGATAAAATATTTTATTAGAATTAGAATATGTATTCTGCGTCAAAAAAAAGTTGAAATAAGAATTTACTTATTTAAAATTTATGAACTAATTCAAACTTTTAAGAAAATATGAAATCTTACCATCTTTTAAAAATTCTCCAAAAGTATCGCTTTGAAGGATTTTTACTTGGTACATAGCAAGGTCATCAATTCATCCCCCATGCTGTCCCATATATTGGAAAGCGTGGTTAATCTGAATACGAATATAATAAGTAAAGATGTCAATAGTAAATTTTGTATAATTTCTTACCATAGCGCCTTTAAATCAATTATTCTTGGGAACATGTCAAAGATGTATTTCACCGATTTTCCGGATAATATCATAGTTCGCTTAGTACCATAAGTTTCTTCCATTAGATTAATTATTGTTTGGTGGTTTTTCTCCACAGGCAAAATAGTTTTAAGTTCAGATATCTAAGTAAAATTAATACAACATATTCGCAACATACATGATGGTCCGTATCATTGCCGTATTTATGTTCCAAACCGTGACATGAAATTCTTTGAACATAATAGAGTGGTACGAGTTCGTACTCCTTTTAGCATTTATTCTTATGGAAACTGCATTACTTTCAACTTTAACCTTCTGCATAATGTAAACAAGCCTCCGTATTCCGTATTCTTTATTCAGGAATTTTGCTGTTTAATACTTTGTGTATTTAACAGTATATAAATCTAAGTACTTTGTTTAATAAAATTATTTATATTTTTTCATTCAATCATAACCCTACACCTTTATACTACAAAGCACACTGGAATGCAATCAGAGCTTTGTGCTTGCTTATTGAGTTTTATGAAAAAAAATGAAGAAAGACCAATAAACAATGTTAATCATTTTTATATTATATCATAATGTTTCCATTAATTTTAAAATATTCCCCACCTTCCACATTAAACCATTCACGTTTTTCATATCAAATATTACTCAAAGTATTTTTTAATCAGGCATTTACACTTTATTTACCTGACAATCAATTATAGAAAATATTACTTTCTAAGTACTGTAAACACTTTGGCACGTCCGTCGACTTTCACTTCATAATAGTAAATGAACATAACTCAGTCCTCGTGTATCCTAAAAAATGAGGACTCTATTGAATTTATCTTTTATTTTAAATAGAATTCGGTACATTTGACTGGATTATCAGTACGTATAAGACAACGCAACTACAAATCAGTTTACTTAAGTGAGTGAACTAGATATGCAATTACAGGAGTCATTGGAACACAACTACAAATCAGTTCACTTTAAATGATTTTCATTTGAGTGAACTAGATATGCAGTCCAGGAATGAACCTCCAAATAATTAACTGGAAACACATTTGAAAAAAAATGAATTTCTCGAATTCCGAAAAAACCAGAAATAAAAATATGAAAGCATTTATTTATATCCGGAATCCTAGGTGAATTTTAATTTTAAATAGAAATCCAGTTAGACATGCACGCGGTCTTCCATACAGAATCGACCTTACGCATCTTCTTAAGATGGTATCTAAGTGGCCAGTCCCAGTGAGTAGGCCCGGTATGAGCCTTAGTTCCTTTCTGCTGAGTATGAGGAATGCTTTTGTCTTCTGTTGCGAATACTTTATAAACTTCTTCACTTGTCTCAGCCCCGGGGTATTTTCCCAGTGTTCCTTCTTAGTTCTGTCCTCTCAAAGCCTGATCTGAGCTGAGAGGTGACTTTTTGGGTTCCAAAGACAGGCTCAGGGCCAATAAATGGAGATTTGGCTCCTTTCTTTGCAAGGCGCTCCGCAATCTCATTTCCCTTAATACCTATGTCCTGGTACCCAGATCAGTGTCACCCAATTTGTTTCGGCCAGTTGCTTCAAGACAGTAAGACAGTCCCAAATCAGCTAAGACTCAAAGGTAAACGATTTTAACGCTTTAAGTGCTGATATTATGTATATTTTGGCTCCACGCTATTCTTGCGGATAATTCGCGAGCGTAGAGTTCTATGGCGTGTATTTCTGCCTGAAAAATGGTTGGTGAGGCCCCCAGTGCCTTTGCGAGATAGCACCTTGGCCCATATATGTTCACAACTGCTTAGCTTCCATTTTGGACCCATCCGTGTACCATTTAAGAGATCCGTTTTCAAAAGGTAGTTCCCAGTGTGCCAAGTTGACGGTCCCCCAAGATCACATTAAATGATGTTTCAAAGTTATGTCGTTTCGGCATTACGTCTGAAATTGGGCTAGCCATCAGGTCCTCTATGAAATCCTGGAGGACTCTCAGGTGGCCAACCAAATTATTTGTACTTTGGAGGTTTGCCCTTTGTAGCCTAATTGCACTAAGTATGGCCTGCTCCCTAACATGCAAATGCAAGGGTAGTAGGTCCAACAAAGCCTCTAAGCCCACAGTTGGGCAGGTATGCATGGCACCGGTTATTCCTAGACATGCAAGCCGTTGTAGTTTTTGCAAACTAGCTTGAGCTATCTTGTTTTGTTTTTGGCCACCAAACAAGTGAGGCGTATGTGACTTATAATAGATGTGTATGACCACAGAGTCATTTTTTGTTTCAGACCCCTAAGTTTTGCCAAAAAGCCTGCGGCATGTCCATGTTGCCACTGTAGCCTTATCTAGTACTCTTTTTAAGTCAGAGTTCCAGGTTAGTCTCCTATCTAAGGTAATACCTGGATATTTGACTACTGTTCCCTCAAGAGATGGTGCTTGTAAATAAAACTTCCTTTTTCTCGTCTTGTCTTTCTTGTCTCTCTTGTCTTACCAGGATTCGCTAGAAGTCCCATTGGTATCAGTTACAAACTATGTTTAGGCCATTCTGCAATAGATCAGATATTATCTGATCATGTTTGCCCCAAATTGTAATGACCTGGTCATCCGCATATCCTTGATTGTCATATCCGGAGTTGGTTAGCTTCTCTAGGAGATCATCTACAACCAGTGACCATAGTAGAGAGAACAGAACCGCACCTTGCGGACATTCCTTGGCTGCCACTAATGTAATAGAGTTCTCCCCAAGGTTAGCTGTGATTCTCCGTCTTTCAAGCATAGCTTTTATTCATTTTTTCTAGTCCTAGGACAAGACTATGTAGTGCAGTTGTGGTAGACTTCCCTGCTTGGTAAGCATGTTGGTTTGAGTTCAGGGGTGACCGCTTAAGTGCACCGCTCCTAATGTGGTTGTCTAACACTTTCTCCGTTGTTTTGAGGAGAAATGAAGTTAGACTGATCGGACGTTAGCATTTGGGTAATGCAGGTGAACGCTCTCCCCCTGTAGGTATAAATGCTACCTTAACTTCCCTCCAGGTCCTGGGTATATACCCTAGAGTATAACTTCCTTTAATGATCTTAATGAGATTTGGTAGTATCTCTTCTAGCCCTTGTTGAAGTAGTGCTGGAAGGATGCAATCAGCTCCAGGCGATTTGAATGGCTTAAATGAGTTGACGGCCCATTTAACTTTTCTTGAGGTGAAGACTCTGCCAGAGAGACCTTTAACCCTATGGGAAGGCCTGCATTCAGGTCCTAGCTCTTCAGGGATTTTGTCGTCATTTTGCATCGAATCAGGAAAATGAGTTTGTAATAACAAAGTTACTGTTTCTTCCCGGCTACTCGTGTAGCCGCCATCGACCTTCTGTAGAAGGCCGATACCATTGACCGTTTTCGAGCTCCTCTAGACACATTCTGATGTATTTACCTGTAGAAATTTTAATTAGTGAGACGTGAAACTCTTATTTCCTCCCTTTGCATAGGGGAAGCCTTAATATCGAACCTGATATGGTTATTATCCGACATTGAGGCCTCGCTTGAGACATGCCAGTTTGCAATGCCATCCGTCATATTTGGGCTGATGAGTGTTAAGTTCAGCACCTCTTGGCGAATATCATTGCAGAATGTTGGTTCATTCCCTATATTAGCTATGTCTATATTATTTTTATCTAAATAGAGTCAAAAAGGTACTCACCTCGTCTGTTGGTGTCACTGCTTCCCCCTACAATGTGGTGGGCTTTCGCGTCACACCCGATGATATAAGATATATTCCTTTTCTTCCAGAAATCCAGAAGTTCTCTAACTTCCTCTGGAGGAGGTGGGTCCGCATCACCCTGAAAATAGGCTGAGGCCATTACCACCTCATGCTTGCCTTTGTCTGTTGGCACCTCCACTGGGACAGCCACTAGGTCCCGAGAGATCAGGAGGGTGATTCTGTGCTCTTTGTGGTTCTATTTAGTCGTGAATTTTGTCATATTTTGTCGAGTTTTTTCTTTTAACACAGTTCATTTTGTGTCTTCACTATTATATACCACAAATGAACTATAATGAATTTTCGATGAACAAACGTCAAAAGACACGGCTAAATAATCGACAAATTAGTCAACTTCTCCCAGAGGTTGTGACAAAAATTTTACACTGGTAAATTCAAATTCTACGCCATGCAAGGCTTGCTGAGCTGAATAAAAACACGAAAAAATCAGTAGAAATGTTCATTTCATTTAGTCGATTATTTTGACATTCAAGTTCGACAAACCCCACAGAATCACCCTACAGTTCTTCTATAGGATGGGAGTTAATATTAGTTTTAAAAAGCATTGCCACCCGTGGGGTGGCATTGTTCCTATCGTAGATCCACTCACCTTGTTTAGTTGGAAGCCCTTTTACTTGACATCCAAGAACCCAGAGTTCTTGCAGGAGGGCTATGTCTATACCACCCCTAATGAATCTTCTGCTAAGTACATCTCAGGCAGCTTTTGCATGATGACGATTCACTTGGAGTAGCTTAATATTACCCCTTCGGTCATTAAGAGTGACCTCCTTTTTTGGGACCCTTTTTCGTTCCCTTTTTCGAACCCTTCCCGGCTTCCTCCACTTGGTCCTTATTTAAGGGTTTTGGTCCTTTTAAATAGAAGCGTGGGGGTACTGCCGGGCGATTTTAATTTAATCACTGCCTGCTCCCCAGCAGTACTGGTCACTTCTGAGGTTGAGGATGTCACAATTACCGGGCTGTCAAGCCTGCTGGTAGTTGTGGCTACTTTCTCAACTTATCTTGGGGTTCCCATTTGCGGTATCGCCCTTGGTGGCTCTGGTTCACTCACTTCCATTTTCTCACGAGCGTCGATATTACTCTCGAGGGTTATGGCCAAGGTTAGGTGACCGCATCTGTTGGGCCAGATGGCGGATGTGCAGTCTTCGACTGGCCTTTGGGTTGGCCTCTGATGTTCTTCCTTGCTCCTTGTAACTTTAGGTCACCTTTCGGTCTAAGCTGCACGTGACCAAATAGGAAGTTAATCTTGATGTTTAACTTCTTCAGCCTTTCCGCCGAGCAGTGGTCCACTTAGAGAGTGACTTGTGAGACAACACCTTCAGTCGCTTCACTTTGGACTTTCCACTCAGCTACTTTAAGCTCTTAGTTTTGGGCACCTACGTAACGTGGTAACTCGTCAGCAGGCATATCTGTGCTTTCAGGGAAATAGTCAACCAGGATCTTTGCGCGAGAAATATCACATTCTTCTACATCCCTTAGAGTTTGACATTTTCCCATGGTGTTATGTCACCCACTACCAGCTGTGCAGGTTTAGGGGTAGAGTCCTCGGAGTGATTCCGTTTGGATCCTTTATCGGTCTCCTTCATTGGCATTGGCTTCATAGCTAGCTCACGGGCCTCAGATGGGCTGTGCCCGTGTTTCACCAGCCACTGAAAACGTTTCTTAGCGGCCCCGCTCATCTTCCGGCTTTTACCTTTTGAATCCTTTTTGGGGCCTGTTGGATCCTTCTTAGATACCTTTGAACCCCCAGTGGATCTTTTTGAGTCCTTAGTGGAGCTCTTGATTCCTGTCGGATCATCTGGTTTCGCCTCACCAGATATAAAGAGTTGAATTACGACTACCTTTTGAGGATTCTGCTCACTCTCACGGTCCGGTTGAGAGATCAGCTCAACCTCCTCATCAGAGAGAGAACAGTTTTCTCGCATAATCTCCGCTAAACCTTCGAAGTCATGTTCCATGAGCAGGTCGTCTTCTACGTCTACTATTTGAGGCATCGTAGCTGCCTTTGGTTTTGGTGCGTTGGGAGGGGCACCACCCTCTTCATTTTTAACTACGTTTTCCATGTGGTTCCCACGAGTTACGAAGAAAGTAGAGTCACCCACGGCAGAGATTCGTACACCGTGCGAGGGCTAAACTGAAACTGGAGGTCACCTGGTATCCAGAGTTCAACGTTATAAGACACACTCACGCAGTGCCATTCATCCCATACGCACGATTGTTTATACCTGGGATTGCGGGTTTTATCGAGTTTTCCTCTCTAGATCCCGTGCTCAGTAAGGCATCTGGCTCACTCCGGGGGATGACGCCATTTGTCTGTGCAGGAGCACCTCGGGCAGAATCTGACTTTACGGATGGTCTTGAGAGAGAGATTTGCATAGCAAGGTTCTCTCCTAATGTGCCGTTAATGTAGTTCACGTTAAACCTACCTTGTTCCTTATAAGCCCACTAACTGCAACACCTAGCTTCAAAGAAAAAGATCTTTACGGTCAAGCTTTTCCACACACACACACCTAATGAGTGGAAAGATCTTCACTAAGCACCTACATTAATAAGTCCACTATCCGCAACACCACCGATAAGAAGACACACAAGTACTACGAATATTCACCAGGAAACATAAACAAAATTTTTGAGGATGTTTTGCCAGAATCTTCTACGGTGTCAGGAGTAGCTCTACGCAAGGACATCATGAACGATTTTTTTTGAGTCAATCGATATTTCATCAATTGAACTACAAAACCATGAAGCAGCCAACCTACCCGCGGAGTATCGTAGACAGCTCAACGAAGTAACAGAGACGTTTTTAAATAAAACGGTCCTCCTGCTTTATATGTACAACATCATATCCATACAGGAGATTATCCACCAGTAGCATCACCCCCGTACCCCCGTAAGCCAAAGCAAAAAAGCTATTCTTCAACAACAGCTGAAGAAAATGATCAGTTCTGATATTGTAGAGGAGTGTGAATCGGCCTAGGCATCTGCTGTCGTATTAGTACCCAAAAGAGACGGAGGAGTTCACGTTTGTATAGACTACCGCCAGATTAATGTAATCACAACGGCAAATCATTATCTATTACCAAGAAGGGATGATTTACTTCACTCAGCAATGGAAGCAAAATACATGAGAACTATTGATTTATTGGCAGGCTATTGGCAAATTAAAATGAATAAAAGCAATATGGACAAAACCGCATTCACTACACCTGAGGGAATATATAGATTCAAAAGATTGCCATTTGGACTTCGGCACGCTCCAGCAACATTCCAACGTATGATAGATCAAGTAAAAGCAAAGGCCCATGGAGCCAGAAAACTTGCCTATTTAAACGATCTCCTCGTTATGTCTTAAACTTTTGAGAAACACCTAGAAGACCTCAAAATAGTTTTTCGGGTATTTCAGGATTTCCAACTTCGAGTGAATAGAAAGAAGTGTAACTTTTGCTGTTCTGAGATTAAGTATTTTGAAATCTCATTACAACTGAAGGTATAAAAGTAGATGCAAGAAAAGTCTCCACCATTAAGAATAATACGACGCCAAAGAATGTGAAACACGTGCTATCCTTTCTGCTGATGTGTTCGTGGTACAGACGTTTTGTGCCAAGATTTTCAAATATCGCAAAGCCTTTGACAGACCTTACCAAGAAGAATACTAAATGGGTATGGAGTGAACAACAGCATCAGACTTTTGATGAGCTAATAAATAGATAAACAACCGCTCCTATCTTGAGGCAAGCTAATGAAGAAAAGCCTTTTATCGTAAGTACGCTTTGTGAGCAGTTTTACTTCACGGGGAGGGAGCAGACGAATGGCCTGTGGAATAGGCAAGCAGACTACTGACCACTTCAGAAAGAAACTATATAACGACAGAAAGGGAAGCGTTAGCTATGATTTAGGCAGTCCATAAATTACGAGGATATTTCGAAAGTAGTAAAGTCACTTAGTATCTGACCATCAATCGTTACGTTGGCTAATGACTCTAAAACCACCTAGCGCACGTTTGGAAAGATGGGCGCTTCAGCTACAGTCATACAATTCAGACATTGAATATGCTCCTGGACGCATCAATGTAGTAGCTGACAGCTTATCACGTCATCGATTTAATGAAGAAGAGCTCCTTAGCTTAGAAACCTCAGCAATACAGCCCCAGAAGCATTCAGTCGTTGGACTGCTCGCGGATATCTTTTAAATAATGGAATTTTGTATGGGTATTCATCTGATGAGGAAACTGAAGAAGCTTAACTCGTTGTACCAGAGCATGAACGACTTGAAATCTTAAGAATGTGTCACGACGCTCCGACGCTGGTCATTATGGTATCGAACGAACAATTCAGCACATTTGCAGGCGGTACTATTGGCCGGGAATGCGATGCAATATAGCAGCCTACGTGAAGAACTGTCCCGAATGTCAGAGATATAAGGCAATCAATCTTAAGCCAGCGGGTTTACTACAAACCACAGTAGTTAATCGAAGATTCGAAACATTAGCAGTAGACCGCTTTGGTTCATTACTCGAGTCCGAAGACGCAAAAGATGGATTTTCATTATAGAGGATGACACTTCCAGATGGGTAGAACTCTTTCCATTGGATGAAGCTTCTGCTAGTCAATGCGGTAAGATAATAATTGTATAAGTCTTCTTCAGATACGGCATACCAAGACGCCTGTTGAGTGACAATGGTACTCAGTTTGTAAGTGCCATAATGCAGCAGATCACATACTGCCTGAACAACAAGCAGACCTTTACACCCGTGTACCTTCCTGAGATTAATCCAGTAGAGTCACAAAATCGTGGTCAAAATATTTGTCAACCATTCGCTTTGCAATGAACACCAATCGATGTCAATGTACAGGTCAAACAGCAGCCTATCTCACATTTGGAAGAGGGCTTCGGACGACAGATGACGTCGCCCAGAACCTTCGAAGTATCATTCACACAGACAGCTTCCTCCCGGAAATCTCGCCTTATCTTACTTGGCTATCTTCGGCTCTACAGAAGCTAAAGAGGTTTGTGAAAAAGAACAGGATCGACAGAAGGGATACAAGGATAAACACCGACGACCTGACTTTAAGTTCTTCCTTGGCGAGATGACGGCGGATTCAAAAGGGGAGACTAACATCACTCCCATTGCAGCCTTGGTCAACACAATATTCATCACATAGATATCATCACCCCACTCAAGCAACAACCCTATATAAGCGAGGCCATCGGCAAGGAATAGTCATTCCACTTTCTTTCGTCGGAGCTTCCACATTGGTCCTGACTTTTTCCAAAGTAAATTAAATACATAATAATAAAAGTTTTATAAGCAAAGAAACCTTTTTGCAATTTATTTACTAAATACCCTTCCTATACCAAAAAATAGTTTTGATATATAATACCTTCAAATTGTTAAGCAGTTAGCAAGTTAACAGATTAGTTGATTATTTCCTTATCTGACGATAGTTCTACTTCTGATTGTCTTTTAAGTAGCGGCGATAAAGAAGCAAGTCCCTCTACAAGTGATGTCAATTTGCAAATCACATTTTTCTCTACAGAACAAAGAGAAGGCTACATCTGTTGCATGTTAACTGCTATAGGTATAACTGTAGCATGTACGAACTTATTAATCGCGCATGCCTTGCTCTTAATAACGTATGAAATTCAAACGAATATAAGATGGCAACAAATTAAAACACGTACGAAAAAAATGTGTCGTTAATTTTTTTTAAATCTCTTAAACGTGTAATTTATAACATTTACAGAAAAATATTTATTCCTTCTTTATGAGCTTTTCTAACTCTTTTAGGTAAGAAAGTACCAGCCTGCGTGCTTGGTTCCAGATTTATCGATTATATTCAGTTCTTTTTTAGTTTTTGCAATTACAGTATTCACATTTTTCATTGCTGTATACCTTTCTCTTCATATTGGCCTAGAAATTTTCAATGGGTCCCAATTGTAGAACATTTGGTGGGTTTATATTCCTTAGATATATATTCTATTCCTCGCTTTTTCAACTCAAGTAAATTTTTAAGCTTCGGAATGCATTTCTCAATATAAATTGTTTTGTTTACAGCCAAGCCACCTTTGAAAAAAACTGGTTGACTTATTCCCCTTTCACTTAAACTAACTACACTAAAACTTTTTCTGGAAACTTGGATTTCGGGATAAATTTCACTTCATCTGGTGCTACATGATCTGTACTCTCGTAGTAAAATTTTTGTTGCCATTCGTTCCCTTCAACTGTAAAATAACTCATCATCCATGACATATTTGTAATTTAATTTAGCAGAGAAATGATTTTGGGAATGTATCCTCAGTCTTCTTTTTATTATTTGCACTTGACGAGCTGACGTAAACGGTGCAGATTTTTTTGCTTTCTGTCGAATTCTCATGGCTTACAGGTACTTTTTGATGGTTTTGTGATCCACTTCATACTTTCTTCCTAACTCCCTGAACGACTGCACTTCGTCCTATAGTCTGCGCTTTTAATTTAGACCGAACCTTAGCACTTTGAAGCGAACACAGTTTACCAGAACCGATTTTTCTTTCTACATTTTTCCACTCTGGAATAGTCCACTTGCACGATATATAGCAGTTTTCTTGAATCCCATTAAAGTAAAATGCTGAAACACTTCATTTTTCTTTTTGTCTGGATTTTCTTCGCAAAATTTAAAAATTAACTTCGGCGATCTACTTCTGGCAACGACATTTTCCGACTAATTATAAAAACAAAGAAACCTCACCTACTTTAATTTCACAATAACAGATCGCGTTAGTGTTCTATAAATTATAATTTTTATATGGATCCCGAAAATTGAATGTAAATGCACTTACATATATGAGTGTTCGGATTTAATTCCCCATACTAATATGGCTGAGCATTTTATTGGTTACGTTTCTAAGCATGTTTTACAACTTATATAATATATTGTTGCGCGCTACAAAGTGACATAAGCGACATCTGTTGCAAATAGAAACAACTTTAGGTTAGTGACATCTTAGTAAACGTTGGGTTAAGAGAACGGAATATTCAGGAAAGTTCTAGGATAATTCGTAGAGTATAAATACGGCGCTTCTCACATCCAGGAGGCGAGTCTTATTTCAGACAGTGAAGTGAACGAAGTAAACTATTTGGATTGCGATAATTAGAAGTACAGTACTAGCGATAACTATAAAGAGTTGATTCGATAACTATTTGTGAATTTGTGAGAGTAAATAGTAAAGTTAAATAAAGAAAGAACTTTTGAATGACTATTGAAATATTGTGTTTTAAATAACGAACTAAGGCCACGCTCGTAACAACTGGCGTCAGAAGTAAAATATAATCGCGAATTAAAGTGGTGGCATTTGACTTTGAAATTCAAAGAGTGATTAATTTGGTGAAATCGTGTGAAACGTTCCTTCTTTAAGTGAAAATTCCGAAAGATAGTTTATATAATAAACTGTGAGTGAGTTATCAGAGTAATGGGACGCAAACTAGAGGCGCTTCGCATACAGTAATTGAAAGTGGAGTTGTTCTATAGTCGAGCGACTTAGACAAGCTTTGATAGAGGAAGAAAAGAATCCTGGGACATACGTTTTCGAGGAAGAACCAGAAATTGAAGAAGAGCCTGCGATGAGCATGGAACAGCTTTTGGGTACTTTAATGACCAAAATGGAGCTTTCAACCCTGCAGGGGAATGTTGTATACACAACATTCAATAAAAAACCTGCGGATTCATAAAATCCCTAATAAAGAAAAATAAGAAAAAAACTGCACATTCCTAAAGAACAATTAAAATCAAGTCATGAAAAGGGTCCTATAAGCTAGTCACACTTAACAACGTGACCAGCTTATCTATTCACACGCAAAGAAAGTTGCATCAGCAATTTCTTTGCATGGCCCATTTGAAAAAGGCGACAAATAAAGTTGAATTCCATGACAAATCTTACCCTCAGTAAGATTTGTCAGCATAAAATATAAATTCAATCGCGCAACAAAGTAATGAAAAGATAAAAGCGACGCGAGAATTCAAGTGCGCAACAATGTAAGAAACGATAAGACGACGGGTTGGTGGCTCGATATTTATGAAAATATCGGGTTTCACCTCCGTCCGGCGAGAAATTTTTGTGGACATGATTAAACATGCCCAACGATAATATACTTTCTCAGGATAGGAATGCTAATTAAGCATTTTCCTATCCTGACTGTCGAGACTTAATTAATTAAAAATTAAAAGTCGACAGAGAGTTCGTGTTAAAACATCGACGGGATAGCTCGATCAGATTATTCGTCTCGCTGGTCATTGATGTGATTACCAATATTCTATTAAGAATATAGTTCCGGTTTTTTTAAAGAAGTCAAAAAAACAGTTCGCCTTTAAGAAACTCGCTGGTCATTGATTTGATTACCAATATTCTATTAAGAATATAGTTTCGGTTTGATCACAAATATATTCGATTACGAATATAGTTTTGGTGATATAGAAAGTTTCGTTTTGAATCCTTGATACGATCGCCTCGCGAATGATTTCCTGCCGCCTCACGCAGTTTTCGTTTTTAATATAAAATTGTATTAATTGCCAAAGAGTTAATTAGTTGGCAAAGGTGTCGGTTCTTAATAACCCGGTGAAAAGCTTGAATCGTTTCAGTTTCCAAAAGGACGTATCCTGACAAAATAAAACATTACTTTTAAAATAACTACAGAATTGTTTTAATTAGACAAATTCCCCAGTGCGAGTTGGAAGGAATCAAATCCGATTTCAGTGCAAAACAAGATTGGCGGTGTTGAAAAGCTAAAAAGTGGTTTCGTTAGAGGGCAGCCCCATATATACGTAACAAAATTGGCGCAGCCGGTAGGATCAAGGTAGCTTGATATCGCTAAATAATCAAAAGCTTAAATTCCTTGATCCTGCGAACAAAAAGGGGAAGCTTTGACGACGCTATTCAGGCCAAGTCACCCCCAACACTCGGGTAGATTTTTTCTTTGGGCGCCTCTGCTCCAGGCGAGCACGCGTTCACCCCAGTCAGTGCACAAGCACCACCGAGGGAAATCAAGACTACAAAAAGGCAACCAGAAGGACGAATACGAAATCCCGAAATAGCCGAGAAAACAGCAGTCAGCTCGCTCATTAGAAGACTTCTATCCGGAGTTGAAGGGGAATTCGAAGGCGGCTTTAATAACCCCCCTTTCAAGCAAACTATGCAGTGCCTTAATGATGAAGAAAAGGTGGCTTTCCTTCAGGTTCTCCCCACAAGATTAAGAGGTGATGCATATCAGCTATTCGCTTCAGACGTCCCTACTTCATTCACTGAGGTAGAGGAACGTTTGAACAGGACATATCTTCCCCGTGAGACTTATCAGGAATTGGTGAACAGATTGATCACTACACGACAGAACGCATTGGAATCTATCACTACTTTTGCTACAAGGTTGAAGCAGCTGTTGACGATCTGCAATGAGGCTGCGACACAAAAGTATGGAGCCGAGGCAGTCCCGGCTGTGAAAACACAGCTGATGGACTTCGCCAAAAATGCTCTCAAAAGTGGAGTAACTAATCCACATTTGTGTCAATATTTACTCACGCTGGGAGAAGGCGATATAGAAGCTCTCATACAAAAAGCCCTGGACATGGAGAAACTACAGCAAAGTGCTACATTCGTCCAGAGTCATCTGGCACAAGCTCCTCCAGTGGCTCCAGTAGACCCAGAATTACGAGTGAGAGCGTTCTACAGATCTCCGTATTATCAAATGCCATCAACACCTATGTTCGCATCACCTCGAGCACCGAACCCAAACCATTTCTCACGCCACGCAAATAACACAATATTACAGCCACGCCACCGAGTACCTGTATACTCTGAAACTAAAAGGTCGGGCACAGATGCACTGGTCCGTAACATCACGTGTAGCTACTGTCAACGAAAGGGTCATACATATACAGATTGCCTAAAGCGCAAAAACAACCCTTTCTGCTCGAACTGCAAAAAATATGGACACGACGTTCGTGATTGCAGAACACATAGACAGACACACCAGGACTTCACTCAGTCTCAACAAAATGTTCCTCAACGCCTCCCCAGCAGACCACCAACAGAACAGCATAACACAAAAGGTCCCCAAGTCCTTAACATAAGACTTAAGTGTAATTTTTGTGGTTGCCGTGGACACGCAGATGAAAAGTGCAGGCAAAAAAAATAGTGGGAAGCCCAGAGTCAGGGAAATGACATGCAGTCGACCCAAAACTCCCCGGCTCGACTATAAACCCAACCAAAAGTTTAAAAGGGTTGCCTCAAGCGCCCGAATCCGGTGTCCCTACAGTGAAACTTCCACTGGACATAAGCCTTAACGGCCAAACAAAACTAGTAGTGGACACTGGTGCTGAGGTCAGTATTATAAAGAAGAAAGCGATTAAACACCTTAAACTAATTAATTCAAACAGACCCGTTTTGGAACCAGAAAGACACTGGGAAATTGCAAGGGTAACTTCAATTTTAAAAATAAAATTCCCTGCAAGTTTCAAGTGGTACAAAACTTGCCAGGTCTCTCCGATGACGGCCTATTAGGAAACGATTTCCTATCAAACAATTGTAATGTTGAAGGCCCAAATAAAGCACTTAAGTTTCCTTGTACGGAAACCAACTCCGAAGAGTTTATTGTGCCCTTGTCATACAAAACGGACAAGCTGTACTCCAGAAAAGCAGTCGAAGTGAGATCACTGGCAGAAAAGATGGAACCTAAACAGGTTAAGCTATCTACATGCAGTGTCTCCAAGGCAACTCAAAAGAGTAATGCTGGCTGCCAGGTTCAACAAGAGCCACTGGAATGCGAAAAGAGCTGTCTGGGTGATCAAGATACCAGCGAAATCAGGCAGCATTTGGTTACCTTAGAAGAACCAATATGCATACCTGCTAGGTCACAAATGATCACTACAGTCCCGTTGCGAGTGAAGGAAGAAATGCTCTGTCTTTCAAAAGAAATAGGCGATGCAGTCTTCCTGGCCAACAGTTTACTGCCTACTGGAAGAGAAATAGTGCAAGTAGCCATACTCAACAGTAACAATTCTCAAGTAGTCATCTCCAGTTTATTGGTACAATTGCTACCTATCCATGACTACGCCGTCATCCCAGTAGGAGAAGCCGCATATATACAAAACTTTCTCAAGCCGAATGCATCGCAAACGAGCAACATAAACAACAGTGAGCTTCCCGAATCCGAGCCCAAGCCGAATAAGACTTTAAGTTCTAAAATTCCTAAATACAAGCTCTTATCTCAACTAGGAACCGAAATAAGTGACGCGTGCGGGCCCAGTAAGACCCGAGCAGGGGCAAGGCAGACTCCACCGTACAATAAAGAAAATCTTAAAAAATTTTTAAGGCCTCAGAGCCCAATGTGGGATGCAAGAGAGGTAAAGCAGCCGATAAGCCAAATGCAGCTGACTCCTCCATCCAATATACCTAGATTTAAGATAATTACAAGGCATAAGAGCCCAAGTAAAGGTACGTGTGATATCAAAAAGACTTGTTCAAAGGCAAAGCCGACTCCACCACCTAAAAAAGTTAATATTAAGAATCAAATGAGACCCCAGAGTCTTACAAAAGATGCGTGCGAGATCCGTAAGACCTCATTAAAGGCAATGTTGGCTCCATCATCAAATATAGTTAAGAATACCAATTTCTCACGGCCCATAAACCAAAGTGTCAATGCGTGCGAGTACTCTAAACCAACAAAAATACCAGTACAACATAGTACTCCACCACTCGAACAGCAGGAAGCGCATCCCCTGCCATCAGACAATAGAAGTGTAAGTAAAAAGGAAGATAAACACAGCAAGGAGAAAAATACGAACTTTTCGGAAAATACAGCTATTTTACAACATGTAAGATACTTGTTTGCGGATCAGGAAGATCCCAGAAATAGCCCGCGACTCATCAGGTTAGATCAAGAGCTCAACCTGGATGAAACTTTAAATGCGGAAGAAAAAGCTTCGATATCCGAACTCTGTTATGAGTACAATGATATCTTTTACCTTAAAGGTGATAAGCTTACATATACAAACGCTATCACCGATAACATTCCATTAATACAAGATCAGGCCCCAATAAACCAAAAGGCCTATCGATTACCAGAGACTCAGAGACAGGTGATAAATGAGCAAATGCGAGAAATTCTAGATAACGGGATAGTCCAAACTAGCAAAAGCCCTTGGAATTCACCCTTATTAGTTGTCCCCAAAAAGGCGGGACCTGATGGTGAGAAAAGGTGGCGCGTCGTTGTCGACTTTCGTAAATTAAACGAAAAGACAATTGGCGATGGATTTCCGCTACCCCGAGGATATTCTTGATCAACTAGGTCATGCCAGGTACTTTACCACCCTCGATTTGGCCAACGGCTATCACCAAGTCTTAGTCGACAAAAAAGATCGACATAAGACCGCTTTTAGCACTAATTACGGGCACTACGAATTTAAGCGTATGCCATTCGGACTCAAAGGAGCCCCGCTACATTCCATCGCCTCAAGAACTTCGTTCTGACAGGCCTACAAGGCCTCGAATGCTTCGTTTATCTTGACGACATTGTCATTTATGGAAAAAACCTAAATGACCACAATGATAAACTTCGTAAAGTCTTCGACAAATTGAGAGAAAACAACCTCAAGCTGCAACCAGAGAAGTGCCAGTTCTTGAGAAGAGAAGTTGTTTACCTAGGGCACAAATGCTCTAGCGAAGGTGCATTACCAGACCCCAGCAAAACGGCCTGCGTCCAAACATTCCCTGTTCCTAGAACAGTACGGCAAGTTCAGTCCTTTTTAGGACTCGCCAATTACTATAGGAAGTTCATTCCGGACTTCTCAAAAATCGTTCGTCCAATTACGAATTTACTCCGCAAGGATATAAAATTCACTTGGACCGAAAAATGCCAAGAAGCATTCCAAAGCATTAAAAATGCTCTAATTTCACCACCTCTTTTAATCTATCCAGATTTTTCTAAACCATTCAACCTCACAACGGACGCCAGTAACGAAGCTTTAGGAGCTGTACTTTCCCAAGAAGAAGTGGGAAAAGACCAGCCTATCGCCTATGCAAGCCGAACGCTGAACAAAGCCGAGAGAAATTACTCCACAATTGAAAAGGAGCTATTGGCTATAGTCTGGGCCACTAGGAATTTCCAATGCTACCTTCAAGGCAGGAAATTTACGGTCTATACTGACCGCAAGCCTCTCAAAGGTGTCTTTAATGTTAAAGAACTGAATTCCTGTTTGGTGAGATTTCACCACAAATTATCAGAATTCGATTATACCATCGAATACAAACCAGAAAATGAACCCCCAGGGGCGGAAATACAACCCCCTGCTACGCTTGAACAAGAAATGAGTACAGTTAAGGCACCTGAGATAATCACGAGTCCCAAGGAAGTTCAAACAATCCTAAAGGATTACCACGACTCTCCTTTCGGCGGCCATCAGGGTGTCATTAAGACTTATAAAAGAATTAGACGCAAGTATTGGTGGAGACACATGCTTAGCGATATAAAGAAATACATAAAAAAATGCCCTAAGTGCCAAACAATGAAAGCATCTCCACAATTCAAGATGCCAATGGTAATAACGGACATCGCAGAACAACCTTTCGACAAGGTTTACCTCGATATAGTAGGTCCACTAGAAGAGACCAAGATAATCTTACCAAATTTGCCGATTGGTATGCCATACCTAATGGAGAAGCAATAACGGCGGCGCAAATCTTCTTCGACGAGATTGTCACGCGTTATCGCATTCCAAAGAGAATAGTCACCGATCAGGGAACTAATTTCTTGAGTGAGCTATTCAAGAAGGTCTGCAAACTGCTAAAAGTAAAGAAATTACAAACTTCCGCATACCATCCACAGTCTAATGGAGCACTGGTGCGTGCACATAGACCTCTAATCGAATATCTGCGTACAATCGTAGACGAAAATCCCAAAACATGGGATCAATTCCTACGAGCCGCTGCATTCGTTTACAATAACAGTGTACACGACACGAAGGTACTAAATTAACCCCGATGGATTGCCTTTACGGCTTCACAGCGGATGTCCCATCTAATTTAAAACGGGATCCTGAACCCGTTTACAACCACGAAAGTTATTATCATATGCTCAAATACAGACTCCAAAAATCATATGCCACGGCTCGTAAAAATCTCCTAGCCAGCAAACAACGCTCGAAGGCATATTACGACAAAACAGTCAGGCCTCTCACTTTCCACTTAGGAGACAAAGTCCTCCTCAAAAGTGAGAGTAGGAAACATAAACTGTCTCAAATCTGAGTTGGACCATATCTGGTAATCAATGTACCCAGTCCAACAAACACTACCGTAGAAATAGGCAAGCTGTAGTACACAACAACCGTTTAAACCCTATTACGAGTAGTATACTGGTACATACACCTTTAGAAAATAAGTTCCACTGAAACAAAATTTCGCCAGTTAAACTAACAACTACCTACTTAAAGGTTCCGCACTCGGAATTATTCCCTATGACTCACGAAGTCAACCCTTACCTAAATTTTATTTAAATCAATAAAAAATACGCTAAATAAACGTACCTATATATACGTTGTTACTTATAACAAAATAAAAATAAATCGGGACATATAACAAATAAATTTTTACTTTTTAGTAGCTATGAGTAAATTAAACATTTTACCAGTAAAAATTTTTTTTTGAAAAGGAATAATGCTCATCGACAGCTCATAGAGAAGTTGATGAAATTTAGCATGCTCTAACTTACACTCCCCATACCTTGTTTTGGTAGTTACGAGTGAGTTAAAAAATTTTTTTCTCCAGTACAATTTTGGTGAAAAAGTACAATGCTCTTAACACTAAAAACCCTACTATATATTTACGAGATTCAACATGAATTTTTATGTTTCTCTGATTCTGTTCTATCTCGTCTTCCTTTTAGCAAGTAAGCCCCAATAGACAAACTATCAACCATTCACTTAAGCAATACTATATCTAAATATTACATGCTATTTAGTATGACCACCTGACTAATGAAGCCTATCCTTCATCTTTCTGCAGACCATGAAGCACATATTTGTATTAATGTACTGTCTCCATCTGACAATGGGACAAATACCAGCGGATCCCTACACCATAAGCCCCCTAAACAACACGGGAGTACTGTATGAAGATCTGGGAAAACTACGAGTATACCACAGCGCATGGAATATTTTAACGGAAATCAATCTGATGGAACTGGACAACCAAACGCTTATGGCAGAACAGGCGGAACATTTAGTATACCGACTATGTTCAAATCGTTCTCAAATGGATGAGCTTTGCCTGGTTCAACAAAAACACGTTCATTCACTCTTGGAAAATATCAAGAGAAGAACAAGTGTCATTCGAGAAGTGGTTCCACTGTCGAGATCCACAAGATCTATTTTCGATGGAATAGGCAATGCAATGCACTACCTATTCGGAACCATGGACAACACTAATGAACAGGAAATATATAGCCGACTTGAGGACCTCGAAACAAACACCAAAGCACTAGCCGACCTGGAAAGACAGGAGATCAGTGTAGTCAAAACTACACTACAGGAGATCCAAAAGCCGTTGACATCCCTACAGGAAAGACAGCGTCAAATAACTCACCAGGTAAATACCATGCAAAATATCACGGATGAATTGCTGATGAGACAACTGAGGCAGGAAATAATCTCTAGCCTCACTTTACAAATTGTAGAGATTGAGTATAGGCAGCAAGCCTTACTCGATATAATAGTTACCAGCAAAAATCATCAACTGCATCCGCTAGTGGTGTCTCCCAAAAAGTTACTAGAAATATACCACAAATCCCATACTACTTGTCCAGATGCACAAAACTGTCTATCTCAATTATATCAGACAGCCGAGACAAAAGCTCATCTAGTCCAAGACAAATTAGTCATTCGAATACAACTTCCGATTTTCAATCTACCACAAATGAAGTTGTATCGAATACACAGTTTCCCCATACACGTTAATAAAAAACAATCTTTGGTATAGGCAGCAAGCCTTACTCGACTTACTCGCACGTAGCACCCAAGTACAGACACAGGATATTCTATTATTAAAACCACGAACTCTTATGACCTTTAAAAAGAACACCCAAAACTCAAAGGAGGACACTTTCATCGCTAAGCTGGGCATCCCGATAACAAAGGCTACGATGTCTAAGGAATGCGTAGTGAAGCTGCTCTTTAATCCATTAAAGGAAGAGCCTCAGTGTCAATTCAGAGCACAAATACCTCCCTGAGACCTACTTATTAAACTAAGTAAACCAAATTCTTGGATATTCTCGTTGATAGAGCAAACCATTGTACACCTTCAGTCTACCCAACAATTCCTAACTTCGAAAATAGAAGGCCAAGGGATAATAACTATCAACCATCCCTGCCAATTACAAGTGGGATCGCAAATCCTACACTATGAGGCAGAGAATATCCAAAAACTAAGTCTCAGACAACCTAATTATTTCCCATACACAGCCTCACTAGAAAGAATAGTGAACCAATTTCTGAACATATTCTAACTAACCATGAGTCCAAAATAGAAAATATTAAAACAGAACTATATTCAGGAGATGATACGAATAATCTTATCCTGAAAGGTACCCAGTCATTAAAAGAGCTGGACAAAAAATTAACAAACATAACGCCTCACTTAAGTCACCACCCTACGCATGTACTAGCAACAACTTCAGTTTCCCTAACTGGTGTTGTCATCACATGTATGGTGCTATACCTAGTCGCCAAATGGCTAGTCCCAGTTATTAAAAATTACCGCTTCCGCAAATCTGAAAAATCCCCTAAGGCGGAGGAGCAAATCGAACAAATCGAAATAATCGAACCTACCCCTCTCAAAAGGACCCGCACCCTACCAACTACAAGGTCGGTGCAAGTGGTATAAAATCTCCACTTCGTAAAGTCACTCGTTCTAAAAGGTCACTAGCTAACAACCACCAGCCGACACTTAAAATAGATAGAAGCAAAGGCACTAGTAGTATTACAAGTATAATGTAAATCTCAAAAGGAGAGAGAATAAAACAAACAAGAAAAATGTAAAACATAACAAAATAAATAAATAAATATAGATATTATTAGATATTATTATATGATTATTATTAGTAAGTAAAGGTAAGATAAATTAAAACCAGCCGTAGAATAGGGTATACTATATACTATAACCCTAATTAATCAAAAGAATTTTTTATCTAGAGACAGTGTATACCTCCTAGCATATTAGAGATATGGTGTCAAAAGCACATACGTAGGCTATACCTACCCAAGGAAATTTTACAAAATAAAATATATATATTTATCATATAGAAAATAAGATAGTAATACAAAAACATAGATATCCCGCCGCTTATGGAATTAGTAATAAACCAAAAAAAAATGTAAAAAGAAAATATATTAAGCAAATAATATTAAGCTAACAACATTAATCTAGTACAAAACAAAAACTTAACAAAAACTAACATTAGATTAGGGTATCACATACGATTAGTATTAAATAAGTGTAAAATATAAAAAAAACAACTAAGTATTTTAACAACAAAAACAAATAAAACACAAGGAATTTTTTTATATATGATACAAAAATTTCATGTAAAATAGGGCACAGCAAAGTAGTTGAAACGACCAAGTATTCGCAAGGGGTTAAGACCGCACCCAACCAAATAAATTTTTCCCCTGAGAGCTATTCCTCTCCAAAGAATAGCTCTCTTTTTCACAGGGGGAAGGTTTGTTGTATACACAACATTCAATAAACAACCTGCGGATTCATAAAATCCCTAATAAAGAAAAATAAGGAAAAAACGGCACATTCCTAAAGAACAATTAAAATCAAGTCATGAAAAGGGTCCTATAAGCTAGTCACACTTAACAACGTGACCAGCTTATCTATTCACACGCAAAGAAAGTTGCATCAGCAATTTCTTTGCATGGCCCACTTGAAAAAGGCGACAAATAAAGTTGAACTCCATGACAAATCTTACCCTCAGTAAGATTTGTCAGCATAAAATATAAATTCAATTGCGCAACAAAGTAATGAAAAGATAAAAGCGACGCGAGAATTCAAGTGCGCAACAATGTAAGAAACGATAAGACGACGGGTTGGTGGCTCGATATTTATGAAAATATCGGGTTTCACCTCCGTCCGGCGAGAAATTTTTGTGGACATGATTAAACATGCCCAACGATAATATACTTTCTCAGGATAGGAATCCTAATTAAGCATTTTCCTATCCTGACTGTCGAGACTTAATTAATTAAAAATTAAAAGTCGACAGAGAGTTCGTGTTAAAACCTCGACGGGATAGCTCGGTCAGATTATTCGTCTCGCTGGTCATTGATGTGATTACCAATATTCTATTAAGAATATAGTTCCGGTTTTTTTAAAGAAGTCAAAAAGACAGTTCGCCTTTAAGAAACTCGCTGGTCATTGATTTGATTACCAATATTCTATTAAGAATATAATTTCGGTTTGATCACAAATATATTCGATTACGAATATAGTTTTAGTGATATAGAAAGTTTCGTTTTGAATCCTTGATACGATCGCCTCGCGAATGATTTCCTGCCGCCTCACGCAGTTTTCGTTTTTAATATAAAATTGTATTAATTGGCAAAGAGTTAATTAGTTGGCAAAGGTGTCGGTTTTTAATAACCCGGTGAAAAGTTTGAATCGTTTCAGTTTAAGTGAATTGTCCAAAAGGACGTATCCTGACAAAATAAAACATTACTTTTAAAATAACTACAGAATTGTTTTAATTAGACAAATTCCCCAGTGCGAGTTGGAAGGTATCAAATCCGATTTCAGTGCAAAACAAGATTGGCGGTGTTGAAAAGCTAAAAAGTGGTTTCGTTAGAGGGCATCCCCATATATACGTAACAGGAAGAATGCTCTTGAGGAACAAAAGAATGCTTTTGAGGAACAAAAGAATTCTCTGGAATCCCGTCTAGATGAACAAAAGAATTTTCTAGAAGCGCGTTTGGATGAACAATAGAATTCTCTGGAAGCCCGTTAGGATGAACAAAAGAGTTCTTTGCAGAATTGTCTAGAAACCTGTTTGGAGGCACAGAAGAATTTTCTTAAAAATTCATTAGACGAGCAAAATGTAAAAATTGAAGCAATCCAGCAGGAAATGCTGGAAGTTCAACAACAAGTGTCGGAAGTGCAACAACAAGTGTCGGAAGTGCAACAAAATGTTACGGAGAAGCTTGACAACTTTAAAGCAGATTTGGAGAGAATGAAGCATCGACAACCTCGGCACGAAGGAACTGAAATATCCGGTGCAGGCAGAGTGAAACCTAAAATATTTGATGGACAAAATTCATGGCATATTTTCAAGAGACAGTTTGACGCAGCTTCCGAAGTAAATGGGTGGAATGATGCAGACAAAGCTACAGCTCTGGTTTTAGCACTTCGAGGTCCTGCGTCAGATCTATTACAAACTATAGCGATTGAAAGGCAACGTGATTACACTTCATTAGTACACAAGGCTCTGTTATCTCTCCAACTCTCTTTGTAATTTTCATTAATGATCTGCTTTCCCTTACTTTCAATCCCATCCATAGTTTCGTAGATGACAGTACTCTTGATTTCGCTTACTCCTTTGACACTCTTGCGGAATCCAGGGGGAATGCTGCATGTGTTAAACGAGATTGCATGACTAGATCATTGAATAACGATCTTGCCAATATCCTCGCTTGGGGCAAAGCGAATCGCATCGAATTCAATGCATCAAAGTCCCAAAGCTGCCTTATCTCATTAAAAAAAGATCATAACTTAACCACACCCGTTTCTTTTGATGGAGCATTAATTTCTGATTCACCGTCACTAAGCATTCTTGGCATTAATATTTCCAGTAAGTTAAACTGGACAGATCACATCTTCTATGTTGCCACAGAAGCATGGAAATGTCTTGGATTTCTGAAAATGTGTAAGAAATATTTCAGCTCGTCAAATCTAGCGCTCCTCTACAAGTCCTACATTAGACCTAGAATGGAATACAACTCCCATATATAGGCCGGGGCTGGTCGGACAGCCTTAGCTTCATTGGATATTGTCCAAAAGAGAGCCTTCAAGCTCATTGGCGATTTGGCAATAACTTGTCATATCGACTCACTCGAGCACCGCCGCAATGTTGGATGCCTTTCGCTCCTTTATCGCTATATGCATGGTCAATGTTCTGATGAAATATCTAGTCTAATCCCTTGTAGAATGATTCCTGCACGCAATACTCGCGCTGCAAACCGCGCACATCTTTTAACCCTTCAAATTACTTTCGGCCGTACAGTAAAATTGCGAGATGCTTTTTTATCCCGAACAGTGCGAATGTGGAACAGCTTACCATCTTCTGTTTTTCCTCCGGCATACAATCTGCGGAAGTTTAAGGGCGACATACATCGGCACCTCCGCCACTTTCCTCATATCCCCTAATCCTTTCCCTCTCTCCTTCCTGCCATGCTGTGCTTTGCATCATAGGATATCCCCTGAGCTTGGCTTAATAATATAAAAAAAAAAAAACACGCGATAGAATTACGTTATGGAGCTGAGCACATGCAGCAAGTATATCGCCTGCAATTACGCAACAGGATTCAAAGCATGGCTAGTCACTACAACCACTTCAGGCTGATGTGGAGAGATTAGCTTATCTTTCATACTCTAGTGTAAATGCAGAATTCCTTAATGAAGTGGCAACAGAAGCATTTGTGAGCGCTATTGCAGATTAAAATTTACAACAAGCACTAAGGCTAGCGGGAAAGAAGTGAACAGCAGAAGCGCTAGCCTCTGCATCAGCATATCAATCTGCTAGACAAGCTTCTCGGAGTGCAGTACGAGTGAGAAAAATTTCGGTGGAGGAGTGTACTTGCAACAGATTGCAGTCATCAGAGAGCACTCGTTCACATGGTATTCTTCGATGCTGGAATTGTAATAGACCCGGACACCTCCAGAGAGACTGCAGCAAACGTCGACGAATGGAATCACAAGAAGAGGAGGACAGAAAAGTATGCCAAATATGTGGAGCTAGGGAACAACATATTCGTAGAGAGACTAGAAATCAAACAGCGACTAGTCGCATCAGCTCTCCTGTTGAGCAGTCGGAAAACATGTAAAAGCCAACTTTGGGGGGCAGAAGTTGGTTGGTAGAGTCGGCGGCCCCGAAGTCATCATTCAAGTAGGCCAGTTGCAGAGAATAGCAGTCTCGTTATATATGGAAGTGTAGGAAAAAAATGCTTGCGCAATCACTATCGACATTGGTGCTTCGAGATCAATTATTAGAGCAGATCGCATCAAAAACAAGTGGCTTCACAACACTTCCAAATATTTACTAAGAACAGCAACTGGAGCATCAGCACAGGTTTTGGAGAAATAACTTTGGATGTTCAACTAGGCGAACTGCTATTTCCTCACACATTCCCGGTTTCGACATCGTGAATGAATGCATTCTTGGAGTAGATTTCATGACTACATATAAAATAAATCTGGATGTCGGAAAACGGATCCTCAAATATGGCAACATAGAAATTCCGATGAGACTAGGAGTAGGAGCAGATTATCCTTTGAAAATAAGGACGAAGGTCTGTGAAAATATTACTCTCTCTGCATGCTCCGAGACACTAGTATGGACAAGGTTTACTGATAACATCGGGACCTGTCGATTCTATCTGGTGGAGCCTAACCCTACAGAGGTGACATCGAACATCATCGTTGGTAAGAGTTTACTAAAGGCAGAAGGCGCAACATTAATTCCAGTCAGAGTGCTCAACACATCCGAAAATGAGGTACAACTAAAAGAAGGTGCTATAATTGGAAATTGTGAACCCGTTTACCAAATCTTCAATTTGGGTAATCGTAATAATATCAAGGAGACAAAACCTATACCAGTTACTACCCTACTGGTTCAGAAACTTCTTTCATCTAGTGCCTTAAGTGAAAAGCAATACAACGATGCCAAAGAGGTGATCGATGAATATTCGGAATGAATGATGATGATTTCGGTAAAACAAATCTTGTCCAGCATCGAATCGATTCAGGAGATTCTAGGCCCATTTGGCAGACACCACGAAGACTACCATTAGCCAAACAACCAGAAGTTGCAGATATGATAAACTCCATAAAGGAGCAAGGCATAAGAGAGGAATCTAACAGGAATCTAGCAACCGATTCTGCGTAGACTACCGCCAACTAAATAACGTAAACAGAAAGGATAGCTACCCATTACCAAGGATTGATGATACATTGGACACCCTTTCCGGAGCGCAATGGTTTTCCACACAGGTCTTGAAGAGTGGTTACTGGCAAGTGGAAATACATCCCGAGGACGGAGAGAAAACTGCCTTCTCAGTTGGAAGTAGCTTATGGCAATTCAAAGTTAAGCCATTTGGATTATGTAATGCTCCAGCCACATTCGAACGACTCATGGAATGTGTTTTACGTGGATTAACCTGGAAAACATGTCTTGTCTATTTAGATGACATAATAGTAATCGGAAGGACATTCGAAGAACATAAAAACAACTTATGGTACGTACTTCAAAAACTGAGAGATGCGCCACTGAAGCTCAGTACGAATTAATGCGCTCTATTTAAAAGTGAAGTAAAATATTTGGGTCATATAGTTTTATCACAAGACGTAAGAACTGATCCAGAAAAGATAACAGCTGTCAAAAATTGGCCAATTCCAAAGGACAAACATCAATTAAGGAGTTTTTTGGGTCTAGCTACCTACTACAGGCGATTCGTAAAAGGTTTTGCAGATACAGAAAAAGGAAAGCCGTTCATATGGTCAGATAAATGTAACGGGAGTTTTGAGAGTTTAAAGCAGCATCTCTGTGAAAGTCCAGTACTTCACTATCCTAAGTTGGGAAAAACTTTTATATTGGACACGGTATCGGGGCAGTGCTTTCATAGGAGGAGGATGGTCAAGAGGTGCCAGTAG
Organism: Dioctria linearis; assembly: GCA_963930735.1. Lineage (NCBI taxonomy): Eukaryota > Metazoa > Arthropoda > Insecta > Diptera > Asilidae > Dioctria > Dioctria linearis. The sequence continues at coordinate 186,284,635 of OZ005740.1, forward strand.
CGTATTATAGCAAAGCACTTTCAAAATCAGAGAGAAGTTATTGTGCTACAAGAAAAGAGCTACTTGCTATTGTAAATTCAACAAAACATTTCCATTAATATCTCTACGGGCAGAAATTTATCCTCCCCACAGACCATGCATCTCTTAAATGGCTTTTGCAGTTTAAGAACCCTGAGGGGCAAGTGGCGAGATGGATAGAGCGACTCCAAGCGTATGACTTTGAAATCCAACACCGAAGAGGACGTATCCATGGAAATGTGGACGCACTTTCGCGATGTCCATGCAAACTTGAATGCAAACATTGCGTTCGGGTGGAAGAAAAAGAAACAAAGGCAACTGTACAGCTGATAACGGTGGAATCATCGACGGGTTGCGACAACGAGAGCTTGCGAACAGCACAACGGGAAGACCCAGACATATCACCCATTCTTGCTTGGAAAGAAGACATGGAAAGACCACAATGGAAAGATATCTCGGAGAGGAGTGAGAAACTGAAGAGTTACTGGGTTCAATGAATTCTCCACATTGAGTGTGGTATATTAAAACGCAAGTGGGAAGCAATTATCGGCCAGTCATTCCGAATGCTAGGTCCAATCCAAGGTCAAAGATGTTTTAGAAGAAATGCACAGTGGATCATCTGGAGTACATTTGGGGTTGAATAAAACAATTTCCAAAATACGAAAACGGTTTTATTGGTTACATATGCGAGAGGATGTGGAGGACTGGTGCCGCAGATGCACTATCTGTGCTTTTTGCAAAAGGCCGCCACACAGAAGCAGAGGAGAAATGCATAAGTATAATGTAGGAGCCTCATTTGAAAGGATAGCCATAGACATCGCTGGACCTTTTCCAGAAACAGATAACGGTAACCGCTATTGATTATTTCAGTAAATGGCAATCCCTAATCAAGAGGCAAACACAGTTGCGGAACAAGTACTAATAAATTAGGTCAGTAGATATGGTGTACCTCAGGAAATTCATTCGGACCAAGGACGGAACTTCGGATCACGGACTTTCCAGGAGATGTGTAAAATGCTGGGAAAAAGAAAAACCTGAACAACTCCTCTGCATCCACAATCTGATGGCATGGAAGAGCGCTTCAACAGAACATTGGTCGAGCATCTAAAGAAAGTAGTCGACTGTCATCAACGATGATCGGATGAAGACCCGCTATGATTTACGTGCTAATTCAGCGAGATTTAATGAAGATGACCTTGTTTGGGTATACAACCCGAAACGACGTAAGGGACGTTCTCCAAAATTACAACAACAGTGGAAAGGACGGTATTAAGTGGTAACTAGAATTAATGACGACCGGATTCAGCGTGGTACAAGAGGTATACGGAAAATCGTTCACCTGGATCGTTTGTATAAATACTACGAGCATCAAGACCGTGGACTACCTGTTGTTCGGGACGAACAATGTTAAGAACGGAGGAACTTTAGGTTAGTGACATCTTAGTAAACTTTGGGTTCAGAGAACGGAATATTCACGAAAGTTCTAGGATAATTCTTAGAGTATAAATACGGCGCTTCTCACATCCAGGAGGCGAGTCTTATTTCAGACAGTGAAGTGAACGAGGTAAACTATTTGGATTGCGATAATTAGAAGTACAGTACTAGCGATAACTATAAAGAGTTGATTTGATAACTATTAGTGAATTTGTGAGAGTAAACAGTAAAGTTAAATAAAGAAAGAACTTTTGAATGATTATTGAAATATTGTGTTTTAAATAACGAACTAAAGCCACGCTCGTAACTATATATAATATTTAGTTTTTTTGTTCTATTTAACTTTTTTAAATTTGTTTTTTTTTAATAAAGTGCCCCACGGCTACTAGGTCATCTGGAAAATTTTACTTTTATAGTTACAATTCATTTCTTTTCCTTCCGCTTTAGGTAAACATTTTTCTTCTTTGTGATCTACGTCTCTTCTGGTTCTGGCTCTTCACCGCAGTGACAATTTCTCGGGTGTGTAAAAATAAAAAGGGGTGCCAAGAGGCCAAGTTAGCTTAAGTTTTTCCTTTAACCTAGGTGAGATTCTTGTTTAGGTGATTTTGATATAAACACATTTCTTCATTGTTATTATTATTTATTCTTGAATATCTGGTAACGAACGCAGGCACATTCAACTGCACATGGCAAACACTATCGTTGGTGCAGGACGGCGCTCTTGTCTTTCGCTGGTGATAGCCTGCCACAGTATTTGCAACACTAATCCACGAGGCTTCTCCTCGCTTTGGAACAGTTGCAAGTGCTGTGGGAAGGACAAGCGCTCCAATAGAGATGCTCATCTGGAGGGATGATGAGGGCAGTTTGTAGAGATCTATGTACTACAGGCTGCTCTCGCGGGACTCTATAATGGTATCGCCTAAATTTTGCGTTCGTTCGAGTTGTCATTTTAAATTCGGTGTCTGTACTAAATTGAAAAATTTTTTTGTTGAAAATTCGCTAGTTTAAGAAATTAGCTTTTATTAATTTATTTTGGAAATTTGGAACGTCTTGGAACGGCCACTTACCTAATTGTCAAAATTGTGACTGGTTCTAAATTTTTGGTTAAACTTTATGATTTTTTTCAAAATTGTTGTGTCCGTTGTTAGTCTCTTTTGAGAATTTTGTCTAATTTGTTTTCCTTTTGTTTGTGTCATTTTTCTTGTTTATTAGTTTTTCTAATTTGCTTAATTGTCCCTATTGACCTTTTATAACTTTTAGATTAGTTAGCGTCTTTTTGTTTACACTTTGTACAGCCATTTGCCACCTATTTTTAAGGAATTTTTAAAAGAGCCAATGAGCCACTAAATAAAAAGTCATATATAAATAAAAAAAAAATATTATTTTTTCGGATGACTCAAGGCTTGTGGTGTAGAAGGTGGAGAGATCGTGCAGATACTCCACTGAACATCCAATGGACTAATACTTGCCTGAAGTATTTAGGAGTGTATATCGGACGCAACAGTAAAACAAATAATAGCCGCATTGCTCTGGAGAAATTCTCTAGAGCTGTAAACTCATGGCGTAGTGTACTATTTCCATTATCCTTAATGGGAAGGTCAGTGGAGATAAAATATTTCATTACCTCGTCCATCGTGCATGTGCTAAAGTCTGAGACGTTTGATGAAGGCTTCGTAAGTCTTCTTCAAGCACAAGCAATAGACGACTTCTTATACGGAAGACGATGGGTTGCTGAAAGCACGCTTTGTCTGCCAGTCAAGATAGGTGGATTTGGTCTCACTAACTTGGTTGTGAAATCAAGGTGTCTCCAAGTGCGTACATTCCAAAGACTGTTTTGCCAGAGAGACACCTTGAGTTCTCAACTGTGGGTGAATGTACTGGGAGAGATCGGCATAGGGGAGTATTACTACCTGCTCTCTGTTCGACCACCCTATCCTCGTGATCTAATCACAACAATTCATCCACTAACAGTTCTCGGAGATATTATTGATATCTCTGGAAACTGTCGAATAAACACTAAAACTCCACAACTGCACGACCTGGCTGCTTCTGCCCGGGAGAGATTTCGCCAACTTAGGACCAGTGACCTTGGCAATAAGGTGGAAGATGCTTTCGTTCTGAACAGACCATCTCACACACCTTTCAGTACACTTACAACACGTGTGCTCCGTGACTTGCTTATGTCCATAAGACCCTCGGAGTATACAGGATACAACAGATGACGAACACACCTGGGGGTGAATATGAGCGTGATGGCGGGGGGAGGGTGGGGGGGGGGGGGGGGGGTAACTTGCCGAATAGTCCACAGATATCCTTCTAATTACAAATATGCTGATGTAGCATTACAATTATTGCATCATAGTCTATTGCATCCTACTCAGGTGGTTTTGTGCTGGTGAAGGCACCCTGTTTCACAGATTCTTCACTTGCTAGCTTTGCAAAATCTAATGGAACTCGTGCGCGATATGTGCCAGTTGATCCACCCGAATTTCGGCATTGCTAGGACATCGTTTCTATGGGGACCAAAGTTTTGTAGTTGGGTGAATTGTTTGATTAGCTTTGTGTTGACACTGGCCAAATCTACAATTCACTTGTACTAAATGAGCGTTGAAGATGGGAATCAGAACACTGACCCACAACACCACGCACAAGCAGTTAGGCGCCACTTCGTTGACAGATTGAAGAGACGTTTACGTCTTCAATATCTGGCAACGAACGCAGACACATTCAACTGCACATGGCAGCCACTATCGGTGTGCAGGACGGCGCTCTTGTCTTTCGCTGGTGAAAGCAGGCCACAACATTTGCAACACTAGTCCACGAGGCTTCTCCTCGCTTTGGAACCGTTGCAAGTGCTGTGGTTAGGACAAGCGCTCCGTTAGAGATGCTTAGCTGGAGGGATGATGAGGGCAGTTTGTAGAGTTCTATGATACTACAGGCTGCTCTCACGGGACTCTAACGGTATCGCGTAAGTTTTCTCGTTCGTTCGATTTATCATTTTAAATTCGGTTTCGGTCTTGGTGAAAAATTGCAAAAATTTTGTTGAAAATTCGCTCGATGGGGTCATTTTTATTAGTTTATTTTGAAAATTTGCCACTTACCTAATTGTCAACATTGCGACTGGTTCTAAATTTATTGTTATACTTTAGATCTTTTTTCAAAATTCTTGTGTCCGTTTTTAGTCTCTTTTGAGAATTTTGTCTTGTTTGTTTTCTTTTTTTTTTTTTTGCCATTTTTGTTGTTGACTAGTTGTATTAATTGTTTTTAATTGTCGCTTTTGACCGTTTATAATTTTAGTTTAGTTTAGCTAGTGTCTGTTTTACGATTTTGTGCCTTTTTGTAACTAGTTGTAAGGAATATTTAAAAGAGCCAAAAATAAAGAGCATACATTAAAATTTTTTTTTTCTTTTTTAATATTTTTTTAAGTGGGGATGCTGGTTCCAGGCGCCGCCGTTAGTAGTGCTTGTGCTGTTCGTTCGGTTCGTTAGAGTCTGGTCGTTAGTCCGTTTGAAGTCAGTAGTATCCTCTCTGGAGTAGTTCAGGAGGTCCGTTGGTCTAGTCGTAATTCCTCGTTCATGGAGTAGTCTGGTCAGCTACCCGCACTCAAGGAAGATGTGGTGAGCTGTGAGCTGAGGTGCTCCTTCGCAGTGATTGCAGGTCGGACCTGGTTGCCTTCTGAAAATGTGTTCCTTGATGGCTAGGAAATGCCCCAGCCTGACTCTAGCCATCTCGATCATGTCGCGTCTGGGATATTCGCACATGTTAGGCCGGTGGTTTGATTTGTGGTGGTTGGCTAGGAAATTGTTTGAGCTATTCTAGGTTAGCTGCCCACAGGCTTCCCGCAATCGTTTGCACTACATGGCTGCCGCTCTGTATGCCGGTGGATAGATAGTGGTGTGCTCACTTGAGGCCGTGTGTTTTGCCAGGCAGTCCGCATTTTCATTGCCGGGAATGCCTGCATGGCCCGGACACCACGCGGTCCAGGTCATATCGTTTTGAATGAGCAACCTAATGCGTTGTATCAGCACATTCTTGTTGCCTGGGTTTTGGATCGCTTTGATAGCCGAAAAGCTATCCGAAAAGATATCTATGGTGCCCGATTGGGTGGTCGCCCACTTGGCTGCCTCCCGGATGGCCTTCAGTTCGGCCGTGTAGACATTGCACCATGTCGGGAGCATATGGCAGATCTGCATCTCGTAACTGGAGCTTCCGGCATGACCGCCATGGTGACTGCGTTCTCAGATTTGGAGGCATCTGTATAAATCGCCACGTCTGTGCTGATATACTCGCAGAGTTCCATGTGGAGCTTGATCTTGGTATGATTATCTCGGTCATGGTATTTTCGTTCATTGCAACTGATCTTGCTTAGTTTGATCTTCCAGGGAGGAATAAGCGCGGTAGGGTGTGAAGGGAATAGTTTTCAGGGATGAGGGGAGGTCTTCTACCCGAGTTTCTTCTACAGATTACTCTGAGCAGGTTGTCTCTTTGGCTGACATCCTCCACTATTGTGTTAGCATATTTGCTCCAGTCCAGCATCTTGAAAATGTGCAGACCCAGCATCTTGAGCACATTTTGTAGGATAGAAGCTGTATCATAGTGGACCTGTATTTCACGGCAACTCTGTTTTCTACAGATGTGCATAACTTCCAGCTTGTTGAGGGCATCCTTGGCACCATTGAGTTCAGACCAAACTGAGATTTTCCCCAGGGTCTGAGTGAGGATGGAATTCACGAATGGTGGGTTGCCCGAAGCATAGCAGATGACGTTATCTGCGTAGATGTGGTAGAAAAGGTCCGGCATTGCGCTGAGCTGAGAAGACAGAGCGTGCATGAAGGTGTTGAATAGATGCACGGAAAGCGGACCGTTTTCAATGGAGTAGGTAGAGGAGAAGTGTCCTCCAACCCTGACTTTCATTCTTCGGTCTTTCAGGAAATAGTCTACCAGCTTGATGAAACTTGGGCCGGCCTTCCACTTGACGAGCTGCTTGATGATGGATTGCTTGGGAGTTCGGTCGAAGGCTTTTTCCAGGTCTATGGACAGCAAAACAGTGTTGACCTCTAGATAAAGTGCATTTCAGGTTGTGCTCCAGTTCCTGTAGAAGTTTCTGAGTCCCTTTGCATGGTCTGTAGCTCCAAACCGTGGGATGCAGCTTTTGTTCTAGAAGCCAACTTAACCTGTTTGCCATCAGCTTCTCGAGGATTTTGGAGGAGTTCTTGAGGAGTGAGGTCAGTTTGGTTTCGGGGGGTGGTTGGACAGCGGATGCTCCCTTTGGAGATAGCACATATCTCTGCTAATTTCCACTCAGTCGGAAACTTGCCGAGAGCTAAGCATCGATTGCACACTCACGTCAATCTGTGGTACCAGACTTCCGGTTCTTGTTTAATCATGCCGAACGAGATGTTGTCCAGACCTGGAGTGGATGCTTGAAAGGAGTTAAGCGGGCGCTTAAGTTCCACGAGGGGGAAGGGGATTTCCAGTTGGGATGGGGGGAGTGCTCAATCTCGTGGGGAAGGCTTCTCTCCAGATGAGCTTTCATGGAGCAGTAAAAAGCTGAGCGATATGAGTCAGAAGAGTAACTGATACAGTGCTTGGCGAGGTGTTCAGCCTTTTGCTCTGGGTCAGAAACGATCGTACCGATCATACGAAGGCCCGTGATGCCTGCTTTAGCTAGGTGACCGCGGATTGCTCTGACTCTGCGCCAGTTCTCGATGCTGCAGGCGAAGTCGGACTAGGCTTGTTTTTTGGCGGACTTGATTTCCCTTTTAATTAGGGCATTTGCCTTTCGATAGCTTACCGCATTGTCAGAGCGAGGATGCTTCTTGAAGAGTCTCCATGCTCTGTCCTTGCCTTTCACGAGCTGCTTAATCTTGAGGTTAAACCAAGATGGTTGTAGTTTACCCTTGTGTCGTGATAGCGGGATGGAGTTGGTGGCTGCCTGTCGAATGGACTTAGCGGGGAGCGGCTTCTGAGATAGTGCTCGATCCTTTGTGCAAAGCTGTTCCAATCTGCCCTTGGTTTGACGTAACGAGGAGTGTGACGAACAGTCTGGAGAAGTCTCTCCATGGTCAACAATGGTTTTCCCAGAAATATATAATGCATTCGTCGTCGACAATTTCTGAAACCTATTCCAGTACTCATGCACTCATTCATTTTTATGATGCCAAAACTGCCGCTACTCAAGAAAATTGAAAATTTTATAGGACGTCAGCTTACCTTCCTTTTTCTGACTGCCTAATGATATCATAATCGATAAAGATTGACACTCAGAATAATGTTTTTTTCGCTTATTCAGGAAGTTTAAAAAGTGGTATTAATAACTTCAAAACTATATGCTCACGACATAAATTGCTGAAGATCTTACTTTGATTCAAGAAAACTATACACAGAGAATTTTCACAATACCTATTTCTCAACTTAAAGGGAATTACATGGAATAAAAATTCGTAAATAAGCGATATAAACTTTTAAGATTTTTATACACGTCAGATTCTTAAGATTCTTACTTTTCTTATAAAATATAAATTTTATTACATTGTAGTTGCAATTACATATGAAGCGATGTTTTAAATTTGAAACGGGAAAAATGGAAATACTTAAATATTTTCTGAATATTTAGCAATAACATAATTAAGAACTACGTACAGAATTAATTTTTAAAATAAAATTTAAAATTTCCCTTCATTTTAGCTAATAATGGTAGCCCTAAATATGTAATATCCCGTAACATGACAGTTATGTGGGATGTTTTGCCCCTGAATGTATAACAATTTCCCTTCTGGAAATATTTTTCTTACTTTGTGGCAGCACAGATCGCCCGCAACATAAAAACCATATTTTATGCTACGAGTAAGAAACTAAAAGAGAGGCCATTACGTGTATATAGGTATATGCCATTTTGCGTGTCGAACGTGATGCTGTTTCTCACTTTCTAACATATGGTTGTATCTCTGTCTACATGTACCCTAGGTGTCACTTTTGTTTATGTAAGGTAAAGAAATTTACCCTAGCACGAAAGCTGTAGGTAAGGTTAAAATTGGAAGGGTCCTAAATAGAAAAATATTTACATTCTTTTATGTAAAAATTTAGTAATACTGAACTTGTTTGTTTTTTTTAATAATAAGCTGGGAATTACAATATTGGTAAATGTTTGTAATTTTGATAAAAGAATTTTAATATATTTTCTTATTATGGATTACCAAAAATGAAATTTTAAGGCAACTTATTGGATATTGGTTATTGGTTATTGGTTATTCTAGAAAACAAATGGGATGAGATGTACACTGTCAAATAAAATAATCCACCACATACGTGGTGAATATTTTTGATGGGACTTTATATTTGCTATAGAGCCTAAACTACATCCATACAGGAAAATAGTCTTCTAGTAATTTACAGCTTGGTGCCTTACCTTCACAAAGCTACACTAGTTATATACCTTACTTAACAAAATAATAAAATAGTTTTGATTACAAAGTAACCGTACCATTTTACGTTTCAGCTGAGTAATAATTGCATGTGTGTATATACAGCCAGAGTCTGAATCTGTAGGTAGCTACATTAGATATCATCAGCCCACGGCATGCCATGACGGCACAGCGTCATATACAATGATTACTTAGCTGAGAGTTTTTGTTTGGGGAATCGTAGGCATTTGGTTCAGATACATTTTTTTATATAATTTTGTCAGGAAGGGTATAACAAATTTATTTCGATTCGAAAGATAAGAAAACAAGCTTAAGATTATCACAATACCATTTTTCTGTATAAATAGTAGTTTAGGGCGGAGGAGCTATTCAAATCAAACACAAATGGCCGTTTCGAGCACCGTATACCCAGTAGTAATATCTCACTCACTTTCCCACAAAAATCTCACTCACTTGCGTTCCAGAATAAAGAAACACGTGGAATCGGGTAAGTGAGTGAGTGAGTTGAGTGAGTGAGAATGCAGAATAGGGGCCCTGGAAGGCATAATGGAGCAGCTAAACAGCTTTAATTAAAAAAAAAAAAAAACACGAAAACTTCTCTTACGATAATGAATCTATATTGAATCTATAATAAGTTTTATTTCACTGCCTTAGCATATTTACATATATAAAATTTACCTCCTTGACGTACATATATTGGTTCCCATGTTACAAAATGCTTATCATACAATATTTGCAGGGACTGATGACATTGTTCACTTCCTTTGGGAAACAAAGCTCACGTTTCAATTTCTTATGTTTTCGTTTCATTCATTGCTCATGGTAATTGTAATATAATCGTTTATCGTTGATTTTTGTTTGTTTTAGCTTCAACGTATTTTATGTGAAGAAGGTAGTTAGGTAGGTCAGTGAGTCAATTTGTACTTTGTTTACGAATAAGCATATGCAAGTCGCTGACCTCACTTGAAGTGGGTGTAAGCGATTGTTATTTATCATGCATATGTATATATGTTATTGACCTTACTTGCCCACCGGTGTTTATGGAAGTAGTTTGTGCCACTTCTATACTTTTTGGGTTTATCGATATACACCGTATATTCATTGTGCGTATTACACCTTTCCCCTTTTGAAAAAAAATAATTAATAATAATTTTTTTTGTAATGTAGCTGTGAAACGAAACCTTTGTTTTATATAAAGTTTATTACATAGTACCAACTTTGTAATATTAATTTCTTGTAACTATTAGCATATATTAATATATTGTTATGTTACCATATTGGTATATTAGTATATTGTTATATTTATGTTAACTAGTAATATTATAATTTTGTATTTATATTTGCTTATTTTACAGTACCTAATAATGAATGCTTCCTATATTTTCCTTGGTCTATTCTTATGTACTTTATTTATTTTTCATCCCGAATTATTTTTCTTCAAAATTTTACTAGATCTGCAATCTTATAAGATTTATGTTAAAACTAAGAAATTCAATTGATTTAATTTTTTTTCTAATAGTAGAGAAATTTTGTGTTGCGAAAACGCACCGCTGGAAGTTGATTGGGTTCGTAGGAGAGAAAGGAATGCGTTATTGCAACAATGGGATAAAATGGATTAACGTCTTGTATATTACAATTTACAGTGTCAATTTTTGTTATATGTTGCATAATGGCTCTAATTTATTTTCTATTTTGTATTTGAAGTAATACCTTATGACCTATTTTTAGCGATAATCATTAAAGTCGTTAACTTCTTTTCGTTATTCTTCTGAGGACTCTAAGTATTGTTTTGCTTTATTTAAAGTTTTTTGTAGCCTGAATTTCATTTCTTTGCTGTATAGATCATAGTTATAGATAGGCTCTGGTTTATTAATAATTAGTTCTGATGGTAACTGTTTTAGCGAATACTAATTCGAATAATGTGTATCCATGCACGGTGTTTGGTGTGGTATTGTAACAAAATGCGTGGTAAGGTATCCATGTATCCCAATTATCTTTGTTGTCGTCCACGAAGCACCTTAGTTATTCATTTAGACATTTATGGTTTTTTTCCAGAGCTCCTATTGTCTCAGGATGCGCGGCCGTTGCAAAGAGTTGTTTAATTTTCAGGATATTACAAATTTCCTAGATCAGTCTTGATTTTGTTCATTGGTCCGTATGTTAGTACAAATCCGTTAATTATTGTTTGGGTGATGGTAATTGCTTCCTTATCTTTTATAGGGATTATTATAATATATTTACTTAAATCACATTGCATTGTTACTGCGTGCCTATTATCATTGGATGTTTTGGTAAAACGTTTCTCAATATTCTATTCTGTTACTTAGGTTTTAAGCGCGGTCATATTAATTCAATTAAATTTTGACTTCCTGCAGAAAGTTTCAGTCTTGGTCTGAAATTGTTTATTATAATCACCTTCCAATATTTCGAATACCTGCTCTAATGCATGTTCTACTGATTGATTTAGTTTCACTTTTATGTACCGCTATATAACATATTTTTTTGTGCACTATATTTATTTCTACCTTTTTCTGTTGAGTGCTCTTTTCCAATATTTCGAATACCTGCTCTAAAGCTGGTTCTACTTACATATGTCGTGCCCCTAAGCAATCGAACAATAATTCAAAGATGAATCCTAATAAAACTTCGTGGGTAAATAACAACACTCGAATTACTAACACATAAATCTTTATTGGACACAAAACTTACCTATCCTAATATCTCAAACTAAAGCTAACCCGAACCGAACGGTAACTTGATATCGTGATAACTGATAATTAAACGGCACTCGCCAGACCAGTCATTGGTCTTCTTATGTCCGATACTCGGAAGTAAACTTTCTTTGCTCACAACGCGGATGTAAACAAACGACACAGCTTTGTCGGTTGTTCTACCAGCACCTGAGTGGCTTAGTTGTAAACAATCGCCTTACATAATAATTACCATGTGAGGTTAATAATTATCGTAATCATCGATTGCTCCACTAAGCGCTCATCACAGCCAGCTGTTGGACTAATCAGCAAACCGACAGTTGCAGAACAGTAACAGTACCATGCGAGGTTATTGTTTAGCAATTGCTGATTATTTCGCTAGAAGGCCATTGGCTGTTGGAAGAATCTTCCGTATATTGGGCCATAACACTTATTGGTCTATACTTGTATACCGCTCATATATTATATTATTTTGGGCATTTTTATTTTTGTTTTTATGTTTTCTGCTTTAAGTTGCAACCCTTATATTTCAGGTAAACTTTCTATATTTTTGACAGTGCTTCTAACATACGTAATTGATCAGACTGGGTAGTTGTTGGGCTATTTGTTTTCTGTCTTTTCTTGTTTTTTTCTGCTTTTCATTGCACGTATTTGTACATGCAGAATATTAGTATCCTTTAAATTATTTTATCTATTTTCATTCTTGTTAGCGGTCCAAGATTTGCTTTTCGAAGCAGAGTGTTCAGAATTTTCGTTCTTAGATTGGACCTGTATTTTTCTGTGGCTGTGAATGTTTTGCTAGAGATGGTTATTACTAATTTTCTCTCTCTTTAATATAGAAATATCAGCTCCGGTGTCTACACACATGTCTACATATGCTGCGATGAAATTTGTTAAGGAGAGATTTAATTGATATATTCTTGGTGTGTTTGAGCTGTTTCCCCCAACCCGATTGTTTCTGAATCTGGCTGAAGGCCATGGTATTTCCCTCGTAGTGCTTAATTCTTCTGTTGATTTGGGCATTTGGTCTATTCCTATTGCGATTATAATTTTGGTTACTCTGGTTTTGTGCTGTATTCCGATTGTGTCACCACGTTTGTTTTGATCGCTGTGGCCAGTTGTTTCTGTTTTCGTTGTTGCTGCGTCACACCCTGGTATTATAACTTCTAGATTTTGGTATAGTTCGTTCGAAATTTCCGGCGTTATTTGCCACATTATGGTAGAGCATTTCGTGTATACCTCCTTTGATAACCATTATTGAAATGTAATACGTTATTTGGTTGCGGTTTGTCTATAGTCATATCGAACGCCATTTTGTAGCTTTGACCTGGTTACTTATTAGATTTGTAATATTATCTATTAGCTCTGTTATCTCTAAATATTCTTTTTTGAGCTTGAGTACTGTATTCACATCCGTCGTCACGTTGACGCATTTCTTTGCTTCTAGAAGAAGTTTATTTATTGTTTCTTCTTTTTCTATTAAAGTTTTTTCTGTCTACGGGCGATTTCTTTTTTTTCCGAAGTTAATCGTAATCTTTTATAATTCGTCTTTTATTTTGTTAAAATTGTCCATTTGCTAGATCTTTATCTAAACTGTCAATTGTGCTTAGGTATTTTTTTTCTAAGTCCTCGCCTATGATCCCTATTCAAATTGCAAATTCGGCATCCTTAAGTAAAACCATTAGTGCTAGAAGAACGTTTATCTGTTCATTTTCTACATTGACTGTATCTTCGATATTAACATTGTTTATTACTTGTCCGTTATTACCTGATTTCGCTGTAATTTAGTATGTGGGTTCGCTTCGACGCCGCGCATCTTTTGGTGAAGTCAGTTTTTCACGGTGGCTTGCCCCGGCGGGGAGAGGGGGTAAAGTATAAAAGTTTTTGTTTATACGTAATTTGTGTTCGTGACTTTGTGAAGCTCATTAATTTTTATTGTATCGGAGTGCAGTTTGTTTTCTATATCGTTTCACAGCGAACACGACTGCAAGAAGTTCCTTTTCGGTTGTAGTATATTTCATTTCCGCTGAGTTAAGTGTAAGACTTGAATAATATATGGGCCGATCTTCGCCTATTATACCCTGCGAGAGGACAGCGCCTATTGCAACATTACTTGCGTCGGTAGTTACGAGAAATTCTTTCTCATAATCACATAATCCATCCCACTTGAAAATTACATTTTTCTTCAAAACTTTTGTGAGAGTTTTTGCGATGTCTTCAAAATTTTCAATAAAACGACGGTATTACCCTGCAAATGCCAAAAATGATTTGACTTCTTTACATTTTTTGGAGTAGGAAAAGTTTTCACAACACTTATTTTACCTGGATCAGGACTTATACCTTTTTCAGAGATTGTGACCTAGGTACATTAGTTCTCTTTTTACGAACTTACATTTCTCTGGTTGAAGTTTAAGATTATGTTTTCTCAGACGATTTAAAACATCTACTAACTTCGAGTTATGACCATCGAGGCTATGACCATAAAATGACGATGTCGTCCACATACACAAAGCACTTGCTTCCTTGAAATCCCATTAGCACGTTATTCATTAAACCTTGGAACGTTGCGGGTGCATTTCTCAATCCAAAAGGCATTCTGTTGTATTCATAATGCCCAAATGAGGTGCTGAATGCAGTTTTTTCACGATCACCTTCGCTAACAAGGATTTGATGAGACCCGTTGGCAAGATCGGGAGTGCTGAAGTACTTAGATTTGCCAAACTGATCCAATACGTCAGATATATTGGGTAGCGGATATGCATCTCCAATAGTTATTTATTATGTTTGCGAAAGTGCACCACCACTCTCCATCGCTTATTACCGGTTAAATCTTCTTTCTTTGGCACGAGGAGCAGCGGTGAGTACCAGGGACTCACACTTGGTCTAATGACATTATTATTTAGCATTTCATTCACTTGCTTGTATATTTCATCCCTATGCGCTTCAGGCAGTCGGTAGGGTCTGATATAAATAGGAGGCTTATTACTCTCTGTTAAGAAATTATGCTCGAAAGCATCAGTGTGTGAAAGATAATCTCCTTCGAGATAAAAAGGTCATTATAATGCTTATATACAGGGTGATTCATATTAAGATACCTTTCGGTATACCGCGCGATTCCTTGAGGTAGTCTGATCAAAAAATTGTTCCACATACCCCAGTTATATTCCCGGCGAACTCAGCATTTTTCTACGCATATTCACATAATATGCATTATGTAATTATTTCCGTTCTTATTAAAAATAAGCTTCCCACGATTTCATTTGCGAAATCGTGAAAAACAAATATCTCGAGTTCCAAACTCAACATCGGCACGTTTAGCTGAATTAGCGTAAATAAAAATTTCTAAATTAAAACTTAGGAAAGATATTTTTAAGGTAGTTAGTTCTTAATCGTGTTTTAATCGAATTAGTCGAAATAAAATAAAGATCCTGAAATTAAATAAAGATTTCTTTTATTTTTTTTGATTTCCTGAAAAAATAAAGTGAAAAGTGGCGCAGTCGGTAGGATTGCTGACGGTAGTCAAGAAGTGTTCAATTAATTATTTTCTTATTTTCTTGACTTACAAGAAGTGGTGATTACTAATTAATTATTATCTTCATTTACAAGAAGTGGTGATAACTAACTAATCATTTTCTTGATTTACGAGAAGTGGTGAATACCAACTAATTCTTTTCTTGATTTACGAGAAGTTGTGAATACTTTTGTGAATACTTTTCTTTTTAAAGAAAAAAAGTCGGCAACCCTTTAATCAGGATCTTGATAACGATAAGTCGAACCCAATAAATAAAAAGTGCTCGATCAATTATCGTGGATTAATGAACTCAGACAAAGCATATAAACCAATCAGTGTCAAGGAATTAAGTAACATACAGGAAAACTACAATATGGCATTAGCATCTGTGACGGTCAAAGATGTGATGAATGAAGCTAGAGCAGTGCCAATCTTCAGAGGCGATGGAACATATGAACTGACACATTTCATCTACGAAGTCTAAACTCTCTTGAGTATGGTGACGGATAATGCAGCCAAACAATACATCTTCCGGATTCTGACCACGAAGATTCAGGGCAAGGCAGTCATGTCAGTGAGAAGAGTGCTAGACCAAGGCTCAACATGGGATGTTATAAAGAAGCAACTCATAAATTCATTTGGAGTACAGGAAACCTACCTGAAGCTTAAGGAGCAAGCAGATTCAATAAAGTTTACCAGTGTAAATCAATATTATGAAGATTTAATAAAAATTTTAGATAAGTTAAATTTCAAATATAGTATAGATACGGAAAAACCTGTAGAATTAAACCTGAGAATAATGAACATAGTATATTAGAAAGATTTTTAAACAAATTGATTCATTCAGATAATATGTACCTTAGAATAAAACAAGTGATAAGTTTAGAACAAGCCTATCATGAATTGCTTCAAACAGGAATAGATTTAAATTATGAACACAGAACAAGAATTCCAGTGCAAAGAAACCGTTTTTCAAATCAAAAGAATAACAGAAATTTTCACACTAATTACGCAAAGAATAATAACAGAAATTTTCATCCTAATTGCGCAAACAGTAGTAACAGAAATACTAACAGAATTCACAATAATTTTTACTCTAACCGCGACAGACATTACGACCAATACCGTTCAAATGATTTTGGAAATTTCAATAGCAGTAATAGATCTAGAAATCTCGCAAACTATCGCAGAAATAATTTCTCTGGTCAACATTCTCATAACAGGCAACATATTGCAAATAATCAACCAGAACCAATGGAGGTCGACCACGAAAATTTTCATGTACAGCCTCGGGATACCCATTATCAATAGCTACTTTTACAATAAACGAACAAAAAATAAATTGTCTTATCGATACTGGAGCTGCTACGTCAATCATACATAAAGATCTTTTCCCCAGTTTCAAACGAGTACAATTAGCTAAACCAATAGATTTGATAACATTGTCGGGTAAGCAAGAGATAACACAGGAATTAATTACAGAGGTTCGAGCTGAATTAAATCACAACGCAACTATGAGTTGGAAATTGCTAGATTTAAAAAATAAAAGTTTTGATGCTATAATGGGACAAAACATTTTAAAATCAGTAGGTGCCAAGATAGATCTAGAGCAGGGAACAATCGAAATTAAAACAAACTGACTAAATTTATAGATACTTGCCCATATGAGAAAATTTATCAGTTAGAAACACTTGAGCTAAATAACGTAGATTTACTTAAACAATTAAAAACTGCTCATCTAAATTCGGAGGAGCTATGTATGTCATTTAAAGCAAATCATTAAATATAATAGGGATCTTTTCTTCCCAGAGGGTAATAAATTAACTAGTGCAGCTGAAGTTAAACATCAGATAATAACGAAACGTAGCCAACCAATTTATGCTAAAACCTACAGATTCCCAAAAATTCATGAGGAAGAAGTAGAGAGACAAGTTCAAGAAATGCTAGCAGGAGGAATAATAAAACCCAGCAGTTCAGCTTATAATTCCCCAATTTGGGTGGTACCGAAAAAGATGGACAATTCGGGAAAACAAAAATGGCGAATTGTCGTAGATTATAAAAAATTGAACGATATAACGGTGGATGATAAGTTCCCTATACCAAATATAGACTATATTTGACAAATTAGGTAGAGCCCAATATTTTACGACTCTAGACCTCGCTAAAGGATTTCACCAAATCCTCGTAGGTGAGAAAGATAGGGCAAAAACGGCCTTTTTAACCCCACAAGGTCACTACGAATATGTAAGAATGCCATTCGGACTGAAGAACGCTCCGGCAACTTTTCAGCGAATGATGAACTTCGTGCTAACGGAACACATTAATAAGTTATGTGTAGTCTACTTAGACGATATTTTAATATTTAGTACCTCCATTCAAGAACATGTCGATTCAATCAATAAGATTTTTCAAAAATTACGAGAGTTCAATTTAAAAATCCAAATGGATAAGTGCAACTTTTTTGCCAGAGAGACAGACTGAATATTTGGGGCATATTCTCACGAATGAAGGAATCAAACCTAATCCAAGAAAAGTGGAAATTATCAAAAACCTCGAAATACCCAAAACTCGTAAAGCAAAAAAAAGTTTCTTAGGCATTACCGGATATTGTCGTGTCCCAAAAGCAATCAATCAATAAAACCCAATAATTAACCGCGATAAAACTTTCTTCGAATAAAACAACGCTCGAATTTCGTGCACGTTATAAATCTTTATTTACTAAGACTTGACCTATCTTAACAATTACTATGTACTCCGCACCGAACGGAAACTTGATACGACTATGCAACGCGACTGTTCACTGGAAGAATAGAGTATTACAGGCACTCGACAGACCAGTCATTGATCTTTTATGCTCCAATATTCGGAAGTAAACTTTTACTCGCAACGCGGATGTAAACAAACGACAACAACCTTGCCGTTTGCTCTACCGGTTGCAGCACCTGAGTCGCTTAGTAGTAAACAATCGCTTTACATAATAATTACCATGCTAGGTTAATTATTATCGTAATCGTCGATTGTTTCACTAACCGCTCATCGCAGCCAGCTGTTGGGCTAATCAGCAAAATAACCGACAGTTGCAGAACAATACCATGCGAAGTTATTGTGTAGCAATTGCTGATTATTTCGCTAGAATGCGCCCTTGGCTGCTGGAAGAATCTTCCATATATTGGGCCATAACATCCCTACCCCTTAGAAAAGCTAGTTTCCGCAGGGAACTAGATCTGGAGAGTGCAATAGTCTCAAAAATTGAAAATATTTTTGGTCTCCGTTCGGTTCAGATTGTTTTACATTTTTCTTACATATCAATATAAATATCCTGATTTATATTTTCTTACATTTTTATCATTTTGCATTGTTTTCCTTTTTTACCACCTGTATGCTATCTTTTCTTTTTGATTACACGTATTTATTTTCACTAATAATTTTATAGTTTATCTGTTTAACTCTTTTTAACATATATTTATTTTCTTATATATATCCTTATATATATTTTTTCTTTGTCTTCATGCTTATCTTTAATTTATGAAATTTTTTCTTTAACAATTAATACATTTTTTTTTCTTCATGCATATCTTTACTTTATGAAATTTTTCTTTCACAACTAACATATTTTCCCAATAACTATGTATCTTTCCAATGCTATAATCAAATATTTTCTCTATATTATGCTGCAATATATTGATCTCTTTTTTTTTGTTTAGCTAAATTTACATGATTAAAACAAATATTCTTAATTAATTCACATGCATTTTAAAAATATACAACGTATTTATTGTCTGTCTAATGACAAAAACAACAAAAATTACAAGTTTTCTTTTTACAAGTGTTTATGGCACTTATATATAACAAAATTACTTATACAAAAATTCTATGGGTGCTCAAAACTTCTCTAATTACAATACTATGCACCATCTGCTTTCCGACGAGGATAAATTTACTGTTTGCAGGTTTGTTGTTCTTGACATGATGACTATATACTGGCGTCTGCTAGCTTGGATAACCTCTGGTTTATTGACCCTTTTGATGGTTTTCTGATGAAGGCTCGCACTTTTCGCTGTTCTAACGTTTCAAAGGGTACACTCTTCCTGATAATGCTGCTGGCACTTGATCACCTTTGAATTTCAAATAAGATTTTACTGTGAAATGCTACTTTATCTCATTAATTATTTGGTAAGAGTAATTTCATCTACATTGCATTTCTGGAAACCATTACATCAGTTTGTAGCTTTTAAGATGTGATCATCATTTCAAGAAACATCTCAATGGAAATCGTTGCTCTGAGGGTCGGTGGTAGGACGGACTCATCAAAATGGCTTTTTTTCAAACAAAAAATTTCTTTTAAGTACGATGGAGTTCTCTCAATTATAATGAGAGTCCACGTGTACTTAAAGATTTGTTTGTTTTTTTTTATATCTCAGGTTGTAGATTAGTAGGTATATATATATATATTACAGACCTCTCAGTATTAAATTATGCTCTCATAGTTCCGTCAGGTTTCCTGATTATAGCTTTCCATTAAAAGTTTATCTAAGAGGTAGCTATATTTTGGGACTTTTTCACTGCTGCTCCAAATTCGGTATCTATGGAGATAATATATATGGACTTCACTGTTACAAGAATAGTGTATATCTTGTTCATGTCCAAACGATTATTTCACTCATCTTCCGAGCGTAAATTTTCCGTGGATGTAACTATCCGAAGCTCAAAGACACCAGCGTACATATCCTTATCAGCTGCATCTTACTAATTTCTCGTTCTTCGCTCATACCCCGAGCTGCAGTAATGTTGATCCCCTATATTTACTCGTTCCGTATCTACTATGGTTGATATATTCTTTCATTGATCCTCTCGTTCTGCTACCGCCTATGCTCTAGAAGCGTTGAATATGTAGATTTGACGATCTTACCTATAGTTATTTAAGCTTTGGCAACCACTTTTATTTTTCTCTATGCTACTATATGCTATAACATATGTTTTAAATCTTTTCTTATAACTCTTGTTCAATTTAGATTTTTTTTAACTCTTTATTATATATATTTTTTAAACTTCTCCTTAAACTCTCATTCCTTATAACTTTTCAATTTTTTCTTGACTCTTATCTTTAAAAACCTCTTCGTTTATTAATTAACATTTTTAAAATATTCTTTTCCCTTATTTTCAATACTATTTGGTTTTTTTTATCTTTCTTGTGCCTTATTGTTAGCTTTCCATTTCTAACTTTAAATCTTTATTAATTATCTTCATACGTTTCTTATTCTTCTAACTTTTTCTTTCTTGTTTCTTTTATCTTTTCAAATTTCTCTTTCTTTTACATCTCTTATTTATTTTTTTCCAAACTTCTCTTTACATCAAAATCTCTATTTCTTCCTTTTTATTCAATCTCATTCTCTTTTAAAATCTCTATTTATTTAAAATTTTCAAATTTCCATTATTCAATTGCCCTCTCTCTCTTTTTTTTAAGACATTTCCTTACCTTTGTACCTTTTATTTTATAGATTTACCTTACATTGGATCCACTAGGTTACCTTTTTATATCCTTTCCATATTTTCCGGCTCATTTTAAACTCCGCTCATCGAATTTCTTCTGAAATTGGTGGGAATTTTTTGGACATTTCTGTGGTTAAGCTTCCCGATTCCTGGGTCATAACCGTTACCTACCTTGTATAGACTGGCGACGCTAGGCGGGATATTCTTCATATCGGTCCTACTTCGCACCGGTGCTATCGTACCCGTTTGCAAGCTATATTTTTGTAGCTTTACTTTACCTTTTTGCGGCAAGGTCTAACTGAGATCGCCTTCGGCTGTAATTGTTCTTATGATTCCATGCAGGTCGTCTGTAAAATTTGCGCGGTCCTATTTGCCCGTGCGAGGAATCAGGATTTTTACAAAATAGGCTGTTGCATTGGCGATTCTTACGAATGCATGCTCATCCTCCAGCCTATTTCTACTGTACTCTTTATATTCCGGTTGTCCCCTCCCCTCACTAAATTCGTCGACACTTACATTATGAAATACCGCACTATCATAGGCTGTGTACAAAGTCTTCTCCCATAATTGTGCCCCGAGTGGCTCCTCCAATATGGGTTTACTTTTCTCTCTCTGTCTAAAGATTTCTTTGCATTGCGTGCCGGAGTTTTCGCTTTGAAGTGTCGGTCATCAGCGCAAGATGCGATGCTTTCCGCTATTTTAATGTTATTCTCCTCTATCCTGGCTTGAAACGGACTTCCTTGACTGCTACTTTGCCAAGCTGTGGGTCCCACACGTTCACAAGCTGCAACACTTTTACCAGAGGCACTTGCCTCGTTGCCTTTTCCAGCACCTTGTACCCAAAGTTTTCTATTTACACAGTCAATAATAACTCTGTCACTGAGGAAATCCATTCCAACGATACCATCAGCTGGAATCGAGTCGGTATCACCAATGACGTTAAAATTGCATTCTTGCTGACCGTTGTCTATGAACAACTTCACCTCACAGGTGCCTGTGGAACTCCTGGTAAATCCAAAGAGTCCCCCAATTCTTATTTTCTGGTGCGAATTTATAGCTGTATCTCTTTTTATTCTAGCGCCCTTGATTAAGCTACAGGTGGACCCAGTGTCAATGAGAAGTCTAAACTTACCTTCTAACGCTATGTCAGATGGCACTGTGATGACAAATTTACTTCTTGAATTCAATTTTTCACTTTCTTTCTCTGCTAAATATTTCTTAACACAGTTCTCCGTGTAGTGGTCCCATGTACGGCAGAATTGGCAATAAAGCCCCTCTCTTCCTGAATGGAGTTCATCTTGAATTCTAGCTGCACAGTTTGCCACTCTGACGTGATGAATTCGGCAATTGGATTCCTCGTGTCCATATTCCTGACATTCAGTACAGGAGGGTACTTGTTGGCACTCTCTCGCAAAGTGTCCACGCTGTCCGCACTGAAAACACTCAATAGATCTGGGAGGTGTTCTCCTTGTCGAAGATGCTTGGTATCTTCCTGATGACACTGGCCCTGTTCTGTGTAAGAATGGTCTCGAATTCTGTCTAGGCTTTTCGCTGCTATATTTGTTTGATGCATTTTCTGTGCTCGGCTTTCGGTTTTCTTGCCATATTAATGATTCTCTCACTTGAAGCCTTTCGGCTTCTTTTTCGAAA
Source organism: Dioctria linearis (assembly GCA_963930735.1). Lineage (NCBI taxonomy): Eukaryota > Metazoa > Arthropoda > Insecta > Diptera > Asilidae > Dioctria > Dioctria linearis. The sequence continues at coordinate 186,306,873 of OZ005740.1, forward strand.
TAGCTGGCTTCCTCTCTCACTTCTTCCAGTGACTCAAGCTTTCGCCCTGTAAGGTGCACCTGCGTGGGTCTACTCAACACACCAGCTTTAAAGGTAGTTACAGCATCGGCCTCCAACTCGGCTAGTAATCCCTTCTCCCCTCCCGGGTATTTGGCCGAGACAGCCTCTTTTATCTGATCGCGCAGTTCTTTCATTTGATCCGCGAACTCCGTGATGTCCTCCCCAGGTCTCTGTTTATACGCCAGCATTTCAGTGCGTAATTCACTGAATGATTTTCGCGGCAAGTATGCAGATTTTATTGCTTGCTGTAAGGTTTCGAAGTCCGTCAGCTCCTGGGAGCTTATCAGGTAATACGCATCATCCGTCAGCCGATATTTTACACACTTCATGAAAATAACTTTTTCTGCGGCTTCCAGTTGGTCGTAAAGATCTTTGCAGCAACACAGAAATCGATATACTTCCTTTGCCAACTTCGGTGACCTTTCTCCTGAAAACGTCGGCACATACTTAGAAACCAAGTCCATGATCTTCTCGTATGAATCTGCCATCTTGTACACAGTTCTGATTTTCTATTTTGCCTTGTTTTTACCTCGTTCTGGTACTTTCACTTTTTCACTAATACCATTTATACTACATACGAGAACCGAAAATTTAGTACAACGCGCTCTAGAAGAGATCTTTCGCAAAACTCATATCTTTATAATAGGTACTAATCGTCTACCAATACTCAATATAAAGTAAACATTCAAAACTATCATACCTCAATTCAGCTATTATGCGTACATACAAACAAGCATGCTCAACATTTTCTTTATTTTTTATTATTCAGATGCACCCAATGAAAATACAACAAACCATACTTTACTGAAAACTTCCTACCTACATTTGTTCAAATGCGCCTAAACAAATATCATTTCGTAAATATAACACGACGTTATTACGACTATCAAAAAACCGACAAATTAAATAAACACGCGTACGACCAACGCCTAAATCGAAATGTGACGTTGAAAATGGTGAAATTCTTATTACCAACTTTCACTTATCTCAAACACATTTATAAAAATCTTGCACCTTACAATATTGCCTCTTATATATTACTCCGAAGTTTATCACATCTTAAAATTAACACATTTTTCTGAAAAAAAAGAAATTGTGAATGGTGTTTATTCGGGTTGCGGGAGTAGCTTGTAAAAGCACAACTCTTCGATCTCGTCAATATATGTTGGAGTAGCTAAAATTAGCTTTTCTCCCAGTGTGTGTGTTCGGAGTAGCTAAATTAGCTTTGCTCCCAGTGTATGTTTGTGTGGAGTAGCTGATAAATATCAACTCCTCAAATGTCATAAGTGTAATTTCCAATTTATTTTCACAAAAAAAAAAAATCACAAAACACAAAAATTTAAATCTAACACTTCTAAATGCCTGAAACGCAAAAGAATTAAAAAAAAAATAAATAAACAAACTTCCACCTTCTTATAAAAAATTCTTGAAAAATTTAGCAATTAAAACAACAAAAAAAACACACCAGCAAGAAATTTCTCTAATTTCTTACCTAAGTTTCACCGGCTGCGCCAAAATGTCGTGTCCCAAAAGCAATCAATCAATAAAACCCAATAATTAACCGAGATAAAACTTTCTTCGAATAAAAGAACGCTCGAATTTCGTGCACGTTATAAATCTTTATTTACTAAGACTTCACCTATCTTAACAATTACTATGTACTCCGCACCAAACGGAAACTTGATACGACTATGCAACGCGACTGTTCACTGGAAGAATAGAATATTACAAGCACTCGACAGACCAGTCATTGGTCTTTTATGCTCCAATATTCGGAAGTAAACTTTTACTCGCAACGCGGATGTAAACAAACGACAACAACCTTGCCGTTTGTTCTACCGGGTGCAGCACCTGAGTCGCTTAGTAGTAAACAATCGCCTTACATAATAATTACAATGCTAGGTTAATTATAATCGTAATCGTCGATTGTTTCACTAACCGCTCATCGCAGCCAGCTGTTGGGCTAATCAGCAAAATAACCGACAGTTGCAGAACAATACCATGCGAAGTTATTGTTTAGCAATTGCTGATTATTTCGCTAGAATGCGTCCTTGACTGATGGAAGAATCTTCCGTATATTGGGCCATAACATCCCTACCCCTTAGAAAAACTAGTTTCCGCAGGGAACTAGATCTGGAGAGTGCAATAGTCTCAAAAATTGAAAATATTTTTGGTCTCCGTTCGGTTCAGATTGTTTTACATTTTTCTTACAATATTATTTCTTAACAATATTACCGGAAATTTATTCGCGACTACGCTAAAGTAGCCCAACCCATGACACAGTGCCTTAAAAAGGACAACAGAATCAATGAACACGATTCACGTTTCATTGAAGCTTTCGAAAGACTTGAGGAACTTATAACAAAAGATCCTGTTTTAAAGTACCCTGACTTTAAGAAAAAATTTGTTCTTACGACTGACGCTAGTCAGTTCCCAATCGGTGCAGTGTTGTCTCAAGACAATCACCCTATCTGCTTTGCAAGTCGAACCCTAAATGCTCATGAAATAAGGTATTCCACGGTTGAAAAAGAATTGTTAGCCATAATTTGGGCAACAAAATATTTTAGACCATACCTTTTCGGGCAAAAATTCACAATTAGGACTGATCATCAACCATTTGTCTGGTTAAGCTCATTAAAAGCGCCCAACTCCAAATTACAAAAATGGCGAATTCGACTATGAAATTGAATATTTAAAGGGTAAAGATAATAAAGTTGCTGATTATCTTAGTAGATTAAACACTGAAGCTCGCGAGATAAACGAAATTGAAGACAACCAAGAATGTGATCGAGCCACGATTCACAGTTGCGCTGAAGATTTAAATGATCATATCGCAATTGCAGAAGTATTAATAAACAAATACTTGACCCAGATACATTTAGTTAAAAACAAAGCCGAAGAAATGATAACAAAATATCGGAGATTCAGGAAAATATATATATCAGAGGAAGAACTAAGTAATAATAACTATTTGAACGATATACTAAGAAGATTAGTAAAAAAGGGAGTTACAGGTATCTATTCTGAGCTAGAAGATACAAAATACAACTTGTTACAGAAAAAATTGTTAGAACTTTTCAGCAATAATAAACAAATCAGGTTTATCAAATGTACGATTAGAGCCGAAGACTTAGAGAACAAGAGTGAAGCCATCAAAATAATCGAAAAAATTCATAAAGAGACAAATCATAGAGGCATAACTGAAAACTATGAAGAACTAAAAAAGAAGCATTTCTTCCCAAAACTGAAAGAACTTATATACAAATATATCAACAATTGTGAAACATGTAACCTTGCCAAATACGATAGACTCCCATTGTATACAAATTTAATTTATCGGAAACACCAAACTCGCCAAACGAAATTATTCATGCAGATCTATTTTTCTGTCTCCATCAAATGTTTCTTACCACAATCGACAAATTCACCAAGCATTTAATGGCATCTAAACTAAACGATAGAAATAGCATTACCATTGTTCAGACTTTAAGACAGAGATTCTCACTCTTTGGGAAACCGAATAAATTAGTAGTACATAGATAATGAATTCGATAGCCTTAATAAGAGAGAGTTCGGAAGAATAGAAAATATTGAAATTCACTTCACATCTCCACGTTCACATACTGGAAATTTGGATATAGAAAGAGCTCATGCGACTCTAAACGAACATCTAAGAATCCTCGAAGTAGAAAAAGCTAAACTCACTCCGGAAGAGAAGATTCTAAAAAGCTATTGAAAATTACAATAACACCATCCATTCAACGACCTTAACGAAACCATCCGATTTTCTCAACAATAAGATCAGTGATATAGACAGGGTTAGAGATAGAATTCATAAAAAGAAAGTAGAATATATATCTAAGTTAAATAAAGATAGAAAAAGCTTAGTTTTAGGTGATGAAAAAGAAATATGGGTAAAGAATCCCAAAATAGAAAGGCACAAAACGGAGCCTCGATACATTAAGATAAAAACGAAATTTTCTAATGGCAAATTAACGGATCCTAAAAATCGTAATATACATCCTTGCAGAATTAAGCGAAAATTTAAATATTTTTCAGGTAATAATACTGACGTTAATGCTGTTAATCAACCCATCTAATGCGCTGATTAACATGGAAAAGTTAGAAACAAAAGGAGGATTCACACTACTACAACAGAACGACATACAAAAAATCGAAGGATACGACAAAGCCTTTCATATAATCGACGTAGATATGCTAAGACAGACTTAGAACAAATCAAGACCGACATAGATAGTATATTTGATATACGGGAGGTTGAAACCATTCTTAACCAATTAAACTTACAAATTAGGAAAACAAGTCATAACATAGAGACAATAATACCACACAGACAAAAGAGGGGTCTGATAAATCTTGGGGGGGGGGGGGGGGGGAATTCTCAAATGGGGTTTTGGTACACTAGACGACGACGATAAACTGGAGATAGAAGAACATTTAAAAGCAACCGACATAAATAATCACAATTCCATAGACACATTAAACGAACAGATTAAAGTTAACAACGATCTACAAGAAAACCTACAGATACTTACCGACAGACTTAACGAAAATCAGAAATTGACATTTAGCCTATTAAATAACTCAATTAAAATTAATAAGGAAAACATAAAGCAATTACATTTCATTCAAGTTCTTACTAATATAAATCTATTAAAGGAAGAAATGGACAGAATCCAAGAAAATATAATTTTTGCAAAGCATAACATAATGAGCCGACCAATTCTCACCCCAGAAGAAATAGATTTTTATGAAATAGATATTTTTAAAATGCAAGAAATTAAAAGCTCTTTATTGCAAATAGAAAATAAACTAATATTTGTAATTGCTATTCCAAAGTTCTATAAAGAAAAGGCGAAGAAATACAAACTCCTTCCTATTCCAAATGGCGAACATGAGGAGCTGGTCATTGAAGAAACAGATATACTTCTTTTTAAAAATAAAGCTTATCTGGACGATGGTCAATATTATTTAAAAAATTTTAAATTAGCAAACGAATGTACCCAGAATTTAGTGAATAACAAATTAGAAAAATTCAAAAAGATAAAAACCGTTCAATTTGAGGTAAGAGAACTAAAGCAAAATTTAATTTTGATCATAAATGCAAATAATGTAAAAATGCAAAATACCTGTAATGACTTAGAATATAAATTAAATGAAAATTATATAATAAACTTTCATAATTGCAGTTTAGAAATAGATAATATGAAATTTCAGAACCTAGAGAAGGAATTTAACCAACATATAATACTACCCAATTACTTAGAAATAGTAAATATCAGCGAAGCTGTAAATATGAAGCAATTGCATTTAAAACAAATTAAAAATATCAATGAGATAAAGGAAATAAACAATGTAACAAGGAATAATAAAATCACCTTTTATGTAAGTACCACATTTATTGTAATATTAATAGCAATTGTAGTACTATATATTGTAAAAACAAAATCCAATCATGTTAACGTTGAGTTGGTAACGAGATCGATAAAGGATAGAGTCCAGGAGGACATCAAGCTTAACGAGAGGGGAGCTATATTCCCGGCGAGCTCAGCATTTTTCTAAGCATATTCACATAATATGCATTGTGTAATTATTTCCGTTCTTATTAAAAATAAACTTCCCACGATTTCATTCGCGAAATCGTGAAAAACAAATATCTCGCGTTACAAACTCAACGTCGCATCGGCACGTTTAGCTGAATTAGCGTAAATAAAAATTTCTAAATTAAAAATTAGGAAAGATATTTTTAAGGTAGGTAGCTAGTTCTTAATCGTGTTTTAATCGAATTAGTTGAAATAAAATAAAGATCCTGAAATTAAATAAAGATTTCTTTTACTTTTTTGATTTCCTGAAAAAATAAAATGAAAGTCCCCCTCCTAGAAACCTTCCTTTAGGAGTTGTGGCCAGTTGAAGATTTCGCCAAACCCTGATGGTAATAAATGAGAATAACTTTTGAACCACACTTTAGATTTTGGTTATTGTTGGCTTATTAAATAGCTAAGAATAGTAGCTGTCATAAAGTGTATTACTCCGTATTTTTTAATGAAGCATCTTTAAATTATTCTCAAATATTTCCAAAACATTGATTTTTTTACACACAAATTTCATACATACCGTTATTTATGTCAAAAACTTTTGGGTGTAAAAAAGTCAAAATTTTGGAAATATTTGAGAATAATTTAAAGATGCTTACAGAGTAATACACTTTTTGACAGCTACTATTCTTAGCTATTTAATAAACCAACAATAACCAAAATCTATAGTGTGGTTCAAAAGTTATACTCATTTATTCCCATCAGGGTTTGGCGAAATCTTCAACTGGCCACAACTCCTAAAGCAAGGTTTCTAGGAGGGGGTATGTGGAACAATTTTTTGATCAGACTACCTTAAATCACCCTGAATCACCCTGTATATCTGTAATAGTTTGCTTTTATTCCCTATTACAGTGGCTCAAATTTATAAGTTTGTCCAACCTTTTTAATCTATATTTAACGGGATCTTTATCTGTGTTGGGTTTTAGTATGTCATATTGCTCTAAACAATCCCACTCTAGGTCCAAGTTTTCAGTGTTCAGGACAGTATCAGAGTCGTTCGAATTAAAAAATATAAGGCTTACTCTCTGGTTATTAGGTTGAACTAAGGTTTCAGGTACAAATACACCCGAAGAGATTCCTTTTTTATGTCACCTGATTTGGATGTTGGAACGGAATGCTTACTACTTTTTCACACCGTGCAGGTAGCCGTATTTGATTCAAATTTCCAGTTTCTGGGAATATTTCCATTTCATCAGGTACTTGCACTGTATTTCCAGATATGAGATTTTCAATGTGGCGATTTGAAAGTTTTTGCTTTGATTTTTGACATGTTTGACTGGCGGAATCTTTAATAGAAAGAAGTAGTTTCAATTACTAGAATATTTTGATCGTAATCTATTATCGCGTTATATTTTCGTAAAAAATCATTACCGCTTTTCCATCGTGTCTAAGACTTATATCTGGATTCAAAATATAAAAATGGGGTTTCAATTCGAGAGGTATATTATTGCTAGATAAATCTAAAGTAGCAAGTATTGTTCCTAGTGTTGTTATAGGTTCACCAGATATGGTGGAGAGAGAGTTTGTAAGTTTGTGAACCTTGTTTTCGTGAAGAGTTTGAGAATTCAGCAGACTAACGTCTGCTCCAGTGTCTATTAGGAAAGTAGAGTATTTTTGTGAGGATGGTGTAAAAGCTATACGTATGCAAGCATTAGCTTCAGATTTCAAAAGTGAAATTGTTGTTTTGGTTAAGACTTTATCTTCTATGGCTCTTGTCTCCGGTAGACTTCGGCTGTGTCTGAGATTCGGGAAGGAACGCCGATTTCTTCCTCCCGGGTGTTCCCGTTTCCCGACGACGAGCTGTCTTGTCTACCATTTAATCTATTTTTCTGAAATTTTTTATGTAGGATACTTACTCTCTATACCCATGGGAGTGCAATTCATGTGGAGTAATATTGCTGTTGGAAGGTGTTCGATGACCTCCAGATTGAGGGAGAGCTGAGTTCAAATTTGTTCGAGAAAAGCGATTGTTGTTGTATTGTCTCAATCTGCAGTCGTTAATGTGGTGATTGGCCTTTTTACAATAGGCACAAATCAGATAGTTAACTTCTCGCTTTGCAGTTCGAAGAGGAAAGTTTGGAATAGTGTTGTTCTTAAAACAACTATCGCGGGTATGTCCTTCTCGTTTGCAAATATTGCAGAAAGTGTTTCTTATACAGGGGTTTTTGGAAACGCATGTAGGGTTAGGAAAACTTCGTTCCAGACGCGTTGCTTGTCCAGTAGCATAATTAATGAACTTTTTTAAATCTTCTTCACAGCGTGCTTTTAACTGGATCTTTAAGCTGTGGTTTCTCAAACCATCTTCAAATGTTTGCGTTGCTAGTTTCGTATTTTCTTTTATTAGATACTCTCGTACGTTTACGTCGGTTACTTCGGAATAAGTAGCAGAGTTCAAAGAAGATAGAGCTAACAGTATTCTATCTCCAAACTCTCTAATACTTTTTCTACCGTTCTGTTTAATGGACATTAGGTCATTTTGTTTTTGTGCACTCGCTCGAGACCTTTCTTCTTTGAAATGCGATTTTAGGTCTTGAGCCAAACTATTCCAGCTTGTATAAGATGTGTATTGGACAACTTTAAACGCTGACCCACTCAGCTTAGTTTTGACGATGTCCAGAAAGAGTTGCTGCTGTTTCAGTGGAGGAAAATAATAGATTCCCACAAGCTAGGAATTTATCGAAATCTTGGGGGATCCGTCAAATTCTGACACCAACCTATATACATCAATAAGGCTAATCTCAGCTTGAGATACGCCCTTATTGCGAGGCTGTTGGGAATTGTCGTTGTCTGGCATTTACGTTGAGAGGTCAAAAGGTAACTCTCGGAAAAGCTCAAGTACACCAGCTCGACTACGAGTGATAATTTTGTACAGGAATTAGATCAACGTGCGTTTCACTAATTAAAATATAGTAAGGCCACCGGCACTGATTAAGATTTACAACACATTCATCACTTATTCACTTTTTCATTGGATAAAGGGGGGGGGGGGGGGGGGGGGGGGGTTTATAAGAAGTGATTTTTGAAACCGTCAAACAAGCAGGAACTTTCAAGATTCAATTATTTAAACACAATGTGTAGGAAAAATGATTTTCACTCACTTTAGTGATATATGTACATAAAAAAAAACACGAGGATTCTTCTCAAGACTTAAACTCGCTAATTATATTTTTACCAATTACATATTCTTTTTTCATTTAAAAATCTTTAGAGAATCAATTCAATTAAAGCAGAATCCGTCTGAAGATGAATTAAACACTTCTTACTAATTATATATTTTCTCGCTTAAAAATTCTCGAATATCAATTTATTTAAACAAATTTCTTCTCAGGATGTATCAAACGCTTCTTACTAATTTAATTATGTATTTTTTCACTTGAAAATTTGTTTTAATATTATCTATTTAATTAAAACAGTTATTGCAATAGAAAATATCAGACATTAAATCTACTAACGTTTAGTATATACAGCAGATTAGCGCAGGGCTGTGTTATATATATAAAATAGGCCTAAAAAAGAAAATCTGAAAAAAGCAATAAGTAAAAATATTCCAAATTATAAATTTTCACATAAGCTAACCATGCCTAAAACATGGTTAGCTTATCCATTCAATCAGTGAAGAAAATTGCGTCAGCAATTTTCTTCACATTCCATAAAGTTTAAACAAAATTATTCCCATAAAGTTTAAACAAAATTATTCCCATTGCGAATTTTGCCTTCAGCAAAATTTGCCAGTAGAAATATTTAATTTAAAAAATAAAAGAAATGACAAATCGTACCTTCAGTTGCATTTTATGCATTTTCTACCCTGAACGAGGGCTCTTGATCGCGACGAAAGTGATCAAGAGCCGAGTTGAATTTTAAAAGTAGTAAACGGCGGTTCGTATAGTGAGAAAATAGAGTTGAATTTATAACTTGGAAAACGAGATTCGAATTTTAACTACAATTGGAGTTGAATTTTAAAAGTAGTAAACGGAGGTTCGTATAGTGATAATTTGAAAAACGACGGTTGAGTGTTCAAAAACGAAAGTAAGCTGATTTTTTTGGGCGAAAGAGTTTTTTTGGTTTTAAGAAAAGCTAGGTTCGGCGTTCTCGGTTATGGTGCGGTAAATAAAAAAATAAATAAAAAAAAAATAGTTTCACGAAGAGAAAAGAGTATAGTGCGTAGTCTAAAGAAAAAAATTGTGAAAGAAAAATAATTGGATTAGAATAAACCTGGTTTACAATAAAAAAAAGGAAATTGTGTTTGTTGGAACTTATACGAAAGCAAGGTGGTGATCTCATCCCAATACAACGGTGAAAGGGGGATTTGAATACAATACCCGCCATCCCCACAAAGGTACGTAACAAAATTGGCGCAGCCGGTAGGATAGAGGAAGCCTACTTTAAACAAACAAAGTATAAGCGCTCGAAAACCCTCTATCCTACGAATCAGAAAGGAGTTTAGGAAAAGATCGAATACTGGGCAAGACACCCTACCCTCCGCCTGAAGTTGAGTCTGGATTCAGGAGTATTTCAATCTTGTCGGCTCCCAACGCGCGGGGTCGGACTGCTTTAACTGCCTCTGTTTGAAAAACACGCAGCCACCCCCTCATCAAAGCACAAAGTGCCAACGTGGGACAATAGCGGGCTTCATCCCAGCCCAGGATAAAGAAGTCCACAACCAACAATTTTAAATCTATACCTGAAGGAAGGACAGATACACTCCAATCTGCGATCCGGAGCTGAAAGGGACTTCGAAGTAGGCAACGCGCCCCCCCTTTCAGCTTTTATCCAGGGGAATTTAAGAAGGCCACGGGCCCCCCGGCAGCAAAAGAACTTCAACCGAAAAACACCAGCGATCCTGAATTGAGAGGGACCTCGAAGAAGGCAATAAGCCCCCCTCTCAATTTGAGCCAAGGGAAGTAAGACGGCAGAAGCCCCCCTAGCTGCAAATTTTACATACGGTGGTCCATGAGCGAAGAAAGCTCCCACCAGGAAACGCCGCAGGAAATCACTACACTTCAACCAACTCTACAACAATCTTCCGCACCAGGCGACACACAGGAAGTTCCGTCCCGGAGCGAAGGAGGCAACGAGGGAGCAACATCCGCAACAGAGGGTGCTAATCAAACACCCGCAACAAATTCACCAACAAGAGGAGTCACGTTAAGGAGCGGGACAATCCTAACAGGTCCCCACCAAGTAAGACCTTCCAATTTAAATCTAGAAAAATATTTAAAGTATTTAGAAGGGAAAGTGCGAGACTCCTCGGAACTTTCGGTTATACAGTGCGATTCTATTGACAAACAGATTGCCAAGTCTCGGGAACGAAGGCTTGAGCAAATCGCAAAATTTAAAGAAAGCACTGAAAAGTTCAAAGAGAGTCTGAAGGAGTTTGGAGAACTCTCCCACTCGTTCGAAGCCACAAATAAAAATAATAGTGTAGATTTAAGTGAAAGTGCCAACGACAGTGTCAGTGATTCCACTGCGAGTGAATTCCTTTTAAATTGGCTGGGCGACTACTTCTGGAGACCAGCTTAGAAGAAAATAGCTCCCCAAAAGTGCCAAAGTCTAAAATCCCCAATATAAACATGGCAGATTACGCTAAAATCGCCAAGCTAACTGCCCAGCTCGTTCCCCTATTCTCGGGAGAGCAGCACCCAAAATTAAATCGCACCCAAAATTAAATCTTGAGCTCCAAATTTTCCTAGGATGCTGCAGGCAGGTAATACAGTGCATTTCGGTGGAGGAACTATCAGCATTTTTGCAAATCTTCCCCCACCAGACTTCGAGGCGAAGCTTATCAGCTTTTTGCCTCAAATATGCCTACTACTTTCAAAGAAGTAGAAGAACGGTTAAATCGCACGTACCTGCCTAGAGAAACTTACCAGGAACTGGTAAATAAATTAATCACTACCAGGCAGTACCCTTTGGAAAGCCTCACAGCCTTCACGGCACGAGTAAAGCAAATGCTGGCACTCTGCAATGAAGCAGCAGAATTCAAATACGGAGCCACAGCAGCACCAGCTGTTAAAATGCAGCTGGAAGATTTCGCGAAAAACGCACTAAACACAGGAGTCAATAACCCGTATATGTGCCAATACCTTCAGATGGCACGGTGGATGACCTCGTACACTAGAGCACTTGAAATGGAGCGTCTCCAGCAAAGTGCCCTATTCCTGCAACCTCCAGGACAATTCCAAACAAATATGATGCAGAATACATTGCCAAATTCTGCCTGTGCCAGTGTACCAAATAACGCACAATTAACTCAAAGTACTACTCTACTAAATCAAAGTGTATATAATCCTGGCATCATATCCTACTCACAGGATTCCCGGCAAACAATATGCCCATTAACCCAAGCAGTCACATACCAACGTCACAGTTCACACAAGCCGGCACAGAATTTATTAAACAGGAACCAAGATCGCCAAATAAAATTTATAATGTAAATAATAAAAATACCTATTTAAATAAAATCAGTTGTAGTTTTTGTAATCTAAGAGGCCATACATATGCTGATTGCCTCAAAAGGAAAAATACGCCTTATTGTGTGAACTGTAAAATGTATAACCATGACGTGCGTGACTGCAGTAGAAACAACAATAGTTTCCAGAGACCACACAATAATAGTGGACCACCAAACCAACGTCCTAGAGATCCGCAAAACCCCAATAACAACTCAAGAGTCTATAACATGCGTAAAAAGTGCGAATTTTGTGGTCGTTCTGGACATGCAGTAAATAACTGCCAACAAAAACGTAAATGGGAGGCCCGGAGTCAGGGAAACGACGTACAGTCGACCCAAAACTCCCCGGCTCGACTATAAAACTCCCATCTAACAAAATAGGGTCTCCTCAGCAGCCCGATTCCAGTGTCGCTACAGTACAACTTCCTTTAGACATAATCCTAAACGGCCAAACTAAACTAGTAGTAGACACAGGCGCTGAGGTAAGTATAATAAAGAAAAGGTCATTAAAAGATCTCAAAGAAATTAACCACAATGAGGCATGCACACTTCAGACCCCATTTGGTACCGGAAAGACGCTGGGAAATTGCCAGATAAACTTCGTTTTCAAAAACAAAATTCCCTGCAAGTTTCAAGTCGTAAAGAACTTGCCTGGCCTTTCCGATGATGGACTTCTAGGAAATGATTTCCTAGCAAAAAACTGTAACATTGAGGGTCCTAATAAGGCACTAAGGTTTCCTCGCACGGAGACTAATCCAGATGAATTTGCTTTGCCATTGATGTTTGAAACGGACAAGCTACATTCTGAAAAAGCAGTCGAAGTAAGAACACCTGCAGAAGAGGTAGAGTCTAAACAGGCTGAACTATCCACCTGCAGTGTCTTCAAGGCTTCTCAAACGAGAAAAGCTGGCTGCCAAGCTCCAAAAGAGCTCAATGAATGTGAGAAAGGCTGTCTGGGCGAACAAGAGACCGACGAAATCAGGCAGCATTTGGTCACCTTTAAGGAACCAATCTGCATACCTGCGCGCTCTCAAGTTGTTGCCCCAGTCCCGTTACAAACTCAAGAAGAAATGCTCTGTTTATCACAAGAGATAAGCGATGGAGTCTTCTTGACAAACAGTTTACTGTCGTCTGGAGAAGAATTAGTGCTGGTTAGTATTCTCAACGCTAACAGTCATCAAGTAGTCATACATAGCTTAAAGTTACAGCTATTTCCAATAAACGACTACACCGTAGTCCCATTAACAAACACCACAACCAAACGCACCTTCCCATAGCAAATATTGAGGCAATACCAAACACCACAAGAGACGGAATTGAGTGTCTAAAGCCTGCCAAAAAGGTGCATATAACTCTTCCGTCCAAAATCCCAAGGCATAAATCACTATTAAACAAACAACGGCCATATAAGAACGGTAGCGAGTCGCTAAAGCCTATATTAAAGGTGCATATTACTCCACCGTCACACAACACAAAAAATTCTACATGGTCAAAAAGCAGTAGCATTGACGCGCATGAGTATATCACACAACCTAAGGCGAAGACCACACAGGTGTACCAAACTCAGCCGTCAATAAAGCAGGAAGCAAATACCCTGCAACATGCTAACAATAATATATAATAATATTCCATTGGTGCAAGATATTCTCGACCAACTAGGTCAAGCAAGGTATTTCACCACACTCGATTTGGCCAACGGCTATCACCAAGTTCTTGTCGACAAAAAAGATCGACATAAAACTGCTTTCAGCACAAGTTATGGGCACTATGAGTTCAAACGTATGCCATTCGGGCTCAAAGGAGCCCCCGCCACATTTCAACGCCTAACGAATTTCGTCTTAACAGGCCTATAAGGCCTAGAATGTTTTGTCTACCTAGATGAAATTGTCATCTATGGTAAAAATTTAAATGACCACAACGAAAAGTTGAGGAAAGTCTTCAATAAGTTGAGAGAGAACAACTTAAAACTGCAGCCAGAGAAGTGCCAGTTTCTACGAAGAGAAGTTGTTTACCTAGGACATAAATGTTCTAGCGAAGGAGCCCTACCAGACCCAAGTAAGACGGCCTGCGTCCAAACATTTCCTGTTCCAAGAACAGTAAGGCAAGTTCAGTGATTTTTAGGACTCGCCAATTACTACAGGAAATTCGTTCCAGACTTCTCCAAAATTGTACATCCAATCACAAATTTACTCCGAAAGGATGTAAAATTCACTTGGACAGAGAAATGCCAGGAAGTATTTCAAAGCATAAAAAACGCTTTAACTGCTCCACCACTTTTAATTTACCCCGATTTTTCGAAATCTTTTAATCTTATTACAGACGCAAGTAACGAGGCTCTGGGAGCTGTTCTTTCTCAAGGAGAAGTCGGAAAGGACCAGCCCATTGCTTATGCAAGCCGCACATTAAACAAAGCCGAAAGAAATTACTCTACTATAGAGAAAGAGTTATTGGCTATTGTCTGGGCTACCAAGAATTTCAGGTGCTATCTTCACGGCCGGAAATTCACGGTCTATACTGACCTTAAAACTCTCAAAGGGGTCTTCAATGTGAAAGACCCTACCTCCCGTTTGGTGAGATTTCACCACAAATTATCTGAATTCGATTACAACATCGAATATAAACCAGGGAAGTACAACACTAATGCAGATGCACTAAGTCGCATCCCTCAAGCATTAAAGGAAGACAGTTTAGGCAATACCTTAACGGTAAAAGCCCTAGTCCACCACACGATGGACTCAGATGTGGAGGAAGACGATTCCACAAATAATAAAAAGAAAAAGAAATACGCTCATTGTTTCGTCGTGACTCGAGCTCAGAAGCAAAAGGCTCAAGAGACATTAAAAAGCTCCAGTGTGGAGACAGAAGAGCACACGAAAGCGGACCAAAACGAAATTCAACACACGGAGGCGGAAACACTAAACCCAGCATCGCTTGAGCAAAAAGTAAGTACTGGCAAGACACCCGAAGTTATTACGAGCCCCACGGAGTTCCAAACAATCTTAAAAGATTACCACGATTCTCCATTCGGTGGCCATCAAGGTGTCATCAAAACTTACAAACGTATTAGACGCAAGTATTGGTGGAGACACATGCTTAGCGACATCAAGAAATACATTAAAAAATGCACAAAGTGCCAGACGATGAAAGCATTCCACAATATAAAATGCCAATGGTTATCACGGACATCGCAAAACAACCGTTCGACAAAGTTATTGTAGGTCCATTAGAAGAGACCACATCAGGTAACAAATATATCTTGACCTTCCAAGATAATTTAACAAAATTTGTCGACTGGTATGCAATACCTAATGCAGAAGCAGTCACAGTAGCACAGGTTTTCTTTGATGAGATCGTTACGCGCTATCGCATACCCAAAAGAATACTCACCGATCAGGGAACAAACTTCCTGAGTGAATTATTCAAAAGAGTATGTAAGCTTCTAAAGGTAAAGAAGTTACAGACTTCAGCATACCACCCACAGTCTAATGGAGCACTAGAGCGTGCACATAGACCCCTGATAGAATACCTGCGAATAATCGTAGATGAAAATCCCAAAACATGGGACCAATACCTACGAACCGCTGCACGAGGGTACTAAACTTACCCCAATGGACTGCCTATACGGCTTCACAGCGGATGTCCCATCAAATTTAAAACGGGATCCCGAACCCGTGTACAATCATGAGAGCTACTACTTCAATATGTGATTGAAGTATAAGCTCCAAAAATCATATGCCACGGCACGAAAGAACTTATTGGCAAGTAAACAGCGCTCAAAGGGGTACTACGATAGGACAGTACGGCCCCTAACTTTCCATGTAGGAGACAAGGTCCTCATCAAGAATGAAAGCAGAAAACATAAGCTTTCTCAAATCTGGGTAGGACCTTATCAGGTAATCGCAATACCAAGCGATGTAAATACCACAATCAAAATTGGTAAGCGAACAGTAACGGTACATAATAATCGTTTAAAACCATATTTCGAGTAAAAGCATGTTGAACAAAAATGAACCAGGTTGACTGGAAATTCCTACTACAGTCTCCATTAATCTTCATTTCAATACACCCCCATAAACATTTGCGGTGGAGTCACTCCACTGCCCAATTTAAAACGGAGCAATGCACGTACAAATATGCTTAAAGGATTGTTTTCTTCTTCTGAATTGTCCACAGAAATGGCGCTAAAATTCATCATAGTTGCCCTCTTCATCCAATACACAACTAGGGCAATCGCTAACAAACCTTATGTAATGACCCAGCTAAATGACTGGGGTATACTTTTCGAGGACCTGGGAAATCTCATGGTATATCATGACACCTGGAATGTCCTCACCGATATAGATTTGGATGAATTAGATGCCAAGATAAAGCTAGCAGAATATGCAGAGCACTTGGTGCATAAACTCTGCATAAATATAACAAACCCAGAAGACCTGTGTAACGTGCAGCAACTACACATACACGCTATAATAGACAGCGTACGAAAGCGCACGGAAACTATGAAGGAACTAGTACCAGGAAAACGCAAGGCCAGATCGTTATTTGATGGAATAGGCAATGCCATGCACTATTTGTTTGGAACTATGGACAGCAATAACGAGAAAGAAATTTACAGCAGGTTAGAAGAACTTGAATCGAATGCATAAGCCCTAGCCGAGCTAGAGAAACAACAAATCAGCGTTGTAAAAACTACCTTGGAAAAGATTCAAAAACCGCTGGCTATGTTAATAGACAGACAACAAAAAATAGCCCACCAGATAAACGATCTCCACCATGTGGCCGATGATTTAACTAGGAGGCAACTAAGACAAGAGATTATATCAAGCTTATTGCTCAAAATCATCGAAGTTGAATATCGACAACAAGCCCTCCTGGATATAATAATGGCTAGTAAAACCAATCATATTCATCCACTCCTAATGTCTCCCAAAAATCTGCTGGAGATATACCGCAAGACGGCCTCGAATTGCCCAAATGACCAAAATTGTCTATCTGCTCTATATCAGACAGCAGGAGCTCAGTCACTCCTTATGCAGAGTAAATTGGTGGTGAGAATTACTCTCCCAATTTTTAATCTGCCAAAAATGAGGCTACAACAGATTCAATGCTATCCTGTATCCAAGTCAGCAAATTATTCCTTATTTCAAGCCCCTGATTATTCATACATAGCCAATAGCGCAAAAACTCAGGAATTTCTCTTATTAAAAGGCAATGACATGAAAAGTTTCAAGGAAATAGCAAGTAATTTGGAAGAAAACACGTACATATGTAGGCCGGCTGAACACGCCTATAATCAAAGCGGCAACATACAACGAATGTGCCATTAAATTGCTATACAACCCTCTAAGTGAAGTGCCCAAATGTAAGACCAGAGTACAAATCCCACAAAAAGACATGCTGATCAAATTAAACAAGCCAAATGCGTGGCGATTTTCATTTATCACCTCCACGATGCTACACATCACATGTCCAGATCACTTTATGATCTCGAAACTGGAAGGACAAGGGATACTAGAGATAACGCAACCATGTCAAGTTCAAATAGGTGACAAAGTGCTTAAATACGAAGGTCAGAGTAAATATCCACTAAAAATTATCCAGCCGAATCAGTTTCCTGAGCTCAACCACTCTCTACTCAAAGTAAACCTGACTGAAATTTTACAAGAAACTCAAAACCACAGCCTGGGGTAAATCGAGATTTTAACGGGAGACGATATCCATAAATCAATTTATACTGACACCCATTCGTTGGAAGATATCCAACACAAATTAGACCAATACAGTAATAAGGTATCGAGCAGAAACTCCCATATCCTGTCCACAACTTCTCTATCATTCACGAGCCTACTAGTTCTGGCCATAATGAGTGTGGTGGCAGTAAAATATCTTAACCCTGTTGTCATCAAGATGAGACAACAGAGAAATCAACCACAAGGTAACCCCGAAATTTCATCAGAGGGAATCCCTTTAGAAGAACGAACTCCTACCCCCCAACCCAGTTTAAGGCGAACTAGAAGCCTCGCAAAACCAAATCGGTTCAAATCGTTTAAAAAATGGAACACGGACCCTGTCAACATAGATCACCAAATCTATGTAAAATTGAAACAAAAGCAGTAGCCCTGGTACACTATATACAAGAAGTATATAGAATTAAAAATAATTAGATTAGTAATACTAAAGAAGAAAAAAATTTGTTAGAATTAATACTACATAAATATAAAATATGCAAAAATAAAATTGCATACAGTACGTACTAAACGGTAGAGGTAATCAGAAAAGAAAAATAGTT
Organism: Dioctria linearis; assembly: GCA_963930735.1. Lineage (NCBI taxonomy): Eukaryota > Metazoa > Arthropoda > Insecta > Diptera > Asilidae > Dioctria > Dioctria linearis. The sequence goes on from OZ005740.1 coordinate 186,325,288, forward strand.
TAAAATTAGGTACATAAAAAGGGCATTAGATTCAATTATTAAATAGTCGGTAAACTAATAGCTTTAAAAGGAGTTAGTTAAACATAAATCAACAAATAAATAAATAAAAAAAATAAAATAAAACAAAATTATATTAAAACTAATAATAAATAAATAACAAATTAAATTGTAGTAGAGCTAAGAGTAAATAAAGACCTGAAGGGTCAAAGCAAAAAAAAAGTGTATTAAAATTACTTAAGAGGATTAGTTAAACAAAAAAAAGGGCAAAGAGGAATAGAATAGAAATAAAATTATAAGTCATACAAAATAAATATAAAAATTGGCGCAAGCAATATATATAACAGTAGAAATAAATCAAACATAAAACATTGTAACTACTTGAACAGTAGAAGAAACAACAACAAAAGGATTACCGGGCTACTTACGGTAACACAAAAAATTTTTTTTTTTGAAAACTTAAATTTAGACAATAAAATAATAAATAATAACTAAAATTAGGGTAACTAAATCTAACCTAGCCAATAAAATAAAATAAAAACGACACTAACACTAGGATAAAGAATACAATAGTCCTAAACTAGGGTAAAATTAAAAGAAAACATTTTTGTAAACTCGACCGAAACCGCCCGACCAAGTCAACCTAGCCAAGCATAACACAAAAAAAAAATGGTTAATTAACTAGGCCAGAAAAATTTCATTCATTACCGTGTAAATAATTTCATATTCAGGCAACTCAAAATTTTCTCAGGGTAGTAGTTTCAAAGTCAAGAATTTATAGAAACAGATCCGAGGCAAACTTGAATTCACACGAAGGGCAATACGTTCAAAATGACACTGTAGATTATGAATATTCATTATCATCATTTATTTATTGAATCAGCTAACTCGTCACCGTAGATTGCTAGTGCAATATTTTTCTCATCACTGTCCGCCCCAGGTTTTTCCTGATGAGAATGATGATGAAGTTATGAAAGCGCTTGCACAATCAAAAGAATTGTGTGAACTAAAGGGAAAGGAAAATATGTAAAAAGGAGGAGAAGTGAAAGTTAATTTTTTATTGTGATTTTTTTTTGAATAATTATTTTTTTTTTATTTTTTTTTTTACAATTGGCAAAAGGAAAAGAGAAGAAAGACAGAAAAGGAATAAGCACATAAAAAAGAAAACGGGATGCTCTTAATTCTCCCAGTCCTCGTCGGACTCCTCTTCAACCCCGATGGGGGGGGGGGGGGGCATCAGTGTGCGGAGGATGTGCGTGACGGCTGTTTCAAAAACAGAGTGGCAACAGGCGCAAAGTCCATGCCTGCCTGTTATGTTAAGAGTTCCACCTGGAAAGAATAAAAGAAAAGGTGAACATAAGTGACCTAGGCGCAAAAATAAAGGTAATAAAAGTACTCACCTCGCACAACCCAGGCCTATCCTTGGTGGGGATACAAGGGCAAATCCCCCAATAAGTGCGGCCAGCAACAGCATCCTCCTCCCACATGGTAAAGGGGCGCTCGCCCCGCCTCAGCAGCACCAGGCGGATTGGTCCCCGCCACCCGGGGATCACGTGGACCACAAAAATAGTGCTGGCCACAGTACTAAGGCCCACCGGGCATCGCCAGGGTACGTTGCACACCTTAATTGAAAGCAACATTTTAACACTGGTGCCTCTCAATTCTTCTGGATATAAAACGAAACGGAGTTCTTGAAGATGGGTGACCAATAAACAAGTGGAAGTATGTAAATTACCACAGTCACTCGCGAGAACTAAAACACAAGTGATCCATGAACAAAAATCTCGCAAGCAAGCCCTCACAATTATAAAAACAAAAAAGTCACAGCCCAGCAAAAATAATCAAATACCTCAGATAAGAACGCCAAAATAACACCCACAACAACTTCCCCTGAGAATTATTCCTCTTCAAAGAATAATTCCCTTTTTCTCAGGGGGAAGGATTGTTATATATATAAAATAGGCCTAAAAAAGAAAATCTGAAAAAAGCAATAAGTAAAAATATTCCAAATTATAAATTTTCACATAAGCTAACCAAATTGCGTCAGCAATTTTCTTCACATTCCATAAAGTTTAAACAAAATTATTCCCATGGCAAATTTTGCCTTCAGCAAAAAAAATAAAAGAAAAAGATAAAGGAAAAATTACAATATGTATATACGAACGTACATACATATAAAAAAAAAAAAGCTTTTACGCTCAGAACCGCGCGCCACGAAAATACATTGTATGTATACGCGCGCGCAGTTTCAATCGTCGTAACGGTGGCTGATGTTTATAAAAGCATCAAATTCCAAGCCTCCGTCCAACGAAAAATATTCTGGACTTGTCTAATCAAGTCCAGAATAAATGAAAATTTTCTCAGGGTATAAATGCAACTATGCATTTTCTACCCTGAACGAGGGCTCTTGATCGCGACGAAAGTGGTCAAGAGCCGAGTTGAATTTAAGAAGTAGTAAACGGTGAGGTTCGTATAGTGAGAAAATAGAGTTGACTTGATAATTTGAAAAACGACGGTTGAGTGTTCAAAAACGAAAGTAAGCTGATTTTTTTGGGCGAAAGAGTTTTTTTGATTTTAAGAAAAGCTAGGTTCGGCGTTCTCGGTTATGGTGCGGTAAATAAAAAAATAAATAAAAAAAAATAGTTTCACGAAGAGAAAAGGGTATAGTGCGTAGTCTAAATAAAAAAAATTTGAAAGAAAAAATTGTGAAAGAAAAATAATTGGATTAGAATAAACCTACTTTACAATAAAAAAAAAAGGAAATTGTGTTTGTTGGAACTTATACGAAAGCAAGGTGGTGATTTCATCCCAATACAACGGTGAAAGGGGGATTTGGATACAATACCCGCAATCCCCACTTAACAGCTGTTTATATGATCTTTTCGTTTTAGACTGGTTTGGTTAGATTAACGCAAGGCTTTGCGCATTAGGGTAAGCGGGTCGAAGCCAGAAGCCTGCTGAATGTCCCAACGGAGCTAGCCCGCTGAAGGCTAAAAAGTAACCAATTCCATTTACGAATGACCTTTAAATGCACAAAAGAAAATCTGCCATTGCACTACCTCGACGACGCCTTGGGGCACACCCTTAAACAAGCGTCGGTCGGAGATCAGAGTGAGATGTCAGTGCTGAGAGAGCTTTGCGATCAGTTGGTTAGGTTACTGACCGCGGGTTCCCTCAGCATCTCGGTGAAGGAAGGCAGAGGGGAACAGACTGGCTGAATTTTTTGGGTTACCAACCCGTCAGTGCACCTCCGGATCCAGACACGGAGAATGACGTCGAGGTCAGGTCAAACACTAGCGGGACTTCAGGGATGTGCCTTCGATTCGTCATCTGTCAACTACATCTGACTGTCCTGGACACTCAATAGCAACCGCCTTGCTTCAGTAATGAGAAATGCTTTCACGAGTCGTGGTTCGAGCCACACATTGGGCGCCCGCATCAATGAGGCCTATGTTTAAGACCGGCTAGCTCAGTCGACCATTTTTCAGCGTTGTCTCAACCACAGGTGGTCTAGAGCACTCTGCCTGTTATGGTCGTAGCGTATGCTACACTGAGCTCAATACACGTCTAAGCGACCCGTCGCAGCATAAAGTGGGCGCGAACAGTCTTCTGTATGGATGGAGATCGAAACGTGCCGAACGAGTTACGTTCCCAACTACACATACAACCTAACATAATCAATAATTTCAGATACTGCATATTAATTTCATTAATTTCATTTATTTCATTTTCATTTACTTAAAATATTTTTCCCACAGTTTGTAAAATTTTATTCCCATACATTTTTAACTGATAAAGCATTTTTTACACAACATAAGTTCTAAATGTAACCAAACACTTTTGTTTTTCCATAAAATTTCCTCGTTCTATATGTAATCATATACTTTTGTTTTTCACAAATTTCTGTTTTGTACGTCTAGACGGTTTCCGCTGAAACCCTAAGTAATTTTTATTCAAAAGCTATAATTCAGTTTTGTACGGACTTTGGTAATACTCGGTTCTCGGGAATAAATTAATTCGTAACTTACAAAATTGTGTTGTAATTTTTCCATATTCATCTTTTTTCCTCTACAAATCTACCTGAGATCATTATTAACGCACCCAAATCGAGGGTCGAAAGGGGACTGTGGAAAAACGAAAGGAAAAAGAAGAAGTTTTTTTTGAGCGGGCTGAAAAAGAGGAGATTAAGACTGCTGGCTGTGAACTAATAAGAAGAGATAAAAGTTTGATCAAGAAGAAAGATAGAGAAAAATGTGGTATAGTGAACGAAGGAGGTAAACCTGAAGAAAAGTGAAAAAGTCTGAGAATTTTGTGCACCAGGATCGAAAGGCTGAGACTTTTAAAGGAAAAATATTTTTTCGAGAAAGGAGAGAACAATTGGGTATGTACATCACACATGAAGTTTGCTCCCAGACGTACACCAATTGCATTCATGTGAAGAAAAGACCATAATTTTGTCGGAAAACGACATCCACTGGCTCAAAGCTAAATAAAATTTGGTTCATTTAAAATTACATCTGCATTGCGGTAAGATTAATTGATTTACTTATTATATTCAATATTCGAGGTATAACGGAGCAATCACGTGCCATATGTTGAGCACATAAACTTTTCGCTCTATACATACACAATTGCAACCAGGAGGTAAAAATCAACCGCTGGCCAACAAATAGCGTCTACAAAAATTGAGAAAGTTTCCTGGACTTATTATAATTTTGTGGGCAAATGGCAGCAGCTGACTAACGTGCGAATCTCTAACGACTGGAAGCAATATCTCTAATGCTTTGAGATCATTCAAAACATTTAAAGTCGAGGTATTGATAACCGATTGAGTCCCAAATTTGTCGACAAGAAACCATTACTACCTGAAGTTCCGGAAGTTATATTTGTACCGCTATGAGACTTTTTAGTGCACCTATTGAGATTGTATCTAAAGTAGTTTATTACATTCGTGCTCTGTTATTGGTGTATTTAAGTATATACGTTGTGCGTATACGAACATTGTTGAGAGAATACACGTCATGCTTCTCTGCAAAGAAATAAAGACAATTCCAAAATAAATGGCCAAGCATTTCCCCTTTTCTTTCCTTTGAACTTTATAGATTCCTTTTATTTAATCTTTTTTCCATCTTCCTGAGATATCTCATCTGCTCCGATTTATTTCTCACTTTAGACAAATTCCTCTTTTACTTTTCTTTCTTAATCAGTTTTCTCTCATAATTTTTCTTCGTTCGTACAAAAAAACTTTTTCTTTTCATCTTTTGAACTTATCTTTTCCTTTTTTTCCAAATTAACCTTCCTAATAATTGTCAATATAAGCAGCAAATTATTTCTTTATCAAATGGCGTGAATCTACTAGTAGAATTAATTGTACAAAATTATGTTTATCAAAAATTGGTTGTTTAAGATGTGACTATATCTGAAGCATATTCTCTAAACGGCGGATTCGTTTCATTCATTTGTATCAGCCTTATGTGGACGCCCTTTCGCAGAATGAAAGCAAAACAACGGAATGAAAGTAGTAAGGGTCCCACCTCCCTATACTTTTACATTACGTCCGATAGAGACAACTGCCACGAGGATCCCACTCGCGGGTTTGCTGCAAGACGGTTCCCACCGCCGATAAGAAGTTCTTGAGGAGGGAGTAGGATAGACACGTCCCTGTCGCAAGCATTGGGGGTAAAAATAAAAAAGGGAGTTGACACCGAGCTGTGTTGTTGCAGGATGTTGGTTGGAAGGAGAGAGCTGGTGCTGTCTGTGGTAAGACGGTAGATGGGTCCCTGTCGCAAGCATTGGGAGGCAAAAATAAAAAAAAAGCTGACTTGATACCAAGTTGTGTTGTTGCAGAATGTTGGTTGGAAGGAGAGAGCTGGTGCTGTCTGTGGTAAGGACGGTAGATGGGTCCCTGTCGCAAGCATTGGGGGCAAAAATAAAAAAAGCTGACTTGATACCGAGTTGTCTTGATGCCGGCTGTTGGTTGAAAGGAGAGAGCTGGTGCTGTCTGTGGCAAGGACGGGAGATGGGTACTGTTTTGGAAAGATCCAGTTGCTAGGATGGCTGAGCCTAGTGGGTGCAAGCAGGTGTACTATAGGCGGCTTACGTAGAAGCATAGTAAAGTTTTATAAAATTGCACTACCAGGCAAGCAGATAACTAAAGCACAAAATCTTGCGACCATATGTAGCAAGCATGCATGGTTTAAACCTGTATCGTTGTCTTCATATCTTCAGCGGTTATCGCGCCTCTTTTTTATGTTCCGTTCATTTGTTCTTCCACTCCAAACAAGCTTTGATCAGTTAGTCACACTGCTTCAACGTCATTTTTCCATACGAGTTTTAAAACTTGAACTTGACCGCGATGCGGTCACAAGTTGTTGTTTCTTTATGCATAGAATTTTAAATCTACCTGAATTGAAACTGCGAGACATGTGGGTGACTTTATTTCCAGAATTTTTTTTGATGTAAAGGAAAAAAGATTGTGGAATGATCGCAAAGAGCAAGTTCTGATGCTGCTTATGCAAGGGTTCTTGAGTCTTTTGGCGTTCAATACTGCCTGCGTATAATAAAGAGCTGCAAAACAAGAAAAGATCGGCGGCAGTCATTGAACTTGATGTTGTGAACGACACGAATGTGGGTGAAGGTGAGCTAAAAGAAACGGGTTGCTTGATAAGGCGGCAGTGAGAAACGATGGGGCTATTGAAATAAAAAGTCGAATTCGATAAAGATATTTTTATTTTTTGCTTTTTGTTTTTACAGTTTTAAATCGCTCGATAAAGATTTTGCATCTGTGTGAGTGACGAAGAATGGAACTTAAAATTAAACTACATTGCATAATGCGCGCCTTAAATCTGCATCGATCCAATCCGTAAGTGATCCACGGTCCCTTGCGTGCATTTTGATAGGCGTAACTCCATACATGTAAATATTTTACTTCAGGCAGGGTTTGGAATCTTACTTGTTTTTTCATACTTGATGTGCATAACGTCAGCATGCTCACACCCTCATACATATACACACGCATACGCACATGTATTTTTATACCTCCCGTGTAAACTGTTTCTAAAAATAGTAAATTTCACAACATAAGCCAAACAAAATTAACGCTCCAGCTAAAACTTTCAAAGTGTTTAAAGCGCACTTCGTGCATTCTGATGGTGGTTGCGGGCTATTATACGGTCCACATACGTCCTTACCGTTGGCATAGATACAATTAGGTGAACGTCGAAAATGTTCGGCCTCAACATCTTCAGGACAATTTAATGCACTCATTTCCATACAGCAAAAATAACATTTTGCTATGTCTTTCAGGTTGGTGTAAAAGAAGCCGCTCCTTGCTAGCTTGTGTGATTTCCTGTCATCCAAAGTTAAATTCTTAAATGTCTTTAACCGATCAGATTCACGCTTTAAGATCAGCATTGTGACTGCAATAAAGGCTGTTTATAAAACGTCTTTTATATTAATCCATGTGTTGTGCTTTTGTGGAAAACCAAGCCATTTCACATAAACTTTACCGCCTCGTCTTTTTAAAACTTTTTCTACAAGGTAAGTATCAGGATATTTGACTGGGGATAGCTCGAGCTGGTAAAAGCCGCCCTGTATTATAACTCCCTGATAGTCTTCAAGAATGTAAGTTACTGGGTAAGTGTTTTGTACATCTTTTATTTTGAAAATTTCAGTAGACCAGTTTGGGGTGTAGCCTTTTTCAAAAACATGTTTGTTTCTACTTATACGAACAAAGTCTCCCACTTTGTACTTTGGACGTGATTTTGTTTTTGGCTTTTTATACACAGTTAGCAATAAACGAACCTCATCAACAGGGCCTACGTCTATAGGCCTCATCTTAATAGTTCGATGCTTTGTGCTGTTATACTTTTTTGTTAACCTGTCCAACATACTCAACCAGTGATAATTACCATTCATACTAAACTCTTTCCACATAATATTTTTCAGCGTTCTATTAAATCTTTCTACAATTGACGCCTTTAATGAACTATAAGTTGAATAATGATTAACATCATATTTACCCATCAGGCGCTTAAACGACTTATTGTAGAACTCTTTTCCATCATCTGTTTGCAAGTTTCTTGGAATACGACCCTGATTGAAAATTAGCTGCATTGCTTTAGTGACTTCTATCCCACTTTTGTCTTTAATTGGTAAAGCCCATGCGTATTTAGAAAATGTATCAATTACAGTTAGCAAAAAGCTAAAGTTTTGATTTTCTTGAGCATATAAATGCATATCAACTAAGTCTGCCTGCCACAGGTCATCTTTGCCTTTAATCGTTACACGACGACGCTTAAAGTTTTTGCGGGCTGGCCTATGTAGTTCATTAATAATTTGTCTTCTGCTCATTCTTGAAAGATTATATAAGTACCTTTTTTACAAAATGTGGGGGTTTATATACAAAAGACCTATTGTTAACAGCTTTTGTTTTTTGCAGTGAAAATGATCGCGTTCAAACACCCGTTTACAATGATGGTTGTGGGCCTTCAGGTTGTGGGAAAACAACATTTATAAAAAGCCTTCTCGATAATATGTTTTTAACACGGCCACAAATAACAAGAGTTATATGGTGTAATACAGAACTTGTGGCTCTGCCTTCAGATTCGACATTCAATAACATCGAATTTATTGATAGCATCCCTGAAGAGTTTGTAAATTATACACAGGAACCTACATTAATTGTACTGGATGATATGATGTTAAATGCTTTTAGCAGACAAGTATGTGAACTCTTTACAAAAGGCTCTCACCATCGCAATCTTTCAGCAATCCTTGTAACACAAAATGTATTTCACCATTTCATATAAAAAAAAAAAAAAAAAAAAAAAAAAAAAAAAAAAAAAAAAAAAAAAAAAATGTATTTCACCAGGGTAAGTTTTGCCGAGATATATCACTTAACTGTAAATACCAAGTTGTATTTAAAAACCCTCGAGAAAAAAGTCAGTTTATCCATTTAGCGAGGCGGATTTATCCAGAAAATAGTTCAGAGCTGCTAAAAATATATAAAGAGGTTACACAGATGCCACACGGATATTTACTGATAGATTCAACTCAAGATATCAACGAGGTATTAAGATTCCGTACTGACATTTTTAATAAAGACTTTACAACTTGCTTTTGCCCGCATAACTCTTTGATCGGTAAAAATGGTGTCACGAATGAATCGATTAAGGGACAACAAGCATATGCTATATGTTCTTAGAACAGCGATACCAAAATTAAGACACGCCATTATTAAAAATGCCGACCCCGAAGTTATAAAAACACTTTGTGAAATTACTCTTAATACTTTAAAGAGAAACCATATTCCTCGCGGAAAGATATACAATTCGCTCTGTAGGTATAAAAAGGATTTACGAAAACTAGTTGTTGCAAAAAGATCTGTACCCAGACAACGTGAAATACTGATACAGCGTGGAGGTTTTTTACCAGTGCTGCTAGGAAATGTATTATCACGTGTAATTGGTTCATTAATTGAGAAATATGTTTAAAACAATAATCTGAATAAAATGTTACTTCTTTCACCAGAAGTTTACGAAAAATTGAAAAACGAGATTGAGGATTCCGTGAATCAATCTAAGACTATGGATAAAATATTAAAAAACAAGAATTTATCTGATAGGGAAAAATGATATAATTACCGAAATGAATTAATAAAATTTTCAAACTTAAGACGAAAAGCTACGCGAGTGACAGATGAAAAAACAAATATTCGCATATTACCAGAAAAGACTATGAAACAGAAAAACTTACGGGATAGTACTACTCAAACTAAATTTATTTTTAAAGATGAAATAGCAACACAGACATCACTCTTAAAAGAAAATACACCTGAAAGAATGGAAGAGGATTTCTTCGAACTTGCTGAAATATCACCACCAAGACAACCGTTATCACCCGCTTCCAAACGCCGCTTATCAGCTAGTGGTATAGGAAAAAGTCTGAAACCACCTTCAAAAATACCTAAGACGATTTCTGAAACCAAGTTTCGTGATAAAGATTATAAGGTAATCACGGCTGAGGATGGTATAACCCAGTACACCGTACCTGCAGAAATGAGTATAGATGAAGCTGCGAACATATTAGAAGAACTCGACACGGAAAGTCCTACAGCTGAGAAAGGTAGAAAACCATCCAAAAATCAATCTATATTAAGGCCGTCTCTGCTAGATCCCAGTCAATATATGCTTTCGTTACCAGTTAAGAAAGTTGTCCGACAAAGTGATCGCCTAAAAAATGCGGCAAAAACTAGAAGTGCCAGTATAGCAGCAATTCCTTGGGAAAACCTGTAATAATAACAAGCAGCAAATCTCAAGTTTACCGAGCGTTGATTGGGAAAGAATTTTATAATGCCTGTAGATATAAAAGATAATGACTTTTACGTATGCCTTTTAAGTAGCAACTCCATGCAGTTTTATCCCGAAAATACACTATCAGCTTTTACAAATGCACTAGCTAGACCGTGCAAGTTTACTGATGACTGGTGTGTTGGAATAACTGAAATTTCGTTGCCATATCATGCCATAAAAAGAGGAGTCAAGCGAAATACAGCTGAAGAAGTAAATCAGAGTAATTTTAAAAGGGTAAGGCGTGAGGCATCTGATCCGTTGAAAGAAATAGCAGGGCAGCATAGAAAAGAAATCAAATCACTTAGCATCAAAATAAATGAAATCGTTATACTTGAGTGGACTAAAGAGAGTCTTGAGCAAGTTAGTTACAGAGCAGGACAAGTAAATTTTTCTGCATTCCTACTAACATTTTATAGCGCTATTTCACCATCATGGTATACCATGTACTTGGATGATGTTAAGAAAAAGATGTGGGATCGGTTAGAAGCTGACTTTTTTGATAGCGTTATACCTGAAGTAAGCTACAAACAGGATCCAGACGAGTTTACATTACATATATATCAGGGTAAAAGGGATTCAGAAAATGTTGTTTTAAAATATAAAAACTATGAGTCAGTTGAAATGTTTGTTGATGACGTATTTGGACAAATTCCTAGACAGAAGAGAAAGTATGCTATCATACAAGACTCGATAGACAATTACACACATCCAGCGCTTAGCATCAAAAGAGCTCGTGAGACAGATAAAAATACTGGCGGCAAAAGAGTACATGATGTATTTGAACTGCGGTTGGAAGATTTGGGAGTCACAGTCAGAATAAAAAACCACTACCATCTCATCTTAATGTTAGAGATCTTATTACGCTTTTTATATCAAATGTACGCTTTGATGATCAAACCCTTAGTGAGCAAGAAAATCAAAAGATAATTATTCAGATTAAGGATACTATTTTTAACATCTTGAATAGATTGAACAAAGATTCGATTAGTGCTAAACCATCCGAACAGCGAAAAATTGTTAAAGGTAGCAATATTTTGGATGTTCCATACGAAAAGCAAAGCTCCGGTGAAGATTTAACTACACCAGTACCTATTGATTTTAATATAGACAACCTGTCCAACTTCTTTACGGATATATTTCTCCAAACACCTGAAAATAAGCGTGAACCTGACGCCATACTGGCAGAAATAAAAGAATCTTTTAATACGGCAAGATTACGTCAGGAGCATATATCAATAATAGACATACTTAATAGACTGGAAAGATCAGTTACGGACTTGACACTAAGGTTGCCGCAAGAATCTCGGCCAACAGCAGAGGACTGTTATGAAAAATATATAATTTACGGCTACACTGATATTATTCAGCCCAGATTTATAGGTGATCAGTTAGTACGATACTTACGTGTAATACCTTTAAAAGAATGTGAAAACATAATAAGATTTCAACACGTAGATTACTGTCCTATTGAAAAAACTTTTATCGAAAGTATTTCTATAAAAATAACTAATCAGCAAGGGGAGCTAATTGATTTCAAACCAGACTATATTCCTACATATATAATGCTCCATTTTAAAAGAAAATAGACTATAAATACTCATACAACAGTCAATTTAACATAGTGCAAAGTTAAGAGCATTTTGTATAACTTCGAAAATGAATTCATATTATACTAAATATTATTCAATTCGAAGTGGCGGGGCCTTAGAGGATATTGGAGAATTATATCGATCTCCTCTTATTTACCAGCGTGGAAGAGGAATTGGTAGTTTTTTCAGCGGACTATTACGATATTTACAGCCCTTGGTTAAATCGGGGGCAAAGGCTTTGAAGCAGCAAGCAATCAAAACAGGAAAAGCTATTTTAGAAGAAGCAGGTAGTAAACCTTTAACAGATATTTTAAAAGAACAGGGAAAAGCAGTTGCCGAAGAACTATCACAGAAAGGTATAAATAAGCTGAAAGCATGGGTGGTGCAGGAAGAAGCAATCGCATGCTTATAAAAAGGCGCAACCCTTTTACAGCTTTACATTTCGCTCCAGCTTCTAAACGTAAAAAGCGTTCAGGATCAAAAAAATCCGCAAAAAGAGGTTCAAAAGCAAAAACGACAGCTAAAAGAGCATCTGTTAAAGGCAAACGTAAAACACAGACAAAAAGGACAGCTAAAAGAGCATCTAATAAAGGCAAACGTAAGATACGTAAACGTGTGTTAGATATTTTTGATAAATAGACAACATGCCGTCATACAAAGAATGCATGAAATCTGAGTTAGACCTTTTCTCTACACCACCTGTACACAGCAGCATCTTATAAACTGAAGAGGTATCTTATAAACCTAGAGCTTCTCTAGATAACTTGTCGGTGCTCGAATTTGTATCACTAGGGCATGGTGACACATATCGAGACTTATCAAGCATATACCTTCGTTTGAAACTACAGTTGGTTAAAATCAAGTATGGAAAAGAAGAACTTTACACAGGCGAAGATATCGAAATAACTAAACCAGATAAAACTAAAGACACTGTTCGTGATGAAGGCCCCGGCCTTGTAAATAACATACTCCACTCACTTTTCCGCCAATGTACAATTTATCTAAATGGAAAACCGGTTGCCCAAACAGATAACAATTACAACTATAGAGCCTATATTGAGAATTTATTAAATTACGGAAAAGATGCCACTTCAACACATTTGGAATCGGTTGGCTGGTATCTCGATCAAAATAATATGGAGGTAGTTGAAAACCCTGAGCTAAATGAAGGTTATTTGGCAAGACAAAAGCTGTTTGATAAAAGTAATGTTGTTGAGCTGATGGGAAAGATTCACGGCGATATGTTTAATCAAGACAAATTATTAATGAACGGTGTTGATTTACGGGTAGTCTTATCACTCGAAAACCCGGAATTTTACCTTTGGTCAAAAGATGATGACAATTCTCCACGAGTTAAAATAGTAGAAGCAACTATGTACATGAATCATGTAACTATCAATCCTAACATCTTGCTGACTCATGAAGCTGTTCTCCAACGCTATATATCCGTATAAACGAGTTAAAGTTAAGACTTATACAATACCTGCAAATACATTTACATTATCACTGGACAATGTGGTTATAGGACAATTACCAAATCTACTAGTCTTTAGCATGGTTGACAACGACGCATATACCGGAAAACGAACAAAAAATGCTTACGACTTCAAGCATAACAACATCACCAGGTTTAACTTATCGGTGAACGGGGTACAGGTGCCAAATCAACCTCTAGAATTTGATTATTCAAAAGAAAATCCTGCTAGCACTCGAGGATATATTACGCTGTTTAAAGGAACCGGCATACATTATTTCGATAAAGGACACCAAATTTCAAAAAAATTCTTTGAGTGTTTTCTACTTGCTTTTGATTTAACGACAGACCTCTCGTATAATTCAACATGTGGAAATCTATTGAATCAGGGAACGGTGAGAATTGAAGGCAGGTTTAAGGAAGCACTAAAAAACACAGTGACATGTATTGTATATGCAGAGTATGATAGCAGCCTTGATATAGGTAAAGATAAAAATGTATATACCAGCTTCTAAAAAACCTATATAAGGCTGGCTAACTGATCTTCGAACTTAATTTCACTCAAGACTCTTAATACGTAATCTATAATGACCTACTGTTTAGTAAATGTGGAGTTCTTTTCCGGCGGACCATTCACCTTTTTAAAAAGAGTTTCTTTTGCTGGATTCGCTGCGCAAAATAAGTCTTTTGCGAAAGAAATAATTTTCAAGTATCCTACATCTAGTACAGGATGTACTGAACAAATAAGTAAATTTGGTAATCTCGAACTTAAGCGTATGGACGAAGATCTTATAAAAACTCTATCAAAATTTACCACAATTTTTGTTCGTGGAGCTGCAACCAGAGAATTTATAAATAACTACGCTACTTCTCACACCAAGATCATTGATGTGGAAACCATCATTTGTTCTGAACAAGAATTAACACGCTTGAGCTTACAAATGTATTATCAAACAACCGCATAACAAACAAGTTTTTTACAGGCATCTTTCCATGCAACCAATTACCACAGATAATAAGAAAGCCTGCATGTGTAATAGCTAATACGGATCCTGCAAATAAACGTGGAACTCATTGGGTAGCCTTTTATTTCCCAAAACAAGGCTCCGCAGAGTACTTTGTTTCATTTGGAAAGTATCCCGCAAACAGGCTTTTTCGAAAATTTTTATTAGCTAATTCAAGCTCTTTTAGTAATAATAAAAAACGACTGCAAGGCCAATTTTCATCAACCTGCGGACATTATTGTTCTGTATTTCTATATTCTCGCTGCAGAGGACGAAGCTTTCAGAACTTTTTAAAACAATTTGATTCGAACAATCTAAGTTTACATGATAGCAAATTTGTTAATTTATACCACAGTATATATCTAAAAAAAAAAATCACGCACAATCTGGAGGGGTTTTTTGTAGCCAAATATGCAAAACTGAGATCAAAGATATAAAAACCTGAATCCTAGGTGCAAAAAATGGAAAAGGCACTTCCAGCAAGCCCATAATTTTAGATTAAATGATAATAAAGTTGTGAATTTATATCGCAAAATATACTTGAAAAAAAGTCTGGAGGGGGTAACCAGCTATGTACATCGGCAAATAAGAGTATAAATACGAGACGACGGTGATGCACATGTAATGCTGAACTATAAGTCTACGCATCAAAATGGAGCAGACACCTAAAGTTAAAAAGTCTAAAAAGGTACGAGCAAAAAGGGTGTGTGCAGAAGAGTTTAAAGTGATGGACCCAAAATCCAGAAAGCAAAAAGCTAGGCCGATACGGAGAGAAGGTAGAAAGGATTCAGAGGCCCCGGGCGAAGATCTTTTGTTAAACTACACTTATCATCTGGATCATCATCATAATCAGAAGGTTGTCCTCGGTTTTGATCCGACCACGTTTGAAGCAAAAATAGTCTTTCACCGTCAAGGCTTTGAACCTGTGTCAACATTTTACTCTGGATGGCTGCAAGTTTATAAACATCTAACCAAACTAAAGGACGAGGTTATTCCAGACATGTTCCCGCCAAACCAAGAAGAGCTTCACACGAAATACACAATTCCCGTTGGTACATGCAATATTCAGCTCACCCTTAATGAGCTCTATAAATTAATTGATATGCTGAGTTTCTTCAAGGTTGTGATGTTCCATAATAACAATGCAGCCGAAAGTGTAAAAGAATATTATAAAAAATATTGCGAAAAGTGTAAAAGTGAAAATTTAATTTTGTTACCTGACGAAGACTTTTCTATACCGTCTAGAACTTCTTATGTGCATCTGAATTATTCTTGACTTTTCTTTCAGATACCTTTGTATTGTAGTACCAATATTTTATTTGATATAATAAACATTTAATAAATTTCTTAAATAAAAACAACTTAAGTTTTTTATTTTTTTATTTTACTTCATAATTTTATTAATTAACATATACAGATACATATTTACACAGTTTTGAAGAGCGCAACGTAAAAAAGATACATTATTGTGGATCTTACAAGGAAGCCTTGATTTCCCCTTTTACATACACTGTTGCCTTTTTAAATCTTGAAAACACTTCGGGCAAATTGTTGTAGCTAATGTCTCCATCATTCCAATGCAGTCCATTTATATTTTGTACGTCATACTGGATCTGTCGCCTTGCCTTTGATGACAATTCCTGATATGGGTAGGGAGGCATAGAATGATAAGCATCTGGGATGGTCGTTCCAACAGCAAGTACGGAAAGTTCTTTAACAAAGTACTGGCCGTTGTTTCCGCACACAAATTGGATGTCCAAAATAAATTTATCCATATTATCATCTGAGGATAAAATACGGTATGTAGCTATATATATATCTACAGTCAGATTTTAAGCATGACGCATCTACATTATTTAGCTGTGACTATTTTACAGATTCCGGTAACAAAATAATATCTGTATACCTGATTCCAAGAAGTATGATACTATTTTTCTGATTATTGTAAAGCAGGCATTACTATAACTCTATTTTTTACAGAACACTTTTGAACTGTTGCAAAGTGTGTCGGAAAATAGCTACGACACTCTTGTGCCAATCACAGAGTTGGAGCTTGGGAAGGAGTACCAAGTGAAGTCTTTCAAGCTGTTAAAGACGCAGTACGGACTTCGCGTGACAGTACACTTTGTGGACAACACATATGTGTTCTTACCCCCCCCCCCCCCCCGTTTTGCCGAAAAAATTAAAACCCAGCGACAGATTGAGGAACTTAACCAGCAGCGCGTGGGATGTTATCTAGCCTTTGACGGAAAAGATGATACCAGAGGAGGATTTTTGAAAATCAGTTTTAAAAATCGCGAATAAAAAATTAAATATGTACGTCTTTTGTAAAAGAAATCGTCTATCCGCTATACAGTCTATCTTTACTGACCTTCAATAAAGGCATCTCAGCCGAATTCGTTTTTTTACTCAAGCAACCCGTTTCTTTTAGCTCAACTTCACCCACATTCGTGTCGTTCACAACATCAAGTTCACTGACTGCCGCCGATCTTTTCTTGTTTTGCAGCTCTTTATCATAGGCCGGCAGTATTGAACGCCACAAGAATCAAGAACCCTTGCATAAGCAGCATCAGAACTTGCTCTTTGCGATCTTTCCATAATCTTTTTTCCTTTACATCAAAAAATATTCTGGAAATAAAGTCACCTACATGTCTCGCAGTTTCAATTCAGGAAGATTTAAAATTCTATGCATAAAGAAACAACAACTCGTGACCGCAAGTCAAGTTCAAGTTTTAAAACTCGTATGGAAAAATGACGTTGAAGAAGTGTGACTAACTGATCAAAGCTTGTTTGGAGTGGAAGAACAAATGAACGGAATATCAAAAAGAGGCGCGATAACCGCTGAAGATATGAAGACAACGATACAGGTTTAAACCATGCATGCTTGCTACATATGGTCGCAAGATTTTGTGCTTTAGTTATCTGCTTGCCTGGTAGTGCAATTTTATAAAACCATACCATGCTTATACGTAAGCCGCCTATAGTACACCTGCTTGCACCCACTAGGCTCAGCCATCCTAGCAACTGGACCTTTCCAAAACAGTACTCATCTCCCGTCCTTGCCACAGACAGCATCGGTTCTCTCCTTTCAACCAACAGCCGGCATCAAGACAACTCGGTATCAAGTCAGCTTTTTTTATTTTTGCCCCCAATGCTTGCGACAGGGACCCATCTACCGTCCTTACCACAGACAGCACCAGCTCTCTCCTTCCAACCAACATTCTGCAACAACACAACTCGGTATCAAGTCAGCTTTTTTTTATTTTTGCCTCCCAATGCTTGCGACAGGGACCCATCTACCGTCTTACCACAGACAGCACCAGCTCTCTCCTTCCAACCAACATCCTGCAACAACACAGCTCGGTGTCAACTCAGCTTTTTTATTTTTACCCCCCAATGCTTGCGACAGGGACGTGTCTATCCTATTCCCTCCTCAAGAACTTCTTATCGGCGGTGGGAACCGTCTTGCAGAAAACCCGCGAGTGGGATCCTCGTGGCAGTTGTCTCTATCGGACGTAATATAAAAGTATAGGGAGGTGGGACCCTTACTACTAATGAAGCGATGAAAAGCTTTTCCTTTGTATACAAACGGATTCAGTTATTTCCATTCATTGTGAACACTGCCAATTTGAACAATTTAACACAATTTAATCCATTACCGTAAAGTATTTGAACGAACTTGCATTCTTTTTTCCGAAAGGAAATATATTGATTGAATGGAACGAGCGTGGTAATCTACCAATTTTGAATGGAAAAAACTCTTGTAACAAACGAAAAATCTTTAAAAAAAAAGAAATGTCTATACAAAGCAGGCGTTTCGTATCAGTAGGAACCGTATACTCATCAGTACGGCTGGTTCCTGCCTGCCATATACGTATAAATCTAAGCAAAATTATAAAGTCAAGAATCAACAGGAAACCAATGAGCATGAAATCACAGCACAATAAGTTCTTACAGTCTAGCTAACAAAAAGCAAGATCAGCTAAAACAACCTTAACGATCACGTTTTCCTCGCCGTTATCCTGAAATCAGAAAAAGCTTGATAAGAGATTAAGTATAACCCATTGATTTAGTCTTATTTAATAATTTTGTATGACAAGTTTATAATACGGTTAAGTCGGTAAATTCTACTTGTTAGTGAGAATCGTAAATAAATTAACGTTTGAAAATCAACTCTCGGGATTTTATAATTGCGTTTTAATTATTTTTGCCTAATTTTGCGTTCGACAAATTTTGGTGGCGCAGTCGGTAGGATCCCGATTAAAGGAATCCGAGAATAAAGAACAAAACGTGAAAAGAAAATTAGTGACAAAGCAAATAACATTTGCAAAGCAAAAGAAAGTGTGATAAAGAGCTCTATTTGAAGTTGAGTGCTGTTTTTGAATTCGCATAACAGTGAAAATAATGAAGTTTTATTTTTTATATTTCACGTAGAGGTGAGATATTCACTAGTCTTAGAAATGCCGTCCTTAGCTAGTTTTTCCTAAATTTGAAAAAGGTTAATGTTTAATTCCAACCTCCACAATACATATCTGCCATTTTATAATGACAACAAAAAAAAGTGGAGGAAGTAATAAATAATTTCGAAAATGTATACAAAAAAACTGCAGTTCTATGTAACTAAAACTGTTCAAGTTGAGATATATGTAATATAGTAATTACACACTTGATTACCATTATATTGTTATAAACGTATTTTTATTAAATATAAAATATATGGTTTTAGGCTCTCATGGTTCTGGACATTTCTATGAAACGAAAACACCATTTTTTATTTGGGGTGCTGGTATAAATAACTGGAATTTCTTAAAACTGGATTCGTCAGCAGCAAAGTATATAAATTTTTTTCTGATAGAAATACGAGTTTAAGGAATGTTATTTGATTGCAGCAATGAGCGAAGATGCGGTGTTCCCATTTTCGAATTGGAGCAGGCCAGCTTCGCACCTTTGATGTCCTCATTAATAGGAGTAGCTGTCCCAATGAATAATTATGGAATACTTCCAATCCAATTTCTCAATGTTTCAAGGGTATTTATGATTGTTAAATTTTGATGCTTTATTGTATTCCTCATATTGTTTTTTTAACAGAATTACCTCGCAAAGGCTTTTTTGAATAATGCTTTACAAATATTGTCTCAATATGAGAGTGTTCTAGTGGATTTTAAAACTGGATTATTTTCTGATTTTTTACCGGAATTTGAATCCCTTCGTTTACAGGATATGGTGGGGACTAGGACATATGTTGTTAAAAAATTTGACGATTTGGATTTCTCTCAAGTGGTAAGTATCTTAATAATTAGATATATTTTTTAACACATTGACTATAATTTTTCCATCCACTGGTTGGTATATTATATACTTTAATTTATTTATTAGAATTCTTCGATTTTATTCCTTGTGAAACTGTTTATAATTAATTATTTAATATAAATGATAAAATCTTAAATTCAAAAATTATTTTTATATTATTCACTTACATTTTGTCCAATCAAAGTTCTCAGCCGTTTCCATTTGCCATCATCACAATTGCTTTAACTTTTGAAATGTGATCCGTATAAATATTATTACGAACATATTTGCTGTAGTTTCAGTATTAAAAGCTTGTTCACAAAATTGTCGTGACCCAATATTCAATTGGTGCAATTGTGACATCACGACTCGAGCTAGCAGCAAATGCACAAGTAATTAAACGATTTGCAATAACTAAGCATTTTACTTCGCACAGTGAAATGCTTGGCGATTGCGAATTGTTTACTTGTAAACTGTCGCATCCACTGCTGTATGTAACTGGGCATTGAGTCATGGTTAAGTAATTCACTTCGCATAGTGAAATACTCAGCTGGGCTCACTGTTTGTTGACATACAGTATTGGGGGCTCCCGCTGTCGGCAGTGATTAGCGTAATACTTTGTAATTATGATTGCAAGGTATTGCGCTGGTCACTGGGTCAAAGTCGCTTCCGCCTAATTGAATGGAGGTGAGCACGGTCGATTCGCTAGATCGGTTAGTTCAGTTAGAAGTTGGATATTATTAAAGATAGCGGTTCGGTATGTTTGGAGTCAGTTGTAATTAGAGAGTTGAAGCAGACGTATCAATCACGGGTGATACGCCTCTTAATTTATATCGCCGTTGAATTAAAGTAATAAAGTTGTTGTCCAATTGACTTACGCGAGTTTTAATTGTTTTCCCTGGATTGCTTTGGGACACGACAAAATTAGTATGTATTTATCCAGTTCCTTTATAGCTCAGTCAATAGTGACTAAATAAGGCCTGCCCTCCAAAAGGTGGGGTATTTGTGATTTTTATATATGTTAGTTAGCTCCGGGCCCCGATGCAGAATCCAAGTTTTTACCCTTAGAGGGGTCTGCGCGGTCCGCCATTTTGGATTAAAGGTACAAAAAATTGGTTTTTTCAAAATAATTCCTCAACGGTTGATCCTAAACAAAAAATTGTATGGCAAGGGAGGGGAGAGCGCATCTCAAGCGTTTACAAGTTACAGGGTGATAACGAATATATGCACGTCATTCACAAAATACCCTTTATCTTAAAAAGTTTAAGTTGTACAGTCATTTACAGAGCTTCATGGCCTTTCAAACGTTGCTCGACCAGCCCCCTACTCCTCTCCCCTTAGGAGTTATGGTCTAAACTAAAGATAATTTGTTCCCTTTGTGACTGAAAACACGTCATTAAAAAAAAAAATCGTCCAATTTCGGTATGATCTGAATAGATTATGAGCTAATAACTGTTTAACGGTTACAGTGAGCACATAGCTATAATAAGTCAAATTAAAGAGATGAGTCCACAGTTTACAGTTTTTATAAAAAAAAATTACGTCAAGAAACTTCTTGTAAAAAAAAAGAGGTCAAATTCAATAATAACCGGCCAAGTGCGAGTCGGACTTGTTACATACATAAAATCCCAAATAAACCCTAATCTAAAAACATCAATTTTCATCCGGAAGCAACTCATTGCATACCTACCTACCTACATCAGTACATTGCAAGTAAACATTTCACATATTCCGATCAGGAAATAAAACAAAAAGTTTACGGCATGGTATACCTATATACCTACATCAGTTTCCACTGCATGTAAAAGCAAACGGTATACGTACATACATAATTAATCATCACTGATCTATCTCAATTATTTCAGTGAGTGATGTCATAATACCACTGCGCGCAAGAATTCGCACGTTGAAATACGACGACCTTTCACCAGAGGTAGAACATATGTTTGTAAGTAACTAAATTGTTTTTGTAATAACCCGCAAAGTACTGAGTGTAATTCGAGTAGGAAAGAAATTAAAATAAACAATGAGTTGAAAACCCGCAACATGGATTGGGTAAGGTATACATATAAATTTATAAAAAGCAACGAGTGCCGTGACTTCATGCTTCCGTAAATAGTAAAATTAAGTAATAGTTGTTAATGAAATACTTCCGACTTACACTTTTGTATGAATTATACGTTAAATAAACAAAGTGCTGGGTCAGAGGTATTTCATATATTACTCTGTATAGTATTAGTAGTCTTAGAGTAAGACAATTTTTGTATAAATATACTGCAGTAATAAAGTTGAGAGTTAGTTCAGTCTTCAACAAGGTATACGTTAATTGAATAGGTGCAGAGCCTTATTTGGCTTCGCCTATTCCTCAGTCTTCAACAAGGTATACGTTAATTAAATAGGTGCAAAGCCTTATTTGGCTTCGCCTATTCCTCAGCCTTCAAAAAGGTAAACGTTAATTAAATTTGTACAAAGCCTCATTTGGCTTCGCCATTTCTTTAACAACAAGGTGTACGTTAATTAAATTGGTGCAAAGCCTCATTTGGCTTCGCCATTTCTTTAACAACAAAGCTTCGCCTATTATAGCGAAAATTACACACCGCGGCTCCGAAAGGAACAAAAATATAATACCAGGTGACCTCAAGGGAGGTACTCGTAAGATCACTCAAATACACAACAAATTTTGGCGCAGCCGGTAGGATCAAGGAAGTTGGTCAATCTACATACACTTGAAAAACCTTGATCCTCTAACCTACGAGTTACGAGTTACTTACCGTGGAATCTGGCGACAGAACCCAGCCTAAGAAGATAAGAAGTCCCCAATTTGGAAAAGACGACTTCCGTTTACACAACACAACAAAGAGTACGGCTAAACGAAGCTGACTGAAACGACAACAATCTTTCTTAAGTAAGTTAAAAAGAGGCAAAACTGTTATTCCTCATTAATAATAGCAAAAAGACTAAAACAAGACAGCTTTCACATATTCGGGAAAATTTCTTGCTTTGATTAAATTAATTAAACTTCTTTGATAAAACTACTTATTCCCTTTTCTTCCTTACTTCTCTCTCTCTCACACTTATTCGTGGAAACTCAAAGTTTTGGGTTTCATGCCTAAACCTGACCGAAGCTCTTCATGCTCTAATTTTGAGACAGCAATAAGTTCATTGTCATTTGACAATACCAGCCCTCCAGATAGCCCAAGTGTAGAGTGTAATTCACCCCAAAGTCGACCTTCCGTAAACTGGTATCGTGAGCATCGCTCAGGTAAACGTTTCAGAAGGCACACCTTAATTAATTTTCTAGTAAGAAACAGTAGCTTAAACGCCCTAATCACAGAAAAATCATTAACCTCGCCTACTTCTAATAAAGATACTCCAGATATTCTCCAGAGAAAGCAACCAAACCAACCAGTCAAAATGCCAGTGAATTATGAAAAGGTAGTTAAACTGTCAGCACAAATGGTGCCCTTGTTTTCTGGAGAATTTAGTCCCCAAATCCTCACAGAATTGCAAACCTTTATAGGCTGTTGCAAACAAGTACAACAGTGCCTAGAAGAGGAGGAAAAGCAAGCTTTTATGCAGATTTTTCCCACTAGATTGAGAGGAAATGCATACCAGCTAATCGCATCTAGCTCACTCACAACATTTGAAGAGGTTGAACAATTACTTTATCGTAATTACTTACATCGTGCGACATACCATGAGCTGATAAATAGATTAATCACTTGCCGACAATACCCGCACGAGTCATTTAACTCCTTCACAACTAGGCTAAAATGCCTATTGTTACAGTGTAATGAGGCAGCACAGAGTAAATATGGTGCTGAAAATTTCAATATGGTGAAGCGACAAATAGAAGATTTTGCTATGGCTTCAGTGAAGAGTGGTGCTAATAATCCGCATCTAAGTGCCTATATACTTACTTTAAATGAAGATTCGGTAGACCAACTCATCCAAAAGGCACTAGACATGGAACGATTACAACACAGCCACAACCCGCCAGTTACATTCATAATCCCACAAGCTATTTTCCAATGGACAACTTTTTAAGGCATAATTCCACAAATTATGCTAATGCTTATAGTCATTCTATTCACGAGACTGTTGCTCCATACCCTTATACAAATGAGCTAGGAAAACCTAATATAAAGACTGAGTTCAATATACCTCCCACACAGGAGCGGACAAAATTAGCTTCAGTATCCTTTAATACTGGCAGAAACTCACCGGATAATTGGCACTCGACTCAAGTCAGCTCGACAAGAAAATCTTTAGGAAGTCCACCTCCATACCAGACTTCTACCTTTCATCATACAGGAGAAAGAAGAGACGAAAAACAGAAATTACTGTTAAACAAGATTACTTGCAACTATTGCAACTACAAGGGGCACACGTATGACGAGTGCATAAAACGCAAAAGCACCTCTTTCTGTATAAACTGCAGAGCGAAAGGACATGATGTCCAATATTGTCGACAAAATGTTAAGGCACCACCTGAGCGAGCAAATACAAAAAACAGTTTTCAATGGGGCACTTCAGATCGCGAACCTAGAATTAATTATGGACAAGAGATGTGTAGTTTTTGTAGCAGAAGAGGCATTCCGTGTCCACCTGTCGGCAGAAACAACGATGGGAAACTGCAAATTCGGGAAACGGCACACTGTCGACCGAAAAGTCCCCGGCTCGACATTAAAGAAAACTTATCATACTACTTCAGGGTCCTCTCAAAAGAAAAACCCCCGAAAAAGGGAAAACATTTCAATAGTAGATTTGTCATTAGATATAAGCAAAAATGCAGCCGTTCGGCTGATAGTGGACACTGGAGCTGAAGTAAGTCTTATAAAACAGGAAGCACTTGATACGCCAGAACGTATAGAACAGAGTCAAAAGGTCACTCTGAAAACTCCATTTGGAGATGGAGAGACATTGGGTAGCTGCCAAGGCAACTTTTTACTAAGCCGCAGTATCCCATGCCATCTACAGGTTGTAGAAGATAACGCCCAACTCTCTCACGATGGGCTGTTAGGTAATGACTTTCTTGCAAAAAATTGCAATATAGAAGGCCCTAACAAATTACTCCGGTTTCCTCGCACGGAAACCAATCCTATTGAGTTCACAGTACCTCTCGAAACATCCACAGAAGATGGGGAGGAAATACCAAGGGATCAAATAGAGGAGCAATTTAAATCTTCTGCTGCCACTTCAATGGCACCCAATAGAAAAAATTCCTTACCTCAAATAGAAGAAATTTCGAGTACCTTGAAAAACGAGAATGAAGACGAAAGTAGACAGTTTGAAGTAGTGCTTCAGCGACCTAATAAAATACCTCCTCGATTCAAATCGTACTGAGCATACCATTACAATTGGATCAAGAAATGATCTGTATGTCTCAGGAGATAGGAGAAGGAGTATTTGTCGCAAATTGCTTAGTTAGTCCAAATAAAAGTTCTATACCGTTATCCGTTCTGAACGTAAACACAGAACCAGTATTCCTGAAGAACTTAACGCTTACGCTAGTTTCACTTAATTACTATAACCTGCAGCCTCTCTATTTACCTTTGGATGAAATAAATTCCCAAAGTTCTCAGAAAGAAGCCTCTCTTAAGCCTCTCTATTTACTTTTGGACGTCAGTAATTCCCAAAGTTTTCAGAATAAAGGTGGTCCACCTTTCCCTCGTGCACCAAACAATAGCTATGTACTACAACTTCAAAAGTGATAAGACAAATTTCATTTCCAATCCATATTCAGTAAACGTAAACCATACTAAAAGCTCTAATCAAGACAGACTTGCGGCTTTACGTAAAGAATTACTGTTGGAAGAAAATTTAAATCACGAAGAAGAAAAGTCAATTCTTGAGATATGTTATAAGTATAATGACCTCTTCTACTTAAAGGGAGATAAACTAACGTGCACTAGTACTATAAAACACACCATACCTATATTGCATAATCAACCACCAATAAATCAAAAAATGTACAGACTTCCAGAAACACATCGGGCTGTTATTAACGAACAAATAAAAGAGATGCTAGAGAATGACATCATTCAAATAAGCAAAAGCCCATGGAATTCTCCGTTATTTGTAGTCCCCAAAAAAGCTGGGCCTGACGGCAATAAACGTTGGCGCGTAGTAGTAGATTTCCGTAAAGTCAACGAGAAATCTATAGGGGATGCCTTTCCACTACCCAGGATAGAGAATATACCGGATCAACTTGGGCATTCACGGTATTTTACCACACTTGATCTTGTAAGTGGATACCATCAAGTACTGGTTGACCCAAGGGATAGACCGAAAACTGCGTTTAGTACTGCTTACGGGCATTATGAATTTAAGAGAATGCCATTTGGACTGAAAGGCGCACCTGCGACCTTTCAGCGCTTAATGAATTACATTCTAACGGATCTCCAAGGATTAGAATGCTTTGTCTATCTCGATGATATTGTAATATATGGAAAAAATTTACAAGATCACAACGAAAAATTGGCTAAGGTATTCGACAGACTTCGAGCCCATAATCTTAAATTACAACCCGAAAAGTGTCAGTTCCTTCGCAGAGAAGTAATCTACCTTGGACACAAATGCTCAAACGAAGGAGCACTTCCAGATCCCAGTAAAACAAGATGCGTTCAAAATTTTGCTCAACCCCGAACGGTGAGATAAACTCAATCATTTCTTGGACTGGCCAACTACTACCGCAAGTTCATTCCAAACTTTTCAAAAATAGTCAGGCCACTAACAAATCTCTTACGGAAAGACGTCAAATTTAATTGGACAAAAAAATGCCAAGACGCTTTCAATGAAATTAAAACTTCTCTTGTTAATCCTCCTCTACTCACCTACCCAGATTTCACCAAACCTTTCAATCTAACGACAGACGCTAGCAACGAAGCATTGGGAGCTGTTTTATCTCAAGGGATAATAGGCAAAGACAAGCCAATAGCGTATGCAAGTAGAAGTTTAAATAAGGCGGAACAAAAATACTCCACAATAGAAAAAGAGTTGCTCGCTATTGTATGGGCCGCCAGGAACTTCAGATGTTATTTACAGGGTAGAATCTTCACGGTTTACACAGATCATAAGCCCTTAAAAGGCGTATTCAATGTAAAATATCCGACTTCGAGATTAGTAAGGTTTCACCACAAACTCTCGGAATTTGACTACAAGATTGAATATAAGCCTGGCAAATATAACACTAATGCAGACGCGCTTAGTCGAATACCTGCCCAGCTGAAACAAACAAGCCCCAATTCGATCATGGTAGAGGCCCAGGTACATCACCGTGTTGATTCCGACATAGACGATGAAGATACTAGTTCTTCGCCTCCACCGAAGTCCAAACCAGCACATTGCCATGCTGTTACACGAGCTCAAGCAAGGGAAACAGAAATTGAGGACATAATTCACAAAACTCCCCAGAGAATTCAAGAACGTTCAGGGAGTCCCCAAAATGACTCAATGAAACCCAAATCAACCACAAACAACCAATCTGGAAGTAGTACATCTGAACACGACGAATTATCTCCGAGCAATAATTTTATAAATTCCCAAAATAAATTACCTGAAATTATCATAGACCCCGAGGAAATTCAAATAATTCTAAAGGACTATCATGACTCGGCATTTGGTGGTCACCAAGGAGTCATTAAAACGTACAAAAAAATAAAAAGAAAATATAAATGGAAGAATATGCTCAGTTCTATTAAGAGATATATTCGGAAATGTTCCAAATGCCAAAAAAATGAAAGCTAGCCCGGAATACCGTATGCCGATGATCATAACAGATACTGCCCTAATGCCCTTCGAGAAAGTCTATTTAGATATAGTAGAACCACTTGAAGAAACCCACTCCGGAAACAAGTATATATT
This sequence comes from Dioctria linearis, assembly GCA_963930735.1. Lineage (NCBI taxonomy): Eukaryota > Metazoa > Arthropoda > Insecta > Diptera > Asilidae > Dioctria > Dioctria linearis. Next base: position 186,352,859 of record OZ005740.1, read on the forward strand.
GACATTCCAAGACAATCTTACGAAATTCGTAGATTGTTATGCCATGCCGAATGGCGAAGCAGAAACGGTAGCAGGAATATTCTTCGATGAGATAATTACTCGTTATCGCATTCCTAAAAAGGTAGTAACTGACCAGGGATCTAACTTTTTAAGCGATCTTTTCAAACGTGTCTGTAAACTTCTAAAAATAAAAAAATTACAGACTTCCTCTTATCATCCGCAATCCAATGGCGCACTTGAACGAACCCTCTAGTGGAGTATTTAAGAGCTATTGTGTCCGAATATCCAAAGGTTTGGGATCGATTCCTGAGAACCGCGGCTTGCGTATACAATAATAGCCCACATGGCGGCACTAAGCTCACTCCAATGGATTGTCTGTTCGGGTTTACAGCGGATGTACCATCAAATCTGAAAAGAGAACCAGAGCCCATTTACAACCACGAAAGTTACTACCACATTCTTAGGTACAAACTAGAAAAAACATATGATATCGCCCGGAAAAATCTGCTTAACGCCAAGGAAAAGTCAAAACTTTATTACGATAAACACTCACGCCCGGTAACATTCCAACCAGGTGATAAAGTTTTACTGAAAAATCTGGCCAAAAAACACAAGCTTTCCCAGATATGGCTAGGTCCATATCTCGTGGTAACCCCTGTTATTCAAATCGGTAAACGAAGAGTAACAGTACATAACAACAGATTAAAACCATTCCATGAGTAATGGCTAAAAAAAAAAAAATATTTTTGCAATTCCCATGCAGCAATAGTAGGCACCTATTCAAAAAATTCAAAAGAAGAACTTCTCATGCAGAAAAATAATACCCCTCAACATACCTATTCAGGGATAAAAATGGTAAAAATTTCTTTTGGGTTTAATGAAAGAAAAAGAAAATAAATATATAACTAATCACTTATTTCATAATTTAGACATATTTTTTTTTGGTAGAGCAAATAAATACACTGGAAAAACAAAGAAAAGAGCGAAACAAATCAGAACTGATTCAAATAAGCTCCCTATCTCTGAGTTCTACAGTGATTTTATTACTTTGCATAATCGGAATAATAAAACTATGTAAAACTATAAAAAACAAGAAAAAGAAAAAGATAGTAGAAGCTCCCAAAGTAGTAATCGTCGGTAATCCAAAACCTCAATTAGATGCGGAAACACATCCACAACCTAAAGTAAAAATTACGGAAGGCAAAGTAGATACCGTATACTCAACCCCAGGAAAAGGTGTCGACTGGAAAAGTCAAACAAATCTCCCAAAACTTCCAATCGGAAATCTCCAAAGCTCACAAAGCCAGATTAAACCCACTAATTAATGCATCAGAAGAGGTGACAACAAACAAAGAATGCATCGCCCCTCAAATCGCTCGTTCTGAATTTAAAGGTTCAATTAAACCACAAAATATTTCGTCTCCACAGATAAATAGTAGACACAATTTACCAATACCTCCACCACCACCACTTCCACCATCCTTAACCAATTTTGAACTAGATTCAATTAAAAGACCCCGCAATTTACAAGTAGTTTAATTAATCATTGAATATAAATTTCTAAAAATACCAGAAATAATAAGAAATACCTGCCTGTTTGATATATAAATTCTACAAAAAATTTTTTTTTTCAAATATTTATACATATACATATATTATAATACGAGTATGTATAATTGTAAAAATATATACATATATACACATAAATTAGAATTAAAAATATTATATATACATATGTACAATAATAGAAACTAAAAATGTTAATTTGTAAAAGAGACAACTTAAAAACCAACATACCTATAAATGTATACTAATATTAGAAAATTAATTAAGAAAAATATCTTATGTATAAACATTAAAAAAAAAAACAAATATATGTATATAATTAATAAAATTAATTAAGAAGAATATATTAAAGCAATCCGATTATCAATACTTGTAATAAAAGAAAAATATGTACACACAAATATGTACAAACAATATTATTAACCGTGCCCTATAAAAAAAAAAAAAACAATGCCAATGTGAAATTTTTAATATGTGCCAAACAAACTATCAAATATTATAATTTTATTGTACTACTATAAGAAATATTGTAACGTATTCCTAACCTTAATTTAATTTATTGTAGACATAGATGAACTTGTACTTATTAGTCTTAACGACCCATCCGTATGCTTGTAGCGGAGCTCGACATCATTTATACATATCAAATCAATAACGAAGTACTGCCAATAAGATAAAACCCTTTCATCATGTTTTAATGCGTTATTCCTCTTCAAAGAATAACACATTTTTTTACAAGGGGGAGATTTGTTACATACATAAAATCCCAAATAAACCCCAATCTAAAAACATCAATTTTCATCCGGAAGCAACTCATTGCATACCTACCTACCTACCTACATCAGTACATTGCAAGTAAACATTTCACATATTCCGATCAGGAAATAAAACAAAAAGTTTACGGCATGGTATACCTACATACCTACATCAGTTTCCACTGCATGTAAAAGCAAACGGTATACGTACATACATAATTAATCATCACTGATCTATCTCAATTATTTCAGTGAGTGATGTCATAATACCACTGCGCGCAAGAATTCGCACGTTGAAATACGACGACCTTGCACCAGAGGTAGAACATATGTTTGTAAGTAACTAAATTGTTTTTGTAATAAGCCGCAAAGTACTGAGTGTAATTCGAGTAGGAAAGAAATTAAAATAAACAATGAGTTGAAAACCCGCAACATGGATTGGGTAAGGTATACATATAAATTTATAAAAAGCAACGAGTGCCGTGACTTGCATGCTTCCGTAAATAGTAAAATTAAGTAATAGTTGTTAATGAAATACTTCCGACTTACACTTTTGTATGAATTATACGTTAAATAAACAAAGTGCTGGGTCAGAGGTATTTCATATATTACTCTGTATAGTATTAGTAGTCTTAGAGTAAGACAATTTTTGTATAAATATACTGCAGTAATAAAGTTGAGAGTTAGTTCAGTCTTCAACAAGGTATACGTTAATTGAATAGGTGCAAAGCCTTATTTGGCTTCGCCTATTCCTCAGTCTTCAACAAGGTATACGTTAATTGAATAGGTGCAAAGCCTCATTTGGCTTCGCCTATTCCTCAGTCTTCAACAAGGTATACGTTAATTAAATAGGTGCAAAGCCTCATTTGGCTTCGCCTATTCCTCAGTCTTCAACAAGGTATACGTTAATTAAATAGGTGCAAAGCCTTATTTGGCTTCGCCTATTCCTCAGCCTTCAACAAGGTAAACGTTAATTAAATTGGTGCAAAGCGTCATTTGGCTCGCCATTTCTTTAACAACAAGGTGTACGTTAATTAAATTGGTCCAAAGCCTCATTTGGCTTCGCCATTTCTTTAACAACAAAGCTTCGCCTATTATACCGAAAATTACACACCCCGGCTCCGAAAGGAACAAAAATATAATACCAGGTGACCTCAAGGGAGGTACTCGTAAGACCACTCAAATACACAACAGACTCGCGCACGAAGAGTTCCGTACCATTGTACAAATTTTAACACTATGTACTTTTTATTTATTTTTTTCAAATGAGAGTAGGCGTCATGTGAAAAAATAATATTGTTATTTGAAAAAATAATAATAATGCTGTCATTTGAAAAAAAATGGCGACTTATGATAATAATAATGAATGAGGAAAAAACGCCGAAAAAGTCACGTTTCCCCTTTAATTTTTAATTTAATTTTATTTTTATTATTTGTTGTTATAGCGGAAATAGAAATACAAACAGTCTGTGAAAATTTCAACTGTCTACCTATTACGGTTCATGAGATACAACCTGGTGACGGACGGACGGACAGCGAAGTCTTAGTAATTTTGTTCTCGTTGCTACCCTTTGGGTACGGAAAGGTAAGAACATCCGCGCTAAAAGTGACCGTACACCTTGTACTTTTTAAGATACAAGCTATTTTGTAATAGACATATATTTCTTAATCACCCTGTAACTCTGAAACGGTTGAGATGCAGCCGCCCCTTGCCATACAATTTTTTGTTTGCCTATATGACTACTATTGTTGTGAAGTCTAAATGAGATCAATGTAGGTTTCAGACTTCACAACAATCCAACAACCCAAGCAAGCGCCATAAATTATCGTCATTGTTTTGCTTACTCAATAACTTTTACACATTTCCGTACTGCAGTAAATTGAGTTTAGGTGATCGATTAATTAAGTAACTGGGTCAGTTAATTTGCTAATCGGAAGTGCTTGAAAGTTGTTGAAATGACAAAACAAATAATTTTTGAGGTCGATTTGACGATTGAGTAGACTAAAAATATAAAATTAAGTAGTTGAGTTCTAGACGCAGAATAAAAAAGTCTACTAGAAATTAAAACAGTTTTTCTTTTACCATCCTATTTCTGAGTTCTTAACATTTTTGGCGCAGCCGGTGAAGTTTTGTTTTCGTTGAATTATGCGAATCTGTGTGGTGATTTTGTTTTATTACTGAGTACATACAAAAAAAAATTGTAGTGACTGCTGCAGAAAACAGTGAAATTCGTAACCCCAAATAATTAACAAGTGCGAAACAATTGAAGTTTTAGCATATTTGGCATTGACAGTGAAATAAATAAATAAAATAAATTTTAAGAAGTTGAAGTGAATACTGTTATCTGAAATCTGCAAATTGTAATGTCAGAAGAGCAGTCGAATGTTGAGAATTGCTCTACCCCAATTGAGAGGAGTATACTAGCAAGTAGCAGCCGCTTTGAGGAAAGGATAAATTCTTACAGTCTGGACAATACCAGCCCAATCTGGAGTAGCGCCAATAGCACAGACAGCGATTCAACGAGTGATAGCGTGATTAACAGAGAAGAAGAAGTACATCTGCCAACAGAAGAGGAAGATTCACTGTATATTCGACAATTAAGATCAGGGAATTGCTATTTAAGAAGAAGGTCATACTCAGTAGGAGACAAAGGAACGGAACAAACGGTGAGCAGAACCAACTAAATTTTAAATCTGCTAGAAATAATATAATTAAGAAAGTAAGCATGCAAAATAATGACATGGCATTTATTAGCCAAATAGTAATTAATAATTTACCATTACTAAAAGCAGAGTTAGGTCCAAATTTAGCAAATGAGGTGGAGATTTTTATTAAGTGCTGTGAACATGTAAACTTGTGCCTCACTAAAGAGGAAGAGCGGAAGCTCTTTTTACAATTAATACCAACTAAGTTCAGAGGAAGAGCTGCATTAGTCTAAGACGGTGTCGAATACAAAACGTTAGATGAATTAAAAACTATTTTTCTCACTAAATTAGTTAACACAAAGCCATATCACGTCCAATTAAATGAATTAACAAATAGTAGGCAATTCCCTGGCGAATCGCTATTTTCCTACGGTAGAAGAGTGACAACTTTTAAAAGGGTGTAAGCAAAAGGCATAGTTCAGGTATTGAAGCTATTAACTCAGATTTGGACGAGACTGCAGTCTTTACCTTTAAATCTGGGATACTTAATCCACATCACCGATTCTTTCTTTTAAATGATGCAGAACAGTTTCTTGAAAAGGTAATCGAAAAGGCAGAGAAATTGGAAGAATCGGTGCTTCACATGTTGGTGGCACACGAAAACATACAGCCAGACTCGCATACATCTCATTTAAATCAGAGCTCTGGTAATCAAAATCTTTCTCAATTTCCTTATTTGAATAATATGATTACACCGCAATCTGTCTTATTTACCCAAAACTCCCAACCAATACCTAAACAGGTTCCACATACAGGTTACGGGCACTTCTCAAATCCTCTCAGTTGAGAATTTTTCGTCTTACTTTTCCACAAGCAAACACCGGAGAATTTGAGAAGTGAAAGTAAGACGAAAAATTCTCAACTGAGAGAGATTTTGAGAGGTGAGTACGAAATTCGCGAATTCTCCATTCCACTTGTAAATTCTCCGGTGTTTGCTTGTGGAAAAGTAAGACGAAAAATTCTCAACTGAGAGGATTTGAGAAGTGAGTACAGAATTCGCGAATTTTTCGTCTTACTTTCACTTCTCAAATTATCCGGTGTTTGCTTGTGGAAAAGTAAGACGAAAAATTCTCAACTGAGAGGATTTGAGAAGTCAGTACGGAATTCCAAAATTCTCCATTCCACTTGTTAATTCTCCGGTGTTTTGCTTGTGGAAAAGTAAGACGAAAAGTAAGTAGAGAATTCCCGAATTCTCCATTCCACTTGTTAATTCTCCGGTGTCTTGCTAGTGGAAAAGTAAGTGGAAAGATTGTATTTTCTGCTTTTGTTGCGTTTTATGAAGGTATCTAGGTATCTAGGAATTTCAAATTGAGCTATGTATTCACTGCATATCCTGGCTATATTTAAAAAAAAAATTGTGGAAATCCATGCCATTGATTTTGTCTCTCAAGGTTCCCGCTAAAAATTATAAATCACGCGAAAATGATCAATTTGGTCGTCTTGCACTACAGAAGAGATGCTGCAAAATTTTTAATTATACACGATAAAGCTTGTGTGTTGGATGAAATCGTATCTAAACTTTCTCCCCTAATTAAATATGTAATTAATTTTTGAATCCGATAAACGGTTTTGGAGATAACTGTAAAAGAAGTGTATCAGTCGATTTTAAGGTGAAAAAATGGCCGTTTTTGGTACAAAAATTGCCATATTTTCAACTCATCATTGCGAAGAACTAGTAAGTTGTGGAAATTTACTTCCCATGACAAAAATGTTCACAACAGAGTACTAATGGATGTGAAACAAAGAACGGAAGAAATATATGCAAAATATGGAAACTGGGGTGTATATGACCGTAGTGCAACAAATCGATTTTCGGCGGTCAAAATTCAGCTATCACGTTAAAATGATCAAATACAAACTACACCACCCGATTACCCTCTACTCCCTCTTTAATTTGGTACCAAACATGACGTAGTTGGGACAACCCCCTATGAGGGTGGTACGACCCCCAACCCCCAAAACACCTTCCCTACAAAATTGTTCATCTATATTTTTGTACTCTAAACCAGTAATCTATCAGAAAAAACCCCAATAATCGACAGCACTCCCACATAGAGTTAGGCGCCCGTGAATATTGCGATAGCAAAATTTACCGCCGAGGCCGCTCAAATCTGCAAATTACCGTTAATCGAAATAAAATATAGCCTATAATACCCATGCATATCTAATTACCAAAGTGAATTCTTATTTTTTTTATTGGGCTTACAGATCCTGAGCTTACCCCTGCGAATTATTACAGCTCCTGATATTGTCTTAATTTTTTTTTAAATTTTTGTTAATCAGCCCCCATTTCTACCCCGCACTCTTCCCGCCTCATTTCCTAAACCTATCTTGTTTGCCCTGAGCTCCCATTTTTTTTGATACCACATACATTCTCCTTCTACTCTCCATTCTCTCGTTATCCCGGAAAAACTCGAGAAAACCTACCCTCCTACATCCCTCAAAAACTACCCCTACAAACAGAAATTTCTATTTATTTCGACAGTAGAAGGTAATAGACAGATGTACCTCAAATATGAAAAAAAATCTAACGCTCTACAACAAAAATTGATACCCTTAATCGTCCCAGGCGATTCGCATTTTTTCACATTTCTTACGTTTTCCCTAATTCTCCAACCATGTTAGTGAAATGGGAATGGAGAATTAGGGAATTAAGAATTCTAAGAAAACGAAATACGCATCTCCCAAATTCCCAAATTCTCCGTGCTACAGAATCCGGCCCCAGGTCGCACTGAAAAATTTATTAAGGTAAAATGTAATGTAAACGAAGAAATGCTGTGTCACAAGAAATATGTGCAGGAGTCTTTTTAGCTAACTCTCTAGTAAAACCCGTCAATAATGAACTAACCACTGCAATTTTAAACGTTAATGAAAAAGAACAAATCTTGAAACCTTTTAAAATAAATTTCAGATTCACTCGCGATTATATTGTTACTAAACTAACAGATATTCATTGCAAATCTATCCCTAAAGCAGTAGAGAACAAAGGGATTCCAAGAACCCTGTTGAAAGAAAGATGCGTAAACAGTATATCAAGCCAAGCGTATGTAAAATTAAACGATAGATTGAAAGCTCTGGAATCACAAGTTCGACTAGCAGATTACCTAAATGAGAAGGAGCGTAATACCATTAGAAACATTTGCAAGGATTTTAATGATGTTTTCCACTTGCCAGGAGATAAACTATCTCATACAACGGCTATAACTCACTCAATCCCCATTAAGCAAGAACATAGTCCAATAAATCAGAGAATGTATCGACGCTCACAAAGCAATAAGTCATGAGCAAGTACGGGAAATATTACGAAATGACCTAATAATAGAAAGCAAGAGTCCATGGAACTCTCCACTATTGGTTGTCCCTAAAAAGCCTAGCCCCGAAGGTGAAAAGCGATGGTGCATTGTGGTAGATTATAGAAAACTCAATGCAATAACAATAGGTGATGCATTCCCCATTACCACGCATTGAGGATATTCTAGACCAGCTGGGACATGCGCGCTACTTCACTACATTAGACTTAGCTAGTGGATATCACCAAATACCGGTATCTCCAGAAGATCGGGAAAAAACAGCATTTAGCACAAATTTAGGTCATTATGAATTTAAAAGAATGCCTTTTGGATTAACTGGAGCACCCGCAACATTTCAAAGGCTTATGAATTATGTTTTGACGGGATTACAAGGCCTCCAATGTTTTGTCTATCTAGATGACATAGTAATATATGGCAAAAATCTAGAAGATCACAACGACAAGCTCCTGAATGTTCTCATTAGGTTACGAAACAATAACCTAAAACTCCAACCCGAAAAATGCCAATTCTTAAGGAAAGAAGTTGTATACTTCGGAAGGAGTACATCCCGATCCAACAAAAATAGAATGTGTACAAAACTTTCCTATTCCACGAACAATTCGGCAGCTGCAATCATTTTTAGGGCTTGCGAATTATTATAGAAAGTTTATTCCACATTTTTCACAAATATCGGAACCTCTTAACAAGCTTTTAAGAAAAACTTTTAAGTTTAAGTAGACAATGCAATGCGAGGAAGCTTTCAAGCAACTTAAATTGGCACTAACTGCTCCCCCCTTACTAAAATATCCTGACTTTTCGGTACCATTTATTTTAACAACGGATGCAAGTGGAGAAGCACTGGGAGCAGTTTTATCCCAAGGAGAGGTTGGAAATGAGCAGCCAGTGGCGTATGCTAGCCGTTCCCTTAACAAAGCAGAAAGAAATTATTCAACTACTGAAAAGGAACTGCTGGCAATTGTATGGGCGTCACGCAATTTTCGATGTTATCTCTACGGAAGAAAATTTACCGTATACACGGATCATAAACCTCTGAAGGGAATATTCAATTTGAAAGATCCTACTTCGCGTCTTGTAAGATTTCATCATAAATTATCAGACTTTGACTACCAAATTGAGTATAAGCCTGGTAAGTACAATGTAAATGCCGACACGCTAAGTCGAATTCCAAAAGCTGTAAACGAGGTACGTAGTGAGTATCAACCACACATTATCACTACACAAGTTCAAGTTCACTCTCCTCCAAATTCCCAAGAAAAGAAAATAACTGAAAATTGCTGTCTCCCAATAACTCGAGCTGCGGCTCGCCGGAAAGAAAATCTTAGCCAAAAGTCTGATGAAATTCTCCAGTCAACTATTAGTCAAAATAGTTCAAGAGAAGAATTACGGAAAAACTCTGCCTATCCCAAACTATTAGAAGCAGAGGAATGTTTGAAATCACAGGGAACAGAAACTCTTCCTGCCAAAAGTCAATTGGACAACGGTACAGACGTTTCAATGCCCAGAAATATTTGTTTACCTGACTCCGATACAGAATCAATTGCGTCCGATGAATCAGCCAACAATCAGAAGGTCAAAACTCTGTCAAAACCAGAGGAAATTGAAATGGTGCTGAAGCAATACCATGATTCACCATTAGGAGGGCACATGGGAGTGTAAAAAACCTATAAAAGGCTGCAGGCTTTTTACTAGTGGAAAAATATGCTAAAGGATATAAATACACATATTAAAAAGTGCATTAAGTGTCAGTAGAATAAAACGGGCAAGTCCACCAGGACGCCGATGGTGATCAGTGACACGGCCGAAAAACCCTTTGATATGGTGTATCTAGATATTGTTGGACCGCTTCCCACCACTCACCAAGGGAATAAGTATATTTTAACTTTCCGCGATGATTTAACAAAAATGCTAGATTGTTTCCCTCTGGCTGACAGCGAAGCCACAACGGTTGCTAACTATTTTTATAAAAACATTATACTCAAATAGCTGATTACTGAACAGGGGACAAACTTCACAAGTAATCTTTTTAGACGAGTGTGCAAATTACTGAGAATAAAGAAACTACAAACGACGGCTTACCATCCTCAGTCCAATGGATCTCTAGAGAGGGCTCATAGGCCTCTAGTGGAATATTTACGAAGCGTAGTAGATGACAACCCCTCTAGTTGGGATGATTGGTTGCCAGAAGCTGCCTATGCTCATAACCATTCGTTACATACGAGCAGTAAATATACCCCTATCTATGCTCTATACGGATGTCAAAATCCTTTACCAACCAATTTAAATAATGATCCAGAGCCTGTTTATAACTTCGATGACTATTGCGAATACATTAAATGTAAAATGCAAAGAATCCATCGAAAAGCAAAAAAAAATCTAATTTCCAGTAAAAAGGCAGCGAAGAAATATTACGATCAGAGCTTAAGAGTAGAAAGATTTCACATAGGAGATAAAGTGTTACTGCGGAATGCCGCGAAGAAGCACAAACTTTCCCCAATATGGACAGGACCATTTGAGGTGAAACGAGTAGACAGCGATGTAAACTGCACTATTCACATAGGTAGAACACTTAAAAGAGTACACAACAACAGACTTAAAAAGTTTTAACTATCCCTTTTTCTTATTAATTCTTTTTATAACTTACTCTATATAATAACTTAAAAATCTATATATATATATAGTAATTTAAAAGTCTTCGTATTTTGAATAAATTCTCCCCTATATAGGAATTATGTTTGCATTAGTGGTGCTCATCATAGCCGTACAAGCATTGACAACTGGTGGCCAGGTCACAATCAACCGGCTCAATCCATCTGGGATCCTCTTTGAGCCAATAAGTCCCCGTTTCGTTTACCAGTCTAATTGGAATATGTTTACAAAAATACCATTCGTGAACGAAGACGATACCCTGGCGCTCGTAATAAATTGCGAGGAAGCCGTGGAGAAATTGTGTAAAATTCAAGAAAAGGACACCAAATATTGCCTTCATTGGTACGACGAAATAAAACATGTTACATCTAAAATAAGAGCCCAACTAGAAAGCATAGGTTTTTATCTCCAAAGCGTGCGTGAAAAGAGGGAACTATTTGATGCAGTTGGAAAAATTGCAAAATACTTATTTGGGACCATGGATAGTGAAGACGCAAAGGACGTATACTCAAGGTTGCAAAGATTGGAGGACCACGACAAAGATTCACTTCATTTAATGCAGAAACAGTAACAATAATGAAAACTAGTTTCGACACCTATAGTAAGCAGCTACATAATTTGTCTAATTACCAAGAACAAATAGAAATAAAGATGAGTGACTTTTCAGAGAAACTAATTAGTGAATTAAACAAAACTAATTTTAGTGGAGTGCCCAGAGGTTTTGACCTCGGAAAATGGTTACAGTGAATGAATTTTTTTGGTTGAGGTGGCATTTTCTTTTTTATGCTATAACTTGCAAAGTTTACCAAAAATTTTTTTGTGCTTTCAATTTTTTCATTATTTAATTAAAAAAAGATTAAAAATTAATATTCCAGCATATAATTTAACTTCAAATAGAATTGTTTTTATGTATACGTTGAATTTGACTCGAATAGGTATAGAAAATCATCTTTTGGAGATACCTGTGTTTATGGAGGGTCGTAGAGACCTTTTACAGCTAGTAGAACGTGAACGGGAAGGAGAGAGGGAAGGTAGAAGGGACGGCAGCGGCAGCCGCAACGTGCAACTAAACGGACGTTTTCTGGATAGCTTAGTTATAAATGACACGTGCCCTGTATATGTTGTTTATTTAAAAGTGCAAATTGTGTAATTTTACGACGACTTGCTATATGTTGCTAACGGAAGTTTTATTGGAGACGATTTTTTGCTGTTGAACTTCTGTTCAAGATTTTTTTTTCTTCGTGTGGTAATAAGGTAATTTGATTAAAAAACTGCAATTAATATTAAAGAATTCAATAATTGGTAGATGATGGCTGATAAGCATAGTTGCATACTATGTGAAAAATTAGGTTCTTCATCCGAAACGAACTCACATTTGGGTGAAATTATAAAAATAAGCAGAGGAGTAAACACTTTGAGAGCAGCTTCGAGCGAACGACAGGATGGATTATTACCTCACCTGCAAACTAAATTCGTTTATGCCCATGCAAGTTGTCGTCAAAAATATATTAATAAAAAATATATTGAAATTTATAAGAAGACGCAAAATGAAACTAGTTCACCTCCGAAAAAAAACTTCGAAGTAGCACTGATGTATTAAACTTCGATTGGGGGAAAAAATGTGTCTTTTGTGGGCAAGAAGCTGATAAAGCAAAAGAAGCAAAATTGAATAAAAATCGGCGAAGACAAATTTCATACATCAATACTGCAACTTTGAGTGACTCCATTATGAATTTTATAGCCGTACAGAAAAATGACTATTATCGCGAAATTCATAAAAGAATTGCTGGCATAACAGATTTACAGACACTCGAAGCAAAATATCATGTCAATTGTTATAATTCGATTAAAAATTCTATTCACCTAATTAACTTTCAAAAGAAAATTAGTCCAAGAAAAGTGATGATCGATTCTGCAATAGAGCAAATATATAAGTACATAGAAGAGAATGACGACTGCCAATTCACCATGCAAGAATTAAAAAATGTCATAACTACAGAGCATATTCCGGATGAAAAGACTATTAGAAAGCGACTCATAGACCGCTATCACGATGACATTGTTATTTCAACTAAATTTGGATCCAATACTATCATATGTTTTAAAAAAATCAACCATGATATATTAACAGACAATTGGTACAATCAAATACACAATAATAAAAAAGAAGCGGAATTTCACATATTAAAAGCGGCCAGCGAAATTATTAGAAGGGACATAAGAGCTCAAGTTTACGATAATGAAAATTACACGGCAAGTGACAAAATGCTTCAAGATATTGATGAGTCAATTCCGCAATCTTTAAAGTTTTTATTGTCAGAAATAATTTTAAAAGATAAAAAAAAATAAGGTAGACACAATTCCTGGATATGAAAAAAAATGTCAATCTGTCGCGCATGCTGTAATATCTGCTGTACGACCAAGATCATTTCTATCACCTTTGCATATTACATTGGCTGTGATATTTCATAGAAAATTTGGCTCGAAAAAAGTTATAAATATTTGTCATTCTTTAGGCTTTTGTGCTTCATACAAAGAGGCTACGTTATACGAAGCTTCCGCAACTTTTGCATCTCCACCAGAAATAAAACCTGGCAGTTTTGTTCAATTCGTGCATGATAATGCCGATTTCAATATTAACACTATTGATGGTAGAGGAACGTTCCATTACATGGGAAGCATTGAAATAGTTACCCCAGCTGATAGTATACAACCTCGAAGACCTATTAAACGTTTAAAGACTATTCCGCCTGAATCTGAGTTTGTTAAAAAAGGGAATATCCCTCTACAAATCTATCCAGCTTCTGTTGGTACAGGTTTTTCAAACATAACAATCAAGTTATCTGAACTTGAACCGGATATTAAAAAATTTACTACAAATGGACAATTGAATATTCTTTGGACGTATTTAAAATTCAAGAATGACAATAAATTTCCAGGATGGAATGGATTTATGAATTTATTAACCAATAGTTTCAGAAGATATTGACGTCTTGGTTATATTATATTATTATTATAGTTTCAGAAGATATTGACGTCTTGGTTATATTAACGGCATTAGTGGATGAGGATCGTGAAATATATTTTCTAAAACCATCCCGAGGCAAGGTCGAACAAAAAATATATTCTTCGAAAAGTTTAGAGAAATCTTTACCAAAATGTAAAGAACATATTCTCTTTTTACATTCTTTAACGGGTTGTGATACTACCTCCGCATTTTTCAATAAAGGAAAAATTAAGTTTGCCAAAAATTTTGAAAAACGTCATGATTTACATGAATCAGCAAAAATATTTAAAAACGTCAATGAAGACTCCAATAATATATTTCAAGCAGGTGTAGCATGTATTTTGGCTTTATATGGAGCTCCGGCAAAAATTAAAGACTTAAATACATTCAGATACAATTTTTTCGTTAAAGCTACAACCAAAAATACAAGTGTTATTTTGTCATCATTACCGCCTACAACTGATGCAGCATTTGAACACCTGAAAAGAGTGTACCTGCAAACCCAGATATGGTTAGGAAACGACATAAATATTGGAGATTGGGGGTGGAAGTATCTTAATAACATGTTTATCCCAATAACGATGAACCAATTACCAGCACCGGATAAGCTACTGCAAATGTTATTTTGTAATTGCAAAAAAGGGTGTGGAGCTGCTTGTGGATGTCGGAAGAGTGGTTTATATTGTAGTGTAGCATGTTTACAGTGTAACGGAAATAGTTGCCTTAATACTTTACCTACCATTACAATAACTGAAGTGGAAGAGAATATTTGATGCAGACCAATAATGTAAATTGCCTAAATAAACCAAAATTTTATTTTAAATGTTACTTTTTTTTCGATTATCCTTGAATTAATCCATTTTCCCACAAGCACAAATTTTCAATAGGTAAACTTTTTTATTTATGTTATTAGCTAAACATTCCATTTTTTTTTCACCCACTGTAACGAAAGTCCGAGGTTTGAATGATTTTGACGCTCCAGGCGCTCCACTATTTCGATTTACGCGCAGTACAGTTACAGGCAAATCTTAATCAGTTATTCATATATATTTTAACTGCTCTACAATCTGTCAATAACCATATTACGGAATTCTTTACCATCATTAACTCATTACAGCAACATCGCCTGCACCCTCTAATTATTTCTCATAGGAAATTACTTGAGGCGTATGCAGAAATTACTAAGGGTTCCCATCTGAGCGTCATTGATTTTCACTTGCTGAACCAAATCATTGAAGTATATTTCGTTCAGCATAATAGAGACATGTTCATACGTATTAAGCTCCCCCTTTTAGAAGAAGAAGAATATATTCTAAATAAAGTGCATTTACTACCAACACGCATCCTGGAACATAACGCAACTATAGATTTAGAAACAAGTTTTCTTTTAAATGGAACACAGGAAACACATCTCATCGCACTAACTAATGAGGAGTTTCGTGAAGGCTGTATTAAATGCAATTCTAAACTATACCCCACCGTACACATATGCGCCCAAAGGCAAGTTAAGTCTATTGGTGCCGAACGCGAAAATTGTCTTTTCAATTTGTTACATAACGCTCCACAAGTACCCAAATCATGCGGTTACAGAATCATAGAAAGATCCCTGGAATTTCTGGTAAAGCTAGTGCGCAGGAATGCTGGGTTGTTCAGTTTTCAAAGTCCGCACTCTCTGTTATCTCATTGCGAAAAAATGTCCTCACATAAGGAAATTAATGGCACCGGAATATTACTATTAAATCAAAATTGCAAATATACCCTAGGAACTGTTGAAATCCCTTATGAAGGTAATGAGGAAATTACCTTACCCTTTCATCAGCCGGAACCAATACCTATTGAGAATTCAAAACTTCTTCAAAAAATTCTCAACAACAAGCTGTTCTCTAAGAAGCTTATAACCAAACAAAATATGACCGCACCATTGCTTAAGACGCACCACAGTTATGACAACGTCTTAAGAGCGAACAGCAAGACTTTAGAAGATTTCGAAGCAGAACTGTCTCAAATAGAAAGACGTAGGGATGCCGAACTCAATAACACTCAAACTCACATAAACAGTGGTGTCCTAGTATTACTAGGTGTAATAGTAATAATTGTTTTTATATGTTTCTTTCGAAGACAGTCACGTTTTCAAACTAGCCCACCTAGTACAAATAAGGATTCCAAACGCGCAAATGCCAACGCAGAACCCTTAGAAGCCCCGAAAAATTTTGCATCAAGTTCGAAATTAAAAGTGGACACTTCTACACTTAACCCAATCATTTCAATTCCGTCACCTTTACCACAAAACCTTATTAAAATCCAAAAGGTTCTCAAAGAAGATACCGGAAAGAAAACTAGAGATATCACGCCATTAGAACGCAGATTTAATAAATCATTCAGCATTAAAATTAAAAAAAAAAAAAAACAATATATACATTATAAATATAGATTTATAACATTCTTTCTTAATATTCGAATATCTCATATAGATATATAATATCTTTAATTGGCGAAATGTAATTAGTATAAATGTCATGACCAAGTATTTTAATGCAACCTTGAAATGTAGCTTAAACGGAGGAACGGAGGTCATTAATAAATATATCGCGGGAGTATAATGTAAAGTTTTATATAAAGAAAACCTAATTGTCAATTAAAAAACTAGAGATATAAGATAATAAAACTCGATAAAAAATATCATTATTAGAAAACTACAAATATGTAAAATTATGTATTGTATGAAAGTAAGTCTGCAATCCTAATTTTTCTGCCTTTCTTAGATTTTTGAATTTTTTTTCCTATTTGCATTTTTTGGCGATGATAGTAAAACCTTTATTGTATCGTTTCCCTATAATTAATTTTAGCAATCTATCTTTTTAGTCGTAAGACATTATTAAGATAAAATGGATAAACCTTTTTATATTTTGATAAAATTCTTTAATAATAAAAAAAAAGAATATTTAATCAATCTGGCAAAGGGGGAAGAAATGTTGTGAAGTCTAAATGAGATCAATGTAGGTTTCATACTTCACAAAAATCCAACAACCCAAGCAAGCGCCATAAATTATCGTCATTGTTTTGCTTACTCAATAACTTTTACACATTTCCGTACTGCAGTAAATTGAGTTTAGGCATTGCGTAACCCCCGCAAGATACAAGCCATGAACAAAGTCGAAAAAAGAGAGCAGCGGGCCGGTCAGCAGACGGCATCCACAGTCTTCTTGCCTTGTCTTACTGAAGGAGTTTTTCATATAAAAGTTGCTTGTATTTTGTTCAAACGCTATAATTTCCGTAAATTTGTTCTACATGCTATATTTTTTTAATACTATTAGAAAGAAAACATGTTTGGCTGCAATTTGTTTTAACTTCATTTTGCTGTGGGAGCGACAGTTTTGGGCTTTAGGACCTGTTTAAGATAAAATTTTAGTATTTCCTCCATGACGAGTATACAAAAAGCAGTGAGAGTGAGCTCTTACTACATGCTGTACCCGGCACGTTAAGGCCTTTTGATGTGTCGGTGCCTTCGGCGACTTCATGGCTTGTATTAAATTCCGGGGGTTACGGGCATTGCCTTCTTTATGTTCCAGGCCGTGACATCGAATTATTTGAATGTATTAGAATGGTACGATTTCGTACTTCTCTTAGCATTTGTTCTTATGGAAAAATGCATTACTTTCAACTTCAACCTTCTGCACAATGTAGAGAAGCCTCCGTACTAAAAGTTTTATTCAGAAATTGTGTTATTTAATTCCTTGTGCATTTACCAGCATAAAAATCTAAGTACTTTCTTTAAGAAAATTGCTTATATTTTATTACTCAAACATAACACTACACATAAAAATGAGAAAATGCGTTGAATTCTGTTGCCTTCATACCACAAATCATATTAGAAAGCAATCAGAGCTTTGTGCTTGCCTATTGAGTTATATGAAAAAAAATAAGTCTTTCAATGTTTAACACACAGTAACTTCTTTAGTATAATAAAGACAAAAAGACAATGTTAACCATTTTTTTATATTATCCCGTAATGCTTCTATCAATTTAAAAATATTTCCCTCCTTCCATATCATATAATTCAGTTTTTTTCATTTCAAACATGACTTAAAGTAGATTTTAACCAATGAATCGGCAGAGGTACACATTCGCCTCATGTTTTCACAAGCTGCGCTTGCACACTGCACTGTGAATCGAACGGACGGCAACGGTTTTCTGTGTTTAACTCTTCACAACTTTTAAATTATAATTCAAAAGTGTTTCAAATATTAGCCTATTTTATAGGCGAATTCGTTGCCTTTATGGTAGTATAATTTATACTTTAGGTTTTTATACATTTTCAAAAGAAAATCAGTTTCAAACAAAAGTAGATCTAATTTAAGAACTATTTGCTCCCACTTTGAAGTGAGCTTTCATTTCTCTGTGAGAAAACACACAGAAAAATGAAAGCTGGTATGAAGGCAACAGAATTCAACGCATTTTCTCATTTTTATGTGTAGTGTTATGTTTGAGTGATAAAATATAAACAATTTTCTTAAAGATAGTACTTAGATTTTTATGCTGGTAAATACACAAGGAATTAAATAACATAATTCCTGAATAAAACTTTTAGTACGGAGGCTTATTTACATTGTACAGAAGGTTGAAGTTGAAAGTAATTCATTTTTCCATAAGAACAAATGCTAAGAGAAGTGCGAAATCGTACCACTCTAATACTTTTGCAAGTAGCAAAATCGTTTTGTGTCACGGCCTGGAACATAAAGACGGCAATGGTTTAGGTGATCGATTAATTAAGTAACTGGGTCAGTTAATTTGCTAATCGGAAGTGTTTGAAAGTTGTTGAAATGACAAAACAAATAATTTTTGAGGTCGATTTGACGATTGAGCAGATTAAAAATATAAAATTAAGTAGTTGAGCTCTAAAAAAGTCTACTAGAAATTAAAACCGTTTTTCTTTTACCATCCTATTTCTGAGTTCTTAACATTTTTGGCGCAGCCGGTATGGGCCACCATGTACGAAACACTGTACAAAAAACTGTTTATACAAAAATGTAGGGAATTTAGTCTTCTTCAAATTTGCATTAGCCATTTTTATCGTAGGATCAACCTTTGACGAATTATTTTGACAAAAAAATATTTTTTGTACCTTTAATCCAAGATGACGGACCGCGCAGGGTAAAAATTTCGATTTTTCATCGGGGCCCGGAACTAATTAATAGCATATACAGGGTGTTTCCCCTTAGGAGGTCCATAGAGCGGGAGGTGATAGTACTCACCTAGACGAACCAAAAATTGTATGGCAGGGGGGAGGGCAATATCAACAGTTTAGGAGTTACAGGGTGATTCATAAAAAACGCTAGGTTTTCACAAAACACCCTGTATATTAAGAACTACTCGGCGTATGGTCACAGTTAAGGGCTCACTGTACGCAAAACTTCATGGCCTTTCCAACGACAGCTCAACCAGCCTTGTACCCCTCTCCTCTAAGAAGTTATGAAGGTCTAAACTAAAAATTTCAGATTTTCTTTCCTTTTTTTTTACTTTGACCTCTATTATTTTTGCAAAGAGTTCGTTAACATAACTTTTTTTTATAAAAACTGTAAACTGCAGACTCTCCTCTTTAATATGACCTATTACACCCAATGTGCTATCTGAAGCCCTTTAAGAGTTATTAGCTCTAAACCTATTTTCAAACCTATTTTCAAACCTATTCTCAACGATAATTTGTTCCCTTAGCACGTCATTTTAAAAAATATCGTCTTTTTTCGGTGTGACCTGAATAGGTTATGAGTTAATAACTGTTTAACGGCTACAGTTAACACATAGGATGTAATAGGTCAACTTAAAGAGAGATAATAG
This sequence comes from Dioctria linearis, assembly GCA_963930735.1. Taxonomy (NCBI): domain Eukaryota; kingdom Metazoa; phylum Arthropoda; class Insecta; order Diptera; family Asilidae; genus Dioctria; species Dioctria linearis. The sequence goes on from OZ005740.1 coordinate 186,372,685, forward strand.
TGAAGAAAGTTTATTGATTTGATTGAAACTAAAATTAATTGATTTTATGAATTATATTGAAACAAATTTTATTGATTGAAATTATTTTAACTGATTTTACGAATCTTAGTGAATTGATTTTACATATGGTAGTCAAATGAATTTTTGACTAAATAAATTTGAATTGATTCTACGAATTATAGTGAAAAAATATCCGTTTTTGAGTGAAACAGAATTAAATTAGATTCGTATTGATTCTACTAAGCTCTTGTGAACAAAGCGTGATTTTATTATTGATTCTTTAAAGAAACCAAATGCACCTAATATTTTTGATTCTTCCTTTTTTTCTCTCCTTTCTGTGCGTGAAAATTTTTGTGGGACAATAAGAGTTCATAAAGTTCATTAAAGTAACAAAAACAATACCAATACCAACAATACCAATACCTCCCATCGCACCAGAAGAAATAATATCCAACGCCAACAAACTAGTCCAATTGCAGCTCCTAGAGCACAATTCTACTCAGAATTAGTTTATAATCCCCAAAAGTTTCAAAGACCATAATTCTCCTGGCAGCAACGTCCCCAATTTTACCAATCACCGAAACCAGCGATGGGACTGTTTCCCAAGCCCATAGCTATACCTGAGCCAATGGACATAGATCGCTCATTACGCTCCCGTGCAGCAAATTACCAGAACTACCAGAATAGATATAATTTACGTAAATTTGTGGATAAACGACCACAATATCAACAAGTGTATTATCCTAATAAACAACAAAGAGTACATTACATCGTACCAAACCAAACCGACGAATACGATGATACTGAACAGTAATCACCTTCTCAGTACAATGACTTGAATGTATATGAGCATGGCATTAGAACAGAAGATTTGAACCACGATCAATCTCTAACAGATTACGTGGACAATAGTGATAGCTCTGTTCCAGATCCACCCGAACAATTAGATGATATCCATTTTTTACGCTAAAGCGCTCTTCGCTTCCCTAGAAAAAACACTAAAATTCCTAGTAGATACTGGGTCCAATAAAAACTACATCCATCAACGACATGTCCGACATCCCATTCCACATAACAAAATATTCCTTGCCACTTCGGTTGGAGGAAATATTGAATTAAACACATCATTCTTTTATAAATTTATTTGGTCCAGAAACTGAAAATTATAATTCTTCATATTACCCAGTCTTATCTCATTTGACGGAATTATCGGCAATGACAGCTTAAAAGAACCGAAAACTGTCATCCATACAAACGAAAATTACATGGCCATGAAACCAAACATTCGGATATGGCTAAAACAACACATATCTGATTCTGTCAACTCAATTAATATTAGAAGCTCCCATAAGACTAAAGAAAAAATCGCTAAATTAAACGGTATTATAAAAGAATGTCCTAAATTTTTCTCAGAGCCGAACAAACAGCTGACCTACACTACGACCGTTAATGGAGAAAATCGTACCACCACAGATGACCCAGTGTACTCAAAATCATGCCCTTACCCTATGTCACTGAAAAGGAAGTTAGGAAGTTGAAGATCAAGTCCAGGAATTACTCGAAAACGGCATTATAAGACCATCTAGGTCACCATATAATTCTCCAGTCTGGGTTATCCCAAAGAAAATGGACGCTTTTGGTGAGAAAAAGTACAGGATGGTCATTGACTATCGGAAATTGAACACTGTTACAATTGCTGATAAATATCCCATTCCTGAGATTAACGAAATGCTTGCAAATCTAGGGAAAAAAAAGTGGCTTCGATCAGATGCCTCTTAGAGAATCTGATATCGAAAAAATGACCTTTTCCATCAATAACCGAAAGTACGAATTCACAAGACTACCCTTTGGCCTAAAACACGCCCTTGCCATCTTCCAAGAACCCTAGACGATATTTTACGAGAACACATAGGGGAGAGGTGTTACATCAACATAGATGACATACTAGTATTTGGTAAAGATGAAACAGAGCACTTACAGGGCACTTCAAGAATCATGAAGTAGGAAAACGCCATCCAGCTAGATAAATGCGAGTTCCTCCAAAAAGAAGTCGAGCTTCTTGGGTTTATAGTATCTAGGGACGGAATTAAAACAAATCCCAATAAAGTTGAGACAATAGTTAAATTACCTTACCTTAGGACACTCAAAGATCTCAGATCATTTCGTGGAATGTCAGGTTATTATCGCCGTTTCATTAGAGATTACGCGAAATCGCTAAACCCCTGACATCCCTTTTCAGAGAGGAAGATGGACGTGTCTCCAAAAACCTCTCCAAAAGTAAAATCATCAATATTACAATGAGGCCATGGAAGCTTTTCAAAAAATAAAAAATTCGCTAATATCGTAATCAAATAATATTACAAATAGGCGATAAGCAGGCTATCAATTCAAATCCCCTTTTCCTAGCTACCTTAGACACATTCTGACACAACCAAGATTCATAAAAACATATCATGAATATATTTAAAAGATACCTCAATCCTCTCGTACCATAAACGGGTTAACAACTGATGAAGGTATAATGAGACTAGTTCAAGATATGTATGTTGAGTGATTGGCTTGGACGTGAAGTCCAGACTGCCAGCATGAGCTGACAGGACAGATCATTCAGCGGACAGCGTTGACTGCAGGGCGGCACGCTAGCTCGCCTGGGCTATTGGCGGAGAGTGTGGGGAGGTTCCACGAAAAGCCTGCCGCTGCCGCCTGCCATATACAAAAATGTTTCGTGCCTACAAACTAAAACGCCGGCACACATTCGGTCCTGAAGGGACCCTTACATCACTTACCTACATCCACATCGAAGGCGCAGATGGTATGTCTTCATTGCACCCCCAACCCCCCCAACTGACTGTGGGCAGATATTTTCAGAGTCCCTGGTAGACCTGTAAAGAGAGAGACTAGCGGACCTAGACGACCTTCATGGGAGAGGGCTCCAGGAAAGTGAAAGGAGAAATGGAAAGTATTCAGTGATCCATATATACGTTATAATCGTTCCTTTAATTTCTACGCTTTTGAAAACTTTTGATAATTTTTGTAAATTTTCTGCTAAATACACTTCGGGTGATAAAATAAAATCTAGATTTCTGAAACTAAAACTACCTTAATGACTACCAGTATTGATTGCAACTGCTTTGTTCGCAATAGGATATATACATTTTTTCTTTGATTTCCTTCTATTTTCATTGTACTGATTTTCATGTGGTGACGACGATTTTCTTAAATTATGTAAAGAGCGGGAAATGTCTACATTGACTATAGCTTAAAACGAGCTTATAGGAAACTGAAATGTTGCTTTCATTTTCATGTAACTTTTCTAAATAAATTAAAGTTGTTTGTTTTTATGTTAACATACTTGTGTTTGAAAAATGTTAGTATTAAAGCTTATACCTGCCCTCTTCTTTACACGCAGTCCTAGTTTTTCTGCACAAATCTTATGTCACCACACTATGCAGACATTATCAATCAAGTTCGAAAACTTTATGGTGTAAAATCAGTTGTGTACTTTTGTACCTTGTTGGTACCAATGCAAAAATGATTAGTAAATTTCTGCAAATTAATATATCCTGCATACATGTCACAGTTACAATTTTAAAAATTAACCTTTTTCACCTGAATACCAAAAATTATTTGTAACCTAAGGCTAATTTTCAAATAACTATCTTAAAAATTAATTAATAAAATTTTATTTTTCATAAAATTTAAAGCAACTATGCCTACAATCTTTTCTCACTGTTTAATTTATTCAATGCGTTCTTCATCTATTTACTTATTTCATTGATAGTGAAACTAATTTCAACTCTTATCCTTTTTTTTATAATTATATATTTATGTTATAATCTACATTATTTATGTACGTACCAAACACAATCTGCAAAACAGTTGCCTGGAAGAGTTTAATTTGTGTACTGCACCATGTTGCGTATCTTTTAGATTTTCCTATACTCAAGAGTCAATATATTGACATGTTTTTCTCTTAATTCTCGGTAATCGCAACAAATTTGCATTTCAGAACTTAGCCGACAATGCTACTTGCCCCACGTAATGCTAAGTAACCGGCAGTTAAATCCGTTCAATATGCTGTAGAATCTCTTGTGATAAATAGGACACTCAAATTTCGGCTCAACACCGCATTCCAAACGTTTATGCCAATTTGGACCATGAGGACGGGCATATGAGCTACCACAACGTGAGCGAGTAAATGCACCCCATTCACTGGTCCCGCTGCCACTTGGGCTGCTAGCAGATATATTACCCTTACTATCACCGCTTCCACTTTTAAGTGGTAAATTGATTAAGGCACTACCGTTTGTGAAGGTGAGTGGTGTGCGGGCAGTGGCCGCAATGATATTTGTTGTGGTGGTGATTGTGGTGTACCTGTTCCACCCTGACTTGCTGCTGGTAAATTAGAATCAGGGGCTGCGACAGTTGCAATCGCTGCTGCAATTCCAGCTGCATGTGCAATTCCAGCTGCATGTGCAATTGAGGATTCTCTAACAAATTTGAGCTGTTCTAGCTGATAGTGATGGTGGCGGTGATGGATTTATTTGCTCGTAAGGGTTAGATTTCCTGCCGATGCCGTTGAAAATTGTTGATTTTGTTGTCTTCACTTTGTTCGCAACCTTTCGATTTCACGGTTTGACAAGACAGATCGATAGTCTTCTTCTTCTCCGCTGACAGGTACGAGCTTTTTCGAGCTATGGTGCGTGCGGACTGTCGGTATGGCAGCCGGCCGGCATACGTGCTGCAGTAATTCTCCGTGTAGTATATTGTTATATGCAGTACGCTACGAGCATAACAAAAGTAGTAAATCACATGTAAAGAAAACAAATACGACAGACACCCAAATAATCAACACATAAACCCAACACCTATTCCAAATTATCCTGGCCATACACTTCACATAGATAACTACTCTACAGAAAAACACCTGGTTCTCACAGCCTTTGACAAGTTTACTAAACTCGCACAAGCCAAAATAATAAAATCTAGGTCAATAGAAGATATAAGACGACCCTTGCAGGATTTATTGTTCTTGTTCTGTACTTCCGAAAATATTGTGATTGACAACGAGAAAGCGTTGAATTCAGCCTCGACACGTCTATGATTGAGGACGAGCTAGGCATAACAGTCTACAGAACACCACCTTACAAGAGCGAGGTAAACGGACAAGTTAAACGTTTCCATTCCACCTTATCTGAGATGAGATGTCTGAAAATAGACGGATTGGAACGCTCATTTGAAAAACTGTTGGAACGATCAGTAAAAGAGTACAATTTTACCATCCACTCCACTACTGGAAAAACACCAATTGAGCTCTTCTATGGACGAGATCCAGCAGTCAATCCTGAACTGTTTGAGGAAACTCGTGCAAAAAACATAGAAAAGTTTAAACAAAAACAAGAGCAAACCATTCAATATCACAATAAAAAAAATCCATAAAAAATTACGAAGTTGGGGAGACCATATTCGCTAAACATAATAAAAGAATAGGGTCAAAACTAAGCGCTAGGTTCACTCAGGAAATAGTAAAAGAAAACCATAATACTACAGTCCAGGCAAAAACTTCTACAAAAGACAAACCAGAGCCGAGGTTCAGATTTTAGATTACTCCAACTCACACATAATAGCCTTGAGTATGGGTATCTCAAGGATCCAGGAAGGTAACTTCAAATTAATCCATATTATCGCCCTCATTCAGTACGAATCATTTATATCGAAGATTACTTCATTCCTAGAAAACCATATCTCCAAAAATCATTCCCTATTCCCATACCTTAATCACGAGCTAACACAAATTCAAGATTTATTCAGTAATTTAAAACCACATAAAGTTAAAAGGTCATTGGATTTCATTGGGAGTGCATGGAAATGGATTGTGGGAAATTCAGACCATGAAGATTTTATAATGATACAAGACAAAATGAACAACGTCTTACAGAATAATAATAAACAAGTTGTTATTAATGAACTCTATAATGAAAGAATCAATAATATTACAACTAGAACTAACGAAATATTAAAATTAATTAATAAAGAAAAACAATTTAATGATCATGTAGTCCTAGGTATTCAGTACAAACTAAAATTAATTAAAGAAGAACTAACGAACATTGGATATGCCATTCATTGGGCTAAGTGAGAAGTAATTAACTCAATAATGTTATCAAAAAGGGAGATCAAATCGGCCGCAGACATTTTAGATAAAGAAAATTTACCATACTGAACACCAGAGGAAGCTTTACACATTGCTAACGTGAAAGTCATTACAAATGCCATTTAACTATTCTATGTAATAACATTTGTAGCATTTGAAGCATTATTGCTTAGACCTGTTAAGAGAAACAATGTTATTAATGAAATACCTTATGACAAGATCTTAAGAGGAGTCAGTACCAATATTTGCAAGTTTCATACAGTTTTCAATGTAAATTTCTGGCAAACTATTTGTAGCAGAATAATGATTTATATCTTAAATTAAACGAACTCTAGTAAATAACGTCGGCAAAAATTAAAAAAAAGTGTATTAGATTGGAGATATTAGCTCGGAAACTTGTACAAAATGGTAAAAATTGAAATCAAAGTCCTGTGGGTAGGTAGTCTCATTTTTTCAAATTGTGACTGTTTTAGAGAGATAAGGCCTAGATCTAGCAAATAACATCGAGTTTTTTCATTTTTAGTAGCGGTTTTTATAATTATATGACTCTAATAGTACTTGTTTTTTCTCCCGACATTTCACCGACTAGAAATTGCAATATTTATTTGAAAGTTGTTTAAATACGAAGCAAGTTAGGATATTTAACAATTATGGGCAAAACAAATTTAGAAGAGTTAATTCTCGTTAAAAATTTTCAATTTATGTGAACTGCAAATTTTCATTTTTCGTCTTAAATTGTATGGTTTTGTTGGATATTGGGTTTCTGTCTTTTGCGGTAGATGTCTCTAATGTGCTCTGCGGTCTAGTTCTAGACTAATTTTATATGAATTTTCTCACTTTTAGGACACAAACCTACGTATAGTAAATTTTATTACCTACAGGTTCGCTAGTATCTAAATTGAAACTTTTGCTGAGTACTGACTCCTCTTAAGAAATAAAGATAATATTTTTGCTAAAATAGGTAATTGTAAAACTTTAGGCTACTTATTAATTTGCAATCAAAGGAACGTTGTTACATACATACCTCCACCCACAATTTTAAGTAAGCATAGTAACATATGTACATACCTACGTCAATTATCAAAGAAATGCTAGCAAACGCAAGCATACATATTTTCATCATTTTCAATGAACATACATGCCTACATCGTTTTCATTGAATTATAATTCCACTCGTTACTGACCTTCCCCAATTACTTAACAAGTTGAGGAAATAACTAAGGTAGATCGAGTGACGCAATACCCTGCGCGCAAGAATTCGCACGTTGTAATACGATAACCTTGCGCCAGCGGTAGAACCCAGGTGACCAAATGATGGTTCACGATTTGTATATGAAGAAATTGATATTTATGTAGGAATGTATGTAAATCATGAATGCCAAGATGAACGAGCAACAAGCGGTTAGCGTTTGGCAAGATTTATGTATGTACGTATGCAAAAACAAATGCGATAATGTACTAACAAAACATTCAGCACGATTCTAGTCAGAGGAAAATATATGTATGTATGTACGGAAGCGACGAGTGCTGCGATTTATTTATAAACAGAAATAAATGAAATGCATATGACCTAACACCTTGTACTCCACTCCATTCTAATACCAGGAGTTGTGCTTTAACAAGCTACTCTATACTAAGACCAGGAGTTGTGCTTTAACAAGCTACTCCCTACTGAGACCAGCAGTTATGCTTCAATAGCTACTCCACGCAGCTACTATCACACTAAAGCTACTACAGTCGCTACCGGGAAGAATAAAAGCAGTACGCCAGAAATAACAACAAATTAAGTCAAACGGTTTCTTCGCAAAGAAACCACAATAAGTTTCTGTAGGATATATCCTTACATAACAACGTTATAGATATTAGTAAGACGACCTGTATTCCACATCTCCTCAAAAGTCTCAATGCCACCTGCAACAAGATAAACAATCAACACCTGCCTACAATAGATGAAGTCTCTGAAGGAATTCTGCGGCTAAATCAATTTAATGGTGGCATGAAAACTCAGATATTCTGCAATCCTAGTCAAATTTCCTAATACAACGTAGGATCAATGGGAAAAACTTTATATGAAAGAAAAGTCAACCTTACACACCTTACCTGCTATTCTACAACTCAACCCAATAGAAGAGCAATACCGAGAATTACTATCACTGGAAATGATGAAGGATCTCCATATCAACAACACCAAGCGAAGAGAACTCCTAAAATCTGATAAAAATCTACATGAGTGGACCAGTTATGGACTTCTCACCACAATAGGGAGCATATTAGCGCTAATAATAACATCCATGGCAAGGAAAAGGAAAACACAAATAGACATAATCCAGAAAAGAGATGAAACTACTCAACATGTCATTACCCTAGAAACAAATGTAGATGGAAACACCCAGTCAGCTGCAACAATAACACAATCTGCAATTTTCAACCTACCGCAACAACACTAGTTCAACGACCCAAATTTTTTGAAATTTGTTGGATGAGGACATCCGAATTTAAGAGCGGAAGACTTAACATCCAGCGCAGTAGAAGTACGCGTAACGAGACACCGCATCACGATTTATAAACAGGTGCCAGCAGTTGAGCGAAATCGTGGAATTTGCAATTTCAGCAAATTAATTGAGGTAGTAAAATGTATAATTGTTAGAGTTAATTCAGTTATTTTTCCACGGGTTTTGTAAACGGTCATCTAGAAATAAATCGTATAAAATTTTATTTTATTGTTGTTATTTTTTTAAAAGTCTTTACAAGTAAAAAGAATATATTAAACAATAATGACTCATATAGAGTTCGTATCATTCCAAAATCATGCACTCATTGTATATGTGTTTGTTGAAGTCCTAATCAATTCACAAACAGATATTTTGTTGGTGCCATTTACAAACTACCTCACATCTCCTCTCGATGTTATTTTTTTAGAACTTAACAACGCTTGTGAACACATAATAATTACCGAAGACTTCAATATGAATCTTCTTTATCGAAACCCTTCATTTAATGACCAATTACCTACATACAACCTCTGTGATGATTTCCTAACCAACACACTTTTCTCCAACCTCTGCTACTTTACTTAACTTACTTATCAAATGTTTCAACCTTAAATTGAAAACTTGAAGAAAAATCAAAGAAAACGAAAACACCTTGCTTGATTAAAAATAATTAACTGAGCGATTTTATTAATTTTTACTTCGGTTAGTTTTTTGTAGTGCCTACCGGTCAAGCTCATTGACCCATGCTGTATGTATAAAAAATGCTGTGTTTCATAAAATTGTATTACGCCGCTCAGTGCAATGCCCGATAAGTATGAAAGAATGCTTACATAGGTAAATGAGCTTGAAAATATTATGATGAAAATAATTCAACTTAATTACAAAAAATCTTTATCATAAATAATTTTGAAACTCTATTGTTCAGGCGTGAACATGCTGGGGGCTGCCCATTGAATAAATAACTAATAAGGAAACGGCATATCGGGTGAAAGCCTAAGCCACTCGGCGATATGTATTAGTGTGCTGTTTTTATATTCGTTTCGTCATGGCAATAGTGAAATCGTGAAATTTTGAAGGGGGACATTTTTTATAATCCAAATTGCTATGTAAAATACACACATTTTTGGCGCCCCCTTATCTTCAGAAAATATTCCTTGTCGTTGCCTATGATAATTTAAGTGACTTTTCAGCAGAATTTTCAAATAAGTGATCAGCCCTCTTGTCATTTCTCCCCCAGCTCCTTGGGTTTGACTGTCATTGAATTGCCTAGTCACGTACACTGTATTCGCACGAAACCCCGCTTCCTTATTAGTTATTTATTCAATGGGGCTGCCAGGTGTAGATGGTAGTACTATCCCAAGAAACAATTTTTTTATATAGTAGTAACCGTAAGGTTTCCATTTCCAAATTATATAACTTAGGTTATACAGACTAGTACTCAAAACTTCTTTGTAACCACTATAAACCCCTTATAGAACTTAATTGGAGGAGCTTACATAAAGTTTACCGTGACTTGATTTAGGTAACGTTATATAAATAAAGCTTTATAAAAGAAGTAACAAAAATATTCTGGTTACCTTAATATAACTTCTTATATGTATAACCCAGTGTACTCTCAATTAATTTATTTTGGTCATAGCAGTGGTTGCAGTAATGTTTCGGCTACCTTATAAACTTAGTGTATAATGGTGATGGTAACGTTTCCTCAACGCAATCAATTTTCTCAGATTGATTTCCTTTAATGATTGAAATGGTAGGAAAATTAATTTTCGTTAACTTTATTAAACAATAGGAAAACATTTACGAAACCTATCTTGACATGGAATTACATTTTTTTGTATTGGATTTGTATAATGTATCTAATATTTTAACATCTTAGAATTACAACTTTTCGCCATATACGAGTGAAAATCAGCTGCAATTAAAGCCTTACTGTGAATATCATCATAGATACTTCTAAAAAATACAGACGCCCTAAAGAAAAAGCAATATTTAAGAATTTGAAGTAAATATGACGAAAATTTCAATTTTCAATTATATAGGTGCTATCAATTCATAAAAGTAACATTATATAATTCGGAGGTGCTAAATACCTAAAATAATCTCTTTTCTTCATGTAAAAATAAAAAGAGAAGCCATATATCTTCAATTTAAAAAGTGGCTTAACCGGCATTTTCTATTTTATCTCCAATTTAGAGATGTAAAAATGGCTGCTTAGACTTAAATGAACAAAATACCATTATAAAAATGCAAGTACTTTTATATAAACTCTGGCTCTCTTATATAAACTGAATGATCCTTATAAGCTTCTAGAAATGTTATATAAACTAAAGAAAATGCACCATACCTCGAAAATGTACTTTTGTATACCTTTTAGTAATAATATGTTACCTTTGATTATCTTATATATCTTTTAGTAACAAAAAATGGGGTTATTGTTCTTATATAACCTTTGGTTATATTGTGCTACCTTTGGTAATGTTATATATCTTGAAGTATTGACAAAATGTCTGTGTCATGTTAATATTATAATAATTTTTGTTGCACGCTTCTCGGTAGTGTAGTGAATAATTTTAGCTACAAAAAAGAAAAAAAAAATGTCACATAAAATCGTACAAACTGAAGAGGCAAGTCAAGAAGACCTAGTTCGTGTATTGTCCCAAGAGTTTAGGAAAATAAAGGGATATTGAATTGGGCAAATACGAAAAAATTTACGTTACTAAAAGTTTCTAAATTTATAATGTCACCTGCGTTACTAAAACGCCGTAAATAAATGAAAATAGTTTCATAATGGCTATACTCGATACTAGAAGTCATTTGTGTTTATAACGGTCACCGTTGTTACTACAGGGCCACCAACAAATTTTGCGATATTTTATAGTTGATAAATGTATTTCCGAAAGTTCCCAATTTTTATTGAAGTCACCTACATTACTGTCGGGTTATATAAGGCTAACCACGAATACCGCAATAAACACTTATTACCAATTAGTTATATACAAATACCAATCCAAATACAACGTAAATATATATTACGTGGTGATGAAAACAATTATAAAACTTCCTTATATACCTTCTAGTCATGGTTACTTTAAGTTATGTCGACCGGTGATTGAAACAGAAACATTTCCATCTCCTTATAAAAGTTTTAGTAACTTACTTCTACGATAACCATTAGTAACCTTAAAAAACTCCAATATAATCGCGTCACCAGTAATAATATAAAACTCTTATACACCCACTCAAATTCTTATATAACCGAGTAACCATTATATACCCCTTATAAGACAACCCATCACCTTTAGTCACCAAATTTGGAAAAATTGTTTCTTGGGCTATCAGGAGATGAGTGTGCTTCTTGATTGGATACTTGTGGGGTGAAGCTCTTTCTTGTATAGGTTCAATCTGTGGCTTGTGGCAAGGTTGAAGCATTGCCCTAATGGTGATTCAGTATCTCCAGATCAATATTTTCAGCACGCATATGACCAGCGGAATGTATAATCAGGGTCTTCTTAAGTGCTGGAGTGTTGAAATTGATGATGACTGGATTTTTTTTATGACGTTGCTAAAGCTCAGGGGATACCCTATGATGCCGTAGCACAGCCTTGGCAGGAAAGGAATAAGGGGTAGGGAATTGAGGATTATTGGGTTGAGTCAAGTGGGTCACGGTACGCATTACGCTTGAATGTTTGTGGCTCATAGTTAAGGGGGAAAACAGATGATGGCAAACTGTTCCACATTCGTACTGTTCTGCTTATGAATGATTCGCGGAATTTCACGGTACGACCGAATTTGACTTCAAGGGTGCGAGGATGAGCTCCAGTCACAGCTGGTGTGGTGCGCATGGGAAGAATTCTACAAGGGATCAGGCTAAAAATTTCGTCAGAGCAATGACCATACAAGTAGCGATAAAAGAGAGACAGACATCCGACATTACGTCGTTACGTCGGTGCTATAGGAAATCAATAGTTGCTATTGATATGACATCGTTAATAAGCCGGAAGGCCTTCTTTTGGACTTTGTCTATCGCGGACAATGCAGTGCGTCCAGCCCCTGCCCAAATATGGGAATTATATTCTAATCTAGGCCTAATATGAGACTCGTAGATCTGATGGAGTAAAATATTTCTTGCATCTTTGCAAGAAGCCCAGGCATTTCATCGCGTTTTTGGTAATACCAAAAATGTGATCGGACCAACTAATATTGTTGGATATTTCAATGCCTAAGATGTTGAGAGATGGGTTGAGCGGGTGTTGGAGTACGTTTAAGTGATAACAGACAACATTGCGTTTTGGCAGCATTAAACAAGACCCGGTTCGCCCTGCCCCAAGCGAGTATTTTTGTGAGGTCATAGTTTAGTGAACTGAGTACACGAAATAAAGGATGCTGTCGTCTGCAAAATAATCATTAATAAAAATGAGGAAGAGAGTAGAAGAGAGCGGTACACCGGCCTGGCATGGATTATAAAACGGTCAGAAGTAACTCCGACCAATATAACTTGGATTAAACGGCGAGAAAGAAAGCTTTCAATCCATTTTAAGGATAGAGGGTCTAGACCTAATGCCTGAAGTTTGGCTAAAAGAGCAGGATGCCAGACTCTATCGAAGGCCTTCGAGATATCTAATGCGATGATCTCAGATTCGCTAAAATTATGGAGACATTGATCCCAACGTTCGGTAAGGAATGTTAGTAAATCTCCAGTAGAGCGGCCAGCACGAAAGCCGTATTGGAGATCGTTAATAAGATGATTACTTTCTAGAGGTGTTGTTTCTGGGTGTTGATGAGTGTTTCGAAAACCTTCGAAAGAATAGAAGTAAGGGCAATTGGTCTATAATTTGAAGGATCGCTTGCCTCTCCTTTTTTGGGTATTGGCTGAACATGTGCAAGTTTCCATGCCGAAGGAAAGACTCCTGTCGAATAGGACAGGTGAAATAGTTTGCGTAGGGGTTTAGCTAAAGAAGAGGCGCAGCACTTGATTACCAGGGGCGAAATACCATCAGGCCCAGCAGCCTTAGACACATTGAGACCTGCGAGCACTTTGAAGACCTCCCTCGTGCGGAGATGTAACGGCCTTGGTCTGTAGTTGCATGTTGGTGGAGAAGGAGGACTTTGCGAAGAAGGTGGCAAGAAAGATTTCGCAGCAAAGTTACCTGAAAAAAAAGTTAGCCTTGTCCAATGACTCCGTGTACGCATCCCGTTTGTGAATTAGGGGCGGTATCGAAGAACTGGTGAAGTTGTTCTTGACTATTTTAACAAGAGACCAGAAACTCTTACTACCCTTTCGACTAGAAATGATTTTCTGTTTAATGTTTTGGTCGAATTGCCATTTAGCTCGCTGAATAACGGAATTGCAGGTGTTACGTGCTTCTCTATAGATCTGTCTCAATTCCGCAGAATGGCATAGTTTGTATGCCTGAAATGCAGCTTCTTTATTTTTAATGGCTGTATAACAGTCATTGTTGAACCAAGATGAATTGTTAGGTTTAATATTCTTGTAACTGTGCGGAATAACGCTGCACATCCTGCCGCAGTAGTCGTCGTGAAGGTGAATAATTCGCGTTTTGTTTAGGAGTAACTCTCTCTTTGGTGGTTGAATTATTTTCATCATAATATTTTCAAGCTCATCTACCCATGTAAGCATTCTTCCATACATTGCACTTATCGGACATTGCTAAGCGAAGTAAAAATTGTAAATATCTTTCTTCTTATTTAAGGTATATGCCTATTAATAAAATCGCTCAGTTAATTATTTTTAATCAAGCCAGGCCTTTTCGTTTTCTTTGATTTTTCTTCATTTTCAATTTAAGGTTGAAACATTTCACATGGTCCTTCGAGCTATAAATTGAACGTAGATATAATTCAAGAATCTTTGGATTATTTTATTTGGAGAATATAGCCACTTGCACAAAAACAGTAATTCAAGAGCAATTGAATTACTTTTTATTCTACTACAAGCTCCGTACAGACAGTAACCCAAGAAACATTGGATCCTCTATCAATCTACAAGCCTACTAGAATCCAGTCAACAATTAGACTACGTCGAAACGACAATTCAAGAAATTTTGGATTATCTCTCAATCTACAAGCCTGCAGATTTTCTCGATTAGAATCCAATCATTAATCAGACTACGTCGAATCATTGAATTAGTTTTTTCAATCTCCAAGCCTGGAAATTATCTTAACTGTAATAATAGATAGAATTTCAACGCCCTCTAATAAAGAACAATTGTTATGAAAAAAAAACTGAGCTATATAACTATCATTAAACATGGCTGAAGAGCTCCTCTTGGCAAACCAGAAGCAATTAGCTAAGTCAATTGACGACCTTTTAACAAATATTAAAAAAGATGGTGCTGTGCAATTGTTGCAGCAAGGACTGGGAGTGCTTTATGGGTGGGTAGAAGGTCACCAGCCCTGTATTAAAAGATCTTTTTCACTAAGTTTACATTAAACGACTCACTTAAAAAAAAACTTGTACTTTTTAATATTTACTTCATTACACTTTTCTATATGTAACTTATCTTTTAATGTCGAGGGAACAAGAGACCTTACCGTGGGTCGGGCGTCACTTGGTTCCTTTACCAAATTTACTGCCAAAAACTGACTGCCTCTGGCAAACGACGCATCGGCTTTTTATTTGGAATTTTAGTTCCAAATTTTGAATAATCAGCTAAAGCCTGAATAATTCCAGCAATATTAGCACTATTCTAACTATTTCCCCAGTTAAATGTGTAGGAAATTATGGGTACGCCTAACGATATTGTATCAATACATAACGCGAAAATCAATATTGCATGGCTAAGCAATATTTTTGAACGATTCCTCTGCATATAAGAATTTTAAAAGCCGTCTATTGGCTAATAGAATATACATGACCAGGAACTTCATATAGTGCCATTAAAGGGGTCAAAACCTCATGCATATTACACATAGAATTGTTTTTTTCATCATACACATTGCTCAAAGTATTTCCTATATGCAAGCGAGTGACAACAAAAAAAGACGAAGAACAACAGAACACAATTTGTGGGTCAAACGCTAGGCACATTACGCGTATTTCCCAACGTATGATAAAACAAGCGCCAGCAAGCGCTCACTGATTGTATGGTAGGTCACGGACATTCCAGTGCCGCTACATGGCTAGAATTCGACAATTCGACGCAATATTTTTGTTTTACCTGCATTTTACCCATTAAGAAAGCAGTCTATTGCATCAAATTTTCACAAAAATAAGTAGAATTTTAAAAATCCGAAACCGTTATTTTCTGCTTATTAACTTCAATAAGCTTATGTTAAAAAATTTATTTAATTTAGTTCAAATTTGAGGCACCCCGCTCCGCAAACCAGAGAAATTAAAAAAAAACATCTTTGAATTTTCATTTTTAAATCATTTTCAATAAAAATTGGGGGACAAATTTAAAAATTAGAAAACGTTAATTTGTTGCCTTAGATGTTTAAATAAAAATTCCATTAATAAATTTGCGATTTATTCAAAAATCTTAACGTCACGCCCATCTTGCTAACTGTGCACCGAGTTGTCCCAATTATGACATAGACCCAGCCAATAGAATATATCCTCTGTATATTGGAAAGTCGTAAGTGCATATTGTATGATTTTAGTAAATCAACTTTTAAATTTTAAGCCTTCAAAAATAAAAACTGATAGATAGAAGTTTTTCGCTTTGCTTTGTTTCATTGATGTTCCAATTAAATTATAAAAAATTCATATTACTAGGTATTGTATAATAATTATCGTTAACTAATATAACCTGAAGGAAAAACGTATATGCCAAAATAAATTTTGTTAAAATGAATTACTAGAACTACGATTTTCTAAAAGAGTTCCAATAAATAAATATTAATATTATTTTATGGTATCATATAACTCAATGCATTCGAATAGGCTATAGGAATTCTTAATAGAATCATACTGCATATACTACTACTCTGCTTCAATCAATTATAAAAACTTTTTTAAAAATTTATTAATTTATTTTAGTCTAAATAAAGCCTGAAAATATGTTTTATCCTGCTTAGACAAAAAAGGCGGCAAATCTTTTATGTTCTTTATTTTTTTCTTCGGTGGCTGGAAGATAGTATTTTTAGAGTTCGAAGAAAACCTTTTTCTGGTCTCATTAAGAAGTTCGCTTTAAAGATACGATTAATCTCCCGGCTGAAATTTATATTTCAGCTTGAAGAGATCACCTGTTCCATAAAGTAAAATCGTTGTTTTGAAAACGGAACTCTCTGAAAATTAAGCTTAGTTGTTCTTTTAGCAAAACATTTGAAACTAGTTGAGTTTATTTCGATTATTCGTATAATCACATTTCAATATTTCATGTTGCTTAAAATCCTGAGCAATGACAGTGGGCTGTGATTGCTGTATGCTTCAAATATTTGTCTAGCACTGTAACATTGTGAACGCTATTCACTTCCTAGATTTGCGAATGGCCCGGTTCTGAAAACTGTTGAGTAACAGACTTATTTTGTTTATTGTCATTCAAAAGTTGCAAGATAGCTGTCGAAGTTATTCTGTTTTAGTTTTGAGGGATACATGAATCATTCCACAGAAATATATGTTCGCCTCGTGATCCATTCAATATAATGTTTGTCAATAACTTTTTAAGAACTGATACTAAATCATTCCCTGAACGCCAGCTAAGTACTTCTGTCCACACGGCGCAATATGTTATGTTTTTTTTTTAATTTGGTAAAATAATGTAGCACTTAGATTATACTTACGTTCAATTTTCGTTTATAATAAAACATCGAAGCAAATACATACGTTTGGTAAATTGAAGACACTTTGCAAATCGTATCATATAACAGTAGTATTGGGGTCAATGTTCGTTCCATCAACTTTTCTTTCAATTTTTAGTAAAATCTTAACGAAATATATTCATCTTCAACACTACAAATATATCAGTGTTCAAGTACATATTCAACAGACAAAACAATGTAACGATGGGTTCGATTCTTTATCTTTGTTCAACGCTAAGGGTTATTGAAAATGTACTGTGGGCACAAGAATAATTATCAATTTCTGCGAACTTTATGCTGAATATAAAAAAATGTTCATAATACATATCAAAATTTTAAAAAAATTCTGAGGAGGTAATCAGTTATATTAGTCTACTGCCATTCCCGGAATTTCTGTTTGAATTTAATTCGAGGCTCAACTTGCTTAATAGCAGGAAATACCAAATCTAAATGATGTCCGTTCATTGACGTTAAAATATCGATGTCTATTTTACATTATACATGCATATGTTATGAAAAATTCTTCTATATGCACTTACGTTATTTTTTATTATAGATACCTACATGCCTTTAAAATATTGGTAATATTCCTCAAAATTCTATTTAAATCGAACTAACTCCATTAAGTCGAACAAATCGTTTGTAACTATTTCCTCTGATTGTACTTCCCCTGCTTACTTTATTATACCTAAATTAAAAATAACACTTTCCACACTCATCTTTTACCTTGCACAAACAACTTCATAGTTAAGTGCGCGTATTCTTAACTATGAAGTTATTAGCAAGATCTATGCATCGAAAATAATTTTATAGCGCTATAAATAGTTTCCGTCATTACGCCCGACTTACAAATTGAAGTTCTACTTTGAAATGCACCCAATTAGTAGCAAACAGATAGATACAGATAGTAGCTGTACTTCTTTGTTCGGCTATGCAAGTATTTTTAATAATTTTAAGATATTTTCCTTATGTTTACGAAAGTGCATGTAATATACACAATCTCTCTATAAAGAATATGTACGAAATATTCGCAATTTTTACATTTTAGATTATTTAAAAAAATTTACATTTCGTAAAAACTATGAAGCAAGCTTCGACAATCGTAAACGTACGTGCGTTCATTTTTTACGAAAAGCTTTATAAATTTTAACTTTTAAATTTTAAAATATGTTTGTTAAAATGCGTTATAAATCCTACAAAAATTTTATAAATTTTAAGTAATTTTGTCCAATACTACGAAAATCTTTCAAATCGAGAATTTACGACAACTTTTTTAAATAGGTACTTTATTATATTATTGTTTAAAATTTTGTACAGGTGTATCAAACTTTTGTATTGTTTCAAATTCACTCAGTCATTTCACCAATCTATGTATAATATAACAATACTAACAATAAGCTCATGTAACCTGTAGCCAAGAAATTTACGAGGTGTGATCAAAAAATTCGGTGAATGAATGTTTATAGCAGCAACTTCTGGCGCTATATCTATTTGAAGCTATCCGTCTGATAGCCTGATTCTTTCAGAAAGTCAATGTTAAGGTTAAACAAGTTGTGACTTGTCAGTCGGCTTCCAAAGTAGGAAGAGTAATGTTATGTTTACCGTGTCGGTCGCACATTATGGATTTCGAACAACGTGTTAATAAAGTGCCAAAGAATCTCATAAATAGTTAAAATCAGTATATAGAGATAAAGAACTGACTCTGAAGACTGTCTTTAAATGATTTAAGCGATTTAAAACAAAAATGAGTGGGTACATACAGAAACTGGCAAAACGGATTCGTTCACATGGGCGATTGACTATTCGAGGGCTTGGAGTAGATCTGAACATATCGCCTGAAAAATGGTTCAATGGCTTCCTCTTTCATTACGACAACGTTCCGTGCCATACCTCGCTCTCGATACGCGAGTTCTTTGAAAAAAAAAACATCCTGTCTGTCCACATTCACCGCAACTCTCCGAATTTAACACCATGCGACTTTTGGCTTTACCAAAAATAAAAACTGCACTAGAAGAAAAACATTTGACACCTTTTTCGACACTTAGAGGATCACGACAGAGCAGCTGAATGCCGTTCCGAAAAAACCCTTCCCCAAATGCTTCCAATCAAGGAATCAACGTTGGGATAAGTGCATCGCTAGCCAAGGAGAGTATCTACTATGGAAGAGAATAATTCGAATTTGATGTAAACTGATTACTTTTTTTTGTAATAAAACCATTGACCGTATTTTTTTATCACACCTCGTAATATAAGTAATTAGTTTCTTTCTTATTTCTACTTCTAATTTAAAAATTTTTTAGTCGCCCCCCTAGAGCAAATGTCTGGATCAACCCTTGTCAAGAACACATAATAAGGCTCTACGATATAATAAGAGAGTGTCTAGAGGCCTTAAATAACCTAAATTGCCACGCGAATTAATGGGGTTCGATGATTATTTGCATCATAGTAAAAAAACTTGATGCAAAAAGTCTTAGACTATTCGAAGAAGCCCTCACAAATCCAAGGGAAATGTCATCCACAACAGAATTGCTGAATTTTCTAGAGAAGCGTTATCAGGTGCTCGACGCTATCAAAAGCTAAAAACAATTCAAGCCCGATGGAATCTCTTGCACAAAAAAAAGAACTTTCCATACCACATTGAAGCGCTCTTGCGTCTATTATAATAAAGACCACAATATCTGCCAGTGCCTTGAATTAAAAAAATAAGTAAATAAGTATACAAGACAGAATATATAATATATTTTATTTCTATTACAAAAAGAAGCCTCATACCTTATTTCACCGCAATAATGTGGTAGGAGAAAAACTACACAGGAACGCCAATTCTGCAAAACCATGCTCACAAGTAACCGAAGACATAGTAGCATTTCATAACAGGACGAAAATACCCAATGTCTTATTACTTACTGCCATGGTGAAAATAAGAAACATATTCGGGCAAACAGATATTTAGAGCACTCATCGATCCAGGATTCCAAATAAGCCAAATTACTGAGGAGGTAGTGCAAAGCTTACGAATACAAAAGGAACACATATAGACAAACATATTGGGTGTTTGTGAGGTCAAATCGGCACAAGTTCACGGAATGATCAAAATTCAAATACAACATCAAAGGAACACTTACCTTCGAGTCGACGCAATTGTTCTGGAAAAACTAAACTCATTATTACCGAAAGCTGCGGTATCAGCAGCTGGCCTACTACAATATGAAAATATTGCTTTGGTTGACCCAACCTTCAACACACCAGGTCCAATTGATCTAAACCTAGGAGCGGACGTCTACTCTAATATAATCTTAGATGGGCTCAAACCAGGGAAGCCGTCTACGCAAAACACAAAGTTAGGATAGATTCTTTCTGGGAGCATTCCAAGAGACTAACAACGTATCAGGTTTCCTTTCAATTCCAGAAATAGATCAAAAGCTTGAACAATTTTGGAGTATTTTATTTTATTTAGAGAAATTTCAGAAGAGCTTGGATACTCTAGGGACAGAGCTACAGCTCACTTATTACAAATAGAGAAAAAGTTGAAAAATCTCTTACCCTGCTGACCTAATACCACAAATTCTTAATGGAATATTTGATCCTTGGTCACATGAGTCCAGCAGAACCATATACTGGATATGAAGCCAATGTATACTATTTGCCTCATCATGCAGTTTTTAAGGAGGACAACTACAAAATTGCGTGTGGTGTACGACGTATCTTGCAAAACATCTGGACTAAGCCTTAACGATTTATTGCATACAAAAAGATCTCAACCAAATCCTGCTAACGTGGCGAAAGCCGCTATGTATTTACAGCAGAAATTGAGAAAATATTTAGATAGATAGATAGATGCGTGGTCCGACGTTGCACAATCTCCTCTAGTGTTATGCTACGACGTATTCTCGCTTCGTGCGTAGTCCGACGTACACCTCCCCGTCCCCTCCGCATAAAGGTATACAAGCACGCCTCCACAGACACACAACTAATGTGAATTATTTAAGCTGTAATATAGCTATGTAGTAAATAAGTCATTGTTATTAGCTTAGGATAAAGAAAATAGAAGCATTTGGATTTGAATAAAACCTACAGTGCTCTCATTTCATTCTACCAACGTGGTGGGATTTTGGTTTTACCATGGACATTCTCCTGACTACTCGCAGCACTGCTCGACGCGACGTTACATAAAATTGGCGCCCGAACAGGGACGTGGCTTTGCATTCAGGAAACATCATGCCCGATAAGCAGAGCGTGACGAATACCGATAAAACCGCCAGTTGCGTATACACATTGAAGAAAGAGCAACTAGTGAGCGAGTTAATTCAAGTAGGGTACAGGAACAACAGATGAACTCAGGAAAAGACTAAGTGAGTACACCAAGCAAGGGAACAAGTTGACTGAACAAAACATACCCACTACTGCCAGCTATACGACCGAAAGTACTGTTGCTGAAACCAACATAGGGGAGACAGATAGACACATCCCGTCCGACACAGAAATGTATACAGCACCATCTCCCACCCTATCACCAATTTTGACTGTGTCCGATACTAGATGCCTCACAGATTTTGAGGTAATGGACAAAGTGAGAAAGTAGAATGTGCGATTCGATGAAGGACAAGAACCACTGAGAGCGAGTGCAAGAGCTAGCAGAATGCTACCAGATACCAACCGACCGATTGCTTCGAACATTACCAGAGCTCTTGCATAAAACAGCACTCGCTTGGTATAGGAATAACCGACAAAACTGGACAACGTGGAGTGATTTCGTAGAAGACTTTAAATCATTCTTTCTCCCACCTCGCTTTGAAATAAATTATCTGATGACATCAGAGCAAGAGTACAGAAAGTGAAGACCTACATCATTGCAATACAATCACAAATGCGCTGGCAACCAGACCGAACACAACAAGAGAAATTACATAGAATATATGAAAACCTACTGCCAGAATACCGACTATACATACGACCCAGAGATTTTAAGAGCCTCACCGAATTAGTAAAACTAGCAGAAGAATACGAAATCGTGAAAGAACAAGAGAGGGCCATACGGCGAGCCAGTACAGTACATCCAATAAATGTACCATTCTCTAGAAATGAATGCTGTTGGCGGTGTGGAAAACGTGGCTATACTAGAAAGCAATGCAGAAATCCGTCGAAGCTATTCTACTCACACTGTGGAAAAGCCGGTTCACTAACCAAAGACTGTCCATGTAATAAGTCCAACAATCCGGAAAACTAAAGAGGGTACAGATGAAGAGGGAGGAGGGGAAAAATTTACAAAATGTTGTAAAGGTCCAACGATTGTCTATCTATCAAAGTTTAAATCATTATAATAGAGTGTAACGTGGAGAAGTTAAAGGGTAATCTGTGGAAACATACCCAAATAGCATTAAGTTCCGTTAGCTCGAAAGCCGTTAGGAGTTCTCAGTTGACGCATCGATGATTACCCAAATAGATTTTGATAATTCAATTGAAAGTGAACATTCCGACGCGATAGCATTGTAATCACAAAGGTCGTGCAAAAAGGAAATTTTTGTTGTCGATTTATATATATAATCGAGCCGAGTTTATTTCAATTTCCCCAGCAAAGTAAACATTCTCCCCCACCATCCATGCAATTTTTTGCTCATCTAAGTATAACCTATCCATAAACTTCGGGTTTAAGAACTCTTACGGAACACACTGTATACAAAAAGGTAATAAAATTATTATTAATATATTTTTTAATTTATTCTATTTTATCATTTAATATAATTTTATTTTTCAAAATATTTAATTTATCACAAATAAATCAAGTATTTTCATCATTCTTTAAATCAAAAATAATAAAATTCACTTTAATAATAAATATGTTATCTTTAGGAGGACTCCCTCCATTTCTAGGATTCTTACCCAAATTAATAGTTATTCAATCCCTAGTAACTAATAATCAATTAATACTTATATTTACAATAACAGTATTGACCTTAATTACTTTATTTTTTTATTTACGATTATGTTATTCATCTTTTATATTAAATTACAATGAATTATATTGAAATATGAATTCAATATATAAAAATATTACTATTCTAATTTATATAATTACATCATGTATTTCCATTTTTAGATTATTTTCTATTAGACTAATCTATTATATTTTATAACTTTGAAAGTTTTAAGTTAATTTAAACTAATAACCTTCAAAGTTATAAATATAAGAATAATCCTTTAAGCTTTAGTATATACTACTCCTTTAGAATTGCAGTCTAATATCATATATTATGAATATAAAGCCAACTTTATTGATTAAAAAGAATAATTCTTATAAATAGATTTACAATCTATCGCCTAATTTTCAGCCATTTAATCGCAACAGTGATTATTTTCAACTAACCATAAAGATATTGGAACTTTATATTTCATTTTTGGTTCCTGCATGTGAAGGGTTCCAACACATTGATCACCGAGTTTACCTACAAATTTTTCCAGATGCTAGCACCTATTGTCCAGTCAGTAGGGGTTTTCGCCCTACAAAAGGTGGGGTAGCTGTGATTTTGATATATGTTACTTAGTTCCTGGTTCCGATAAAAAATCCGAGTTTTCACCCCTGGAGTGGTACAAAAAAGAAAATATGCAACTCTTTCACAAAATACCCTGTATCTTAAAAGCTCAAGGTGTACAGTCACTTACAGAGCTCATTGTATGCAGAATTTGATGGACTTTCATATGATTGCTCCAACAGCTACTCCTCTCCCCTTAGGAGTTAGGATTATATAAAAAAAATGGATTATAGATACTTTCTGCTGGCAGATAAATTAGTTCGACGTCAATAATTTTTAGTTCACATAAAAAAGACAGACTTATAGTTACCTGTAAACGTGGAATTGGCCCTACGCTACCCCACCCCACCGACGTCTGCCCTCCTATATGGTCTGCGATTTTTTTTAGTTTTTTTACAAGGAAACTAGAGCACCGGTTGACATACACTACTCGTTGAGTCGGAACGTTGTGTCTGTCACTAGATAGTGACGTGACTTCAAAATATTTTATGTGTGCAATAACTGTCCACTTGGTACGAGGTAACGGTGAACCAAGTACAGAAACGCAGCACCACATCCCGGCCAGAAGGTACTCTTACACCACTTACCTTGACTCAATTTGAAGACGTGGTTCACACGCCTTCCTTGCCGCGCCCAATAGCCGAATGTTCCACCCAATGACATTGCGGGCAAGCTTTTGCAATGTTCCTATTTTGACCTCAAAACGAGCGGAGGGATGAACCTAGTCGACCGTTGCCATGAGAGAGAGCTCCGGGAGAGTGAGAGGAAAAATGTCAAAAAATCTTAGCACTCCATTACGTTACATAGGCACTTTATTAATATTTCATTGCTCAAAATGATTGAAATAAAAACTCGAAGTAGTCTATCCTTTCCTAGTACGCAGCATAATATTGCACGCAACTCCTAAATCTAACATTTTCCATAAAATTCGCTTATCTAGTTATGTGGACATTTACCCATTCTATAAAAGAAAATCGAAACTGGACTGTAGCTATACCTCCGTAAGCGTTGGCAAGTATATGCCAGTTCTAACACACGAATTGTTCTATACTACTTTTAATTCACCTTCAATTACACAGCAACAAAGAATGATTAGCTGAATTCCATATACTAAGACTACTGTTACGTATGAATCTTCTCAAAGCAAATCAAATCCTAAACTAGGGACACTCTGGTCGGAACATGAAAAATGTTGATTCAGGTTTGTATTTTAAGATTAAGATGTAATCGCTGCTTGTTGGCCTTTGGCATAGTACTTAGTTCGCAGCAAAATTTGTTTAACTTAATATTAAAATACGTTTCTTAGAAACGTGAAGATCAAAAAGTTCCTTAAGTTTATTCAAGAGCAATTCATGTAATGAAAGTGAAATTAAATCTTGGTTATCTGAACCACTGAAAAAAAGCATACGGCATAGTCGAACAAATCTCAAAAGGCCGAAGGCGCCGCAAAATGGCCAAACCGTAGCAATAAATATATATATTCGAGCAACAGTAGTGTGGAAACTAATTGAACCATCACAAACAAACGAATTTAACCACCTTACCAACGGCTGATGCTATAGGGACTTTTATACTTCTTTATAAATATTTATAAAAAAACAGTAGGATCAATACCAATATCATGCACATAAAATCTGACTTACACCATATTCAAATTCTCGATGGAGCTCCTTAGAGGTGGTTACTTTGCAATGAAGTTACTTCTTGGTTCTTGGTAAAGTGTTGTCGTTTACGTGTGTGCCGTGCTCCAAAAGGAGAGCACACAGCTTTTCGGTAAGTGGTGAAATAAAAAAAAAGATCCTTTTTTTTCTCCTCAGAGCAATATTTCTATTTTTTTTTTTTTCACTTTTCTTACAAGTACAATATTTCTTTATAGTTCACTTTTATTTTTTTTAGTTCACTTTTCTTTTAAGTACAATATTTTTATCTATGTTTATCTAAACTTTCCATGCGCGAACGTCTGTCGGCGGTTTTTAAAATCGAACTCCCCGAGGATCGGGCTTGATGGTCCCAGGTACCCACAATCACTTTCAAAAGCTTTTTTATCTTTTTATTCTTTTCTCACGACGTTGAAAAAACGTACGTGAGAAAATGCAAAAGTTCTTTGATGCGAGCTGTATGCATCAATGCAGAACGGTAATCCGATATGCACTTGTGCGCCAGTCTTGAAATATTAATTTTAAGATGGCGCGAATAATTTTGATAATTGTATGTATGTATGTACAAACAATTAGATTGGAGGAAGTTTGTAATGTACGTATGTACATAGTACATACGGAAAAAAAAGTAAGAAGACACTGTATGTAGGTAAGTGTGCATACCGTGTGAGTGGAATGTGTGTCTGATAACAAAATGCAATTTATGCTAAATTGCATTTTGTTATAATGTGGGAATGCATTTCTAAATGCATTTTGAATTTTGATAGAGTTTTTAATGAAATTTAAATTGAAATTAATTTTCAGGGTCAACTTTGTAATGGATCGATATATTGCATAGGGCAATATATTGGTGCATGGACCTTATGGTTGTGATTCGGGGCATTGGGCAGCTGAGTCACAACATCCCTCCCCCCTGGGGAAAAGAAAGTTTTATTCTTTCGGGGAAGAAAACTTTCTTTCGATTCAAAAATTAAGCCATGCGTATACGTTATATGTCTTATAAAAATTGGTGAATGCAGGTATACATAATTACATAAAATTACAGGAATAAAGTAAAATAAATTTTATACATTAAAGATTAGTAGTTGTATCTGAGAGGTGAAATTGCCCATCAATATATATATACTATGCACTACATACAATTAATTGATTTTATTTTTATATTATTATTTTTTCTTAATAGAATTAGATATACCATGTACCTACTTATAATTTGTTTTTGACTTCTATTTATTACAGTACTAATAAGGTTTATTTTATTTGTTTTTTTTCTTGCAAAAAAAAACACATAATAAAGATTTAAGATCTTGTGCATATATTAATTCTTATAGATCTTAAGCTTTTATTTTATGTATACCTATAATTTTATTGTCTTATTTATTTATTTATTTTTATTAGTCTAAATAAAAAATGTGTTTTTCAAAAAACCATGCTTCTATTCTAGTCGCCAAGAATGTTTTTTTTATATTGGTACATATATACATATACAAATTACCTAAAAATTAAACATTAAACTTTCCCTTTTTTTCTACGTTTAACATTTTTATATTAATGATTTCATATTCTTTCATTATAGAGTGCATTAGATTGTTCGGATGGAGATAGGGGTTGTTGGAAATGGTAAAAATTGGATGAGAAAATGTTAGTGTGGTTCGTTTATTATTGTCCGTAAGTTAAACGGTTTCTGTGGTTTTTCTTTGTGGTACAGGAGTTATTTTGAATTTTGATTCTCTCGGTGCCGGAGTAGGCACATTCTCCTGTTTATGTTCAGGAAGTATTATTTTTTTTGAGTTATGGGTTTTTGTGTTGTATTTAATATACAGATAAACACATAGAATAAAGATAATTGAGGCAATTGTCAGGTACGACACTGTATAGTGGTGAATATGGTGATTGTTTATAGGATTTAAAGGAATTTCTTCTTGATATTTTTGGAAACGAATGGATTCGAGAAGTTTCTCTAGATCCGTGTTTGTTGTAATATTTAAGGGATTTGTTTCTATAAACGTTTCCATGGGAAAAGACGTCCTATTCCGTATTATATTGGAAATGCTTATCGTTGGGATAAAATGGGAATTGAATTTGGAAACTTTTACGCTATGTCCAAGCAAGATGAGTTCCTTGCTGCGAACATAGCAACCGGGATTAATATACATTATTCCTGTTCCTTGCAGGCTTTTTGAATTGATCGAATTTTCACAAATTACATCTATGTCTAGGGATTCTTTTAAGGAGAAAAGTCAAGCGTTCGGCTGCGTTAATTGTTTCCAATAATAATCTTGTTCTAATGTTAGGATGTTACATTTTGATGTAATTGATTCCTTTTTTATCAGATTTACTTCGCATTGGTTTGCTTTTGTATTTGCGTTAAGGATCGGTGATGATATCCTGCAATAGAAATGCATATGATCCAACGTTGCGCAATTATGGATATCATGTAATGCTAGTTCAACATAGTGCTCACGATAGTAGTCTATTAGTATATATTCCTTTGCTGGTTCGATATATACGAATGATCCGTTAAGGAGTGTGGGTAATGGCATTACTTTGAATAATTGGTATGGTTCCTTGAATGGAAGTGGAATTCGGAGCTCGATAATTATTTTATTATTGAAAATATTCGCTGCTATTGTACTCAATTTTGTAAAATTTTGATAAAATATTGTCTCTGGAATTTATAGGAAGCATCAGTGAATTTGGTAATTCTTGCGTGATCTTTGATAAAAGCTCCTCAATATTTTTCGGTGATACTAGTGTAGGATGGAATTTCCCATGCTTGGAATCTGTTAAAATATCTATTAATTCCGACTGGGTATTTTGGTATCTGAATGCCATTAACGAAACCAGGGTAATAGGTGATTCAATTTTGATGGATATTTTGTTATCCAATGTTCTGTTATCCATTATTGAAGTAGCTATCTGTATTGAAATTAACTTTTTATGCATAACCATGAATTCCTTTTCAATTGCGGCTTTAGATTTGTTGAAAATGTTTGCGGTTGCTTCGACTATCGCGGTTTGGCTTTTCATAAGTGATATGAGGGAGTTTTGGTTTAGGGTGAGGTTACGGATTTGCTCATCATAAACTTTGGCGTCATCTTCGTCTAATGTACCGAAGAGAGCTTTGGAGATTGAGCCTATCGCATTAAATAAGGCCCTTTGTTGTCTACTTTGGGTTACAAGTAACATATTTTTGTATTCTATGTTTTCTATAATAAGATTGATTTGCAGTAACGTACCATTGCAGGTGTGGGCCATCGCTGAATTGCTATTGAGTTTCTGGCAGGTTGCTGTTATTTGCTGTGCGATGAACTGGATATTCCTTAATTCTGATTTAAAATTCACTAGGTCGTAATAGGTGACGATTTTCCATTCGTTAGTGTAGAGGTTGGCTCTGCCAATCTCTTCGAAGTAAATGCCTGCAGTAGCATTTAGCTGCTTTACCTCTCTTCCTGAGCCGTAGATTATGGGGATGAAAATTAGAATGAATGCTATATGCATCATTTTGGAAACCTGTAAGATGACACCATGTTAATATCTGTGAATGATATTTGAAGATGATGAAGTTTTTTACTCCGAGAACAGTTTTAGGTCATTGTTATGGACTCTTTTGTTTTTATTATTGATTTTAATAGTGGAATTTTCGGGGGAATTAATCTCCATTATCTCATACGGACCTGACCATAGTGGAGAGAACTTATTATCTCTCACTCTGCTTTTCAGTAAGACTTTATCGCCTACCATAAAAGATTTTTGGACGGAATTTTTGTCATATTGTAGTTTGGATTTTTCTTTATTGCCATGGCTATGTCTTTAGCTATTTTGAAGCTATGCTGTAGACGCGCTTTTAACTCGTTTGCATAATTGTCGTAATTATAGCAAACGGTTGGAGAAGATTTCAAATTGTTTGGAATTTCGGCTGGGAATCCGTAAAGGAGTTCGCGAGGAGTATAATTAGTACTCGAATGAGGGGTAGTATTGTATACAAACATGGCATAAGGAATCCATGTATCCCAGTCTTGTGGATCTTTTGCTACATAAGATCGGAGGTATTCTGCTAAGGTTCTGTGGCTTCTCTCCAACGCACCATTCGTTTGAGGGTGATATGGAGTAGTTTTGAGCCTTTTAATTCTCAGCAATTTAGATACCTCGGCGAACATGCCACTTATGAGGTTAGAACCTTGATCTGTGAGGATACTTTCTGGAATACCATGTCGACAAACTATCGTTGTCGTGAATGTCGTTAATACGACGAAAGTCTACCACTACTCGCCACTTTTTGTTTCCATTCTCATCTGGTTTTTTAGGAACCAGGAGAAGTGGAGAATTCCAGGGACTATGTGAGGGTCTGATGATGTCTGACTCAAGCATTTCTTGTATTTGCCGGTTTATCTCAGTTCGACTTGCTTCGGGAAGTCGATAAGGCTTGGTATAGATGGGCGGTTTGTCTTGGAGTGTCTCGATTTTGTGGGTAATCGCATCTGTATAAGATAGGAAATCCCCTTCTATGAAGAAGAGATCGTTGAATTCCCTACAGATGTTTCGGATAATCTCAGATTCCTCTGAATTACAGTGATCCAATTTGATAAGGTTTTGCAGTTTATTTATTCTGCCCTTAATTGGGTCTCTGTCAGAGTCTGTGGAGATTACCACAAAGTCGTCCAAGTCTTGGTAAACTGGGTTCACCTCGTAAGGTGCCAGATCGGCGTCCTCCTCATTTGTGTTGAGGATTAGGACTTTTACCATACCGTTGACTGGTTCGACTATCGAATTTCCAAGAAATAAACCTGGCCTTATTTCCTTCTTGAAACAGACCGATTGATTTTGAATAGAAGGAATTGGAATTTCAATAATATATTCTGATCGAGCCGGAATTTTAATTTTATTGAATTTATCCGATTCTTTCGGATTTTTAATTGGAAGGAGATATGATTCCAACTTTTGTGGAATTTGGAAGGAATTATTCGATGATTCCGACTCGATTGAATTTGAAGGAGATAAAACTTTATTGAAGTTCTTTGACTTCTTTTCTGATCTATTTCTGGAATTCACTTTTTGTGAATTTGTTGATGAAGGAAATAGAATTTTATTATATTTAGCCTTTTGTGCGGCTGTAGATGGAGATATACTTTTATGTTTTTGCTTCATATCTTGTGAAGCCTTGGATGGAGATAGAATTTTATTTAATTCAGCCTTTTTTCTGGCTATAGATGGAGATAGATTTTCATTATTTTTGGTCTTCACTTCTGATGGAGTATTGGATAGAGATCGATTGTTATTGCTTTGTAAAGCAGTTCATGGAGATGGGATTGTATTAATATTTTTATTGGAGAACGTTATCTCCGTATATAATAAACTTTTAGTTCGAGACCTCTTTTATGGGTTTTCGCTTTTCAAATACACATATGGATAATTTGAATAGTAATCCTCATACGGATAAAATTCATTTGAATCATTAATTTCTAGAGAAATGTATTTATTTTTATAATTGATACTAGCATTGTATCGAGATAAAAAGTCATGACCAAGCAGGCCATCGTATGAGAGGATGGAATGGGTGTTCTAGGATGGAGTTATTATGTTCAGAATTTAAGTTTAACTTAGCAAAAATGAGTCCTTCTGTAGAAGTGGACTCTGTAAATAATGTGTTTATATTGCAGACAGCATCTCTGTAGCAGATGCTATCTGGCTTCAAAGGATGGAGTTTAATTAAGCTGATCTCTGCTCCTGTGTCGATTAAAAAAGTAAGTTTTGGAGCAGAACATATATCAACAGGCAAAGAAAGCGTTAGAGAATTTTTATTAATTTGGACGGGGATACGAATTAATTTTTTGATGTTTAGTTTTTCGTCGATATTGTCTCGGGATTGCGATGAACTTGCGCCGTTGTTTCTATCTGCGAGGGGTTGCCGAATGAGACCCCCCGCTGCATCCAGTTTCCCTGCCTGGATGCCGATGGAGTTTTGTTATTCTTCCTGTTCGGAGATGGTGATCTAGCCGAGATATTGGCATTATTATATCTCGGCGGTGAAGTTCGACTTTCTCGGAATACTGGCTGCTGCCAGTTCCTATTTTGAGGCTGTCTGTCAGCCGTGTTTGTTGGTGGAGTATTGCTCACCTTCTGGAAATTGTTTTGATTTCCCTGATTGTTGCCAGAACGATTGTTGTTCGCCACTCTTGTGCGACAATCTTCGATAGAATGTCCCATCCGATGACAATATCGACATGTAAGCGCTTATGTCGGAGTTGTAAATGTAACCCTATTGAAATCTGTAGGGCGTTGTAATTGCGAGTTTGTTCTTGGAATTGCGTTTAGATCTTGCGTTGAGCGTTGTGTGACTGGACATCTTTACGCAGCATGCCCCAGTCCATTACATTTGAAACAATGCAGATTGAGATTCGTATTCTTTTGAAAGGGTGGGTTTACTTTGTAGTTCGTTTGAAAATTGGATTGTCTTCGTTCCAAACGTGATGCGTGCTCTAGGATATGTGACTTTAGTGAAGCGAAAGATTTATCAGACTGGACTTTTGCTAAAGTCTGTAGTTGTGGATTGTCCTCTATAGCTCTCACTGCTTGACATTCCTTATCTTTTAAAAGACATTTTAAAAGAATTTTATCACTTGTATATGAGTGCGTTGCCTCATTTAGTTTGGATAGAGTTGTGCTAAGTCTTTGTAGAAAATCTTTTACATCTTCTCCTATTCTTTGCTTGCAATTGTTTAATTGAGATTGCAGAGTAGATTTGGGAATTTTTAATTCAAAAGTTTGTTGCAGAATAGATTTCAATTCAGGCCAGTCTGAAATTTGATTGTACCTATATACATCATATGCCTCTGCAGATAATTTACTCCTTATTAAGCTAAGGAGGGAGTGCCTTTCATTTTCCGTTGATGTTGTTGTGTAAATATCATCGCAACTTGAAACAAATTTATGGAGATCCTTTGGATTTCCACTAAAATTGGGAATAAGTGACCTAGCTTCTGATAGGAAGGAGGTAGATTGGTCTCTAAAGGAGACATTAGTATGATTTTCCCTGAAATTAGTTGTATTATTTGTTACATTTTGGAATCGAGAGTCCAATTGTTCTTGCAACGCAATTACAGTGTCTGTGTATGATGTTTCTACCTCGGCGTAAACATCATTTTTGAAATAATCATGCTCCAAATCATTAGGGCCGGTGTATGAAATTATTTCATTATGCGTGTCCTCAAAATCATCCCAGTATTTTTGCAATGAATTAATTTTTTGTGTCAGATATGTCTGGGTTGTAGTCGATAATGAATTAGAATTGATCGATTGTATAATTCGTGATATAGACTTTTGCCTGTGATCCTGCAATTTGAACCGTATTGCATTTGACTGATCCTTGTCTGTATTGTCTTGGGTGTCAGCTGCAGTTGTTTTCTGCGAAGTCTTGGGGAGTGGAATGTAAAAGGGGTTATTTGTGCGTTCTGTGTGAATTGATATGGACTTCAGCCTATCAGATAGAGTTACCTTGGTAATATTATACCAGTCCTCTGTCTTGTCATAGCATGACTGTTTGAAATAATCATGAGTTTCATCGAATTCATCATGATCCTGAATCAGGGTTTCATTTTTTTCAAATGAAGCCCATAGTCCTTTTACTTTTATTCGCTCTGTGATAATCGGCCAGAATTTGTCTAATTTCTGTCATTTTTGGGACTTGTGACAAGCAAAGCTCATCGAAAGATTTGTTTTCGTCAGTCATGTTTAATTGATTATATTTTGTTTGGAAATTAATTAATTAGTTGTGGAAGAAATGTAAAAAAAAAAAATTGTTTAAGTCCTCCCAACAACAATAAACAGGTAGCAAAATTCGTTGTGCGAAGTTAATTATGTTTAAGTAAATTTTGCAAAAATTGGGAAAAACACAGCGATAGGAATTGTGGAATTTGTCAACAAGGGAAAAGTAAAAAGAAATAGTTTTATATTTATTTAGTAGAAAAACTCTTATGGTTTTTATTCCGTCTGTCACCTGTTGTTATGTGTTTAATTAAATTTGGAAATTAAATTTGCGTACTCTTTTGGGAATAATAAGGTCGTGGTAGATTATTGTGAGAGGTAGAGTAAAAGAAGGGTTTAAATAAACTTTCAATATCAAGGCAAAGGAATTGTATTATAATAAAAAAAAATGTATGTTTAAATAAAATGTCCGAATTAAATATATATATAAAAAAAAACAACAATAAGAATCGGAAAAATTTAGGGATTTCCAAAACAGAGAAATTTTAGTATAATATTTGATTAATAAAAAGGGAAAGGTATTGTAGCATAAATCGCTAACTCCAACCAAAATCTTTACACTGGTCAATAGGCCTATGAAGCTCTATTGCAGGGGATCGATTATTGATTTTGTTCGAAGTCCTCTGGCCAGCAAGCTCACGAAGTCTTGCCGCAGAGGTCGCTTCTAGGAACAGCAATTAAAAAAAAGGAAAATAAAGGAAAATTTTATTTGGTAGAATGGAGAAAAAATGCTTTGGTCTTCTTGTTTTCGTTTCTCTACAACATATTCTTATATATATAATTAGTAATAATATTAAAAAAAAAATGGGATATAATTATTATTCTCTACCTTGTTTTTATTCCTTGTATTGAATAGATTTTTTCTTCTGCTGGATGATGTAGATAGTGTTGTATATCTGATGATGTTGATGATGGTTGTATTGGG
The DNA here is from genome assembly GCA_963930735.1 of Dioctria linearis. Taxonomy (NCBI): domain Eukaryota; kingdom Metazoa; phylum Arthropoda; class Insecta; order Diptera; family Asilidae; genus Dioctria; species Dioctria linearis. The sequence goes on from OZ005740.1 coordinate 186,406,968, forward strand.
TGTTTTGGCTGACGTCTCCTGGTAGTCTTCCTTCCTTCTCTATATCTTTTGTTGTGGTTGATGCTGGATGTTGTCGAGGATGAAGATGATGAATATACGTCACGCGTCCTGGGTGACGATTTCTTGCAGTCTTCCTTCTGGGAATCGTCTTAGTGAGGCAGGGATGAAGCTTCCTTGCGTCCCACGTTGAGCGCTTGGGCGCTTAAACTTTTAATTCCTCTAAGTACCTCCTGGGTACCCGGGCTTATTTTTTTTCAACTAATGCATTTGTTTGATTATTTTGTATTTCCTTATTTTTGTTGTTTATTTTTATTATGTAGCAGATTTTATTATGCTTATATCAATTAAAATTCACTTTTCATTAATTAAAGCACTAATTTTCTGACGTACCAGTTTGTTATAACTGTCACAATTTGATTCTATTATTATTTTATATAGACATTTTATTAGGTACTGATTATTTTTAAATAGAAAATTTTAGCACTGATTTTTTGTTTGGATACCGGTTACCGCTGCCACCAATTGTTGTCGTTTACGTGCGTGCCGTGCTCCAAAAGGAGAGCACACAGCTTTTCGGTAAGTGGTGAAATAAAAAAAAAGATCCTTTTTTTTCTCCTCAGAGCAATATTTCTATTTATTTTTTTCACTTTTCTTACAAGTACAATATTTCTTTATAGTTCACTTTTATTTTTTTTAGTTCACTTTTCTTTTTAAGTACAATATTTTTATCTATATTTATCTAAACTTTCCATGCGCGAACGTCTCTCGGCGGTTTTTAAAATCGAACTCCCCGAGGATCGGGCTTGATGGTCCCAGGTACTCACAATCACTTTCAAAAGCTTTTTTATCTTTTTATTCTTTTCTCACGACGTTGAAAAAACGTACGTGAGAAAATGCAAAAGTTCTTTGATGCGAGCTGTATGCATCAATGCAGAACGGTAATCCGATATGCACTTGTGCGCCAGTCTTGAAATATTAATTTTAAGAGGGCGCGAATAATTTTGATAATTGTATGTATGTATGTACAAACAATTAGATTGGAGGAAGTTTGTAATGTACGTATGTACATAGTACATACGTAAAAAAAAGTAAGAAGACACTGTATGTAGGTAAGTGTGCATACCGTGTGAGTGGAATGTGTGTCTGATAACAAAATGCAATTTATGCTAAATTGCATTTTGTTATAATGTGGGAATGCATTTCTAAATGCATTTTGAATTTTGATAGAGTTTTTAATGAAATTTAAATTGAAATTAATTTTCAGGGTCAACTTTGTAATGGATCGATATATTGCATAGGGCAATATATTGGTGCATGGACCTTATGGTTGTGATTCGGGGCATTGGGCAGCTGAGTCACAACAAAAGCTGTAAATTCAAAATTATTGATGTTATTTTATTAAAAGTTTAAGATAAAGAGTGTCTCCCTTTTCTGTTATTATGTTGTTGAAACTATCTATTCTGGCCAATTTTAATATTTTGAATTAAGTTACCCGAAAGAAGCCCTTAAACTCACTCCCATCACAGCGTACACAGTAATTCTAACCACGAGATTCTTTGAATCCGAATTCTATTTTCATGATCTTGCAAGTCGAATAGGATAGGTGAAGGACATCGACTCGTGCGATAAATTCTTCTTGTTTTAAATATCTTAACTAAATCGAATCTACACTGCTCTCATCTGTTGCCTTAAGCGCTACCAATTAACAATTTGAAAAAAAAACAACAATTATGGCTTATTTTTAATTCTAACTACTACAAATATCAGTCGCCTTGATGTTATCAAATGCCACTATGCATGAAAAGGAATCTTCTGCGACGTCTCCTTGAGCATGCAATACCTGGACGAAGGTTGGCCATTTCGGCAAGTAATTTCGTTTTCCTTTTGAGTGGCTGAACTAACTTTGATAGGAATCAAATTGTTGCTAATTCCATACAGCCTAACTTTTCCTCTTATCTTATACAAACTTTAATGTACTTTACTAAAAAAAACTTTCGTTCCAGAACACTACTTTAAACTTTCATTATCGCAGACTTAATGGTCGCTCGTGCCTCCCTTTTCAAAAAAAAACTCGTCTTGCCAGTCCGCGCGATCTTCCTCTTTCTTGTCAGCACGTTCTCATTGAATCGCTGCCGTCAGCTATCAATTGGACAGCCAACGCAAAAAGTGGCCGCACATTTCCCGTGTGGGCGCGACTATTGTTTGTCTCCAGATGACATATCCACACGATACAGCATACTACATCGTGTGGTCCTGCGATCATAACACAACGATAGATCGTAAGAAGGGCAGAAAATTTGTTCACGGATATTACTCCCGACATGCAGAGTTATATTCCCAGTGATACACCTTTTTTGAAGATTTCTACTAATTTCTACTATATCCAATGAAGCCTTTTTTATGTGGTCTGGAACGGGGCTTCTGACCGTCTTCAATTTCCTCCCAGACTGCGTTTGTAGTTCTTCTTTCTTGCGTTGTTGTTTTCGCTCTTCTAACGGTGGCTGTCTGTCTGCGCTTCCTCTGAGTTTGAGATCAAATTTGGCACAGATGAAGCCCACTGAGGTCCCGGGTTGGTGCTTTGCACTTTGATAGTGGGGTGTATGCTTACTCTCGTGAGCAGAGGCAGTAAAGCTGTACTACCCAAGTGTGAACAAAACAAATTTTCCGATGCTCCGAGTTAAAGGGGATGATGTCTTGCTCAGTAATCAGTTTTGTACTTAACTCTTCGTTGTCCGTGCAGAATCTAGGATTTTCAAATGCTTACTTTTTATTTGATCAAAAGGGCTTTCTTAATCCAACCGTTATATTATTATTTTTATTTGTGTTGTTACATACTGTTATGCGCAACAAAGCGACACAAGCGAAATGTTGGAAATGGAAGCAACTTTAGGTTAGTGACATCTTAGTAAACTTTAGGTTCGGAGAATAAAATTTACGGGAAGGTTCTAGGATTATTTGTAGAGTATAAATACGGCGCTTCTCACATACAGGAGACGAGTCTTATTTCAGACAGTGAAGTGAACGAACTAAACTATTTGGATTGCGATAATTAGAAGTACAGTACTAGCGATAACTGTAAGGACTTGATTTGTAAATGTTATAAAAGTAAACAGTGAAGATAGATAAAAGAAGAACTTGTTAATGATATCTGAAATATTGTGTCTTAAATAACGAACTAAGGCCATGCTCGTAACAACTGGTGTCAGAAGTAAAATAAAGTCGCGAAATAAAGTGGTTTCATTGGACTTTGAAATTCAAAGAGTGATTAATTTTGTGAAATCGTGTGAAACTTTCCTTCTTTAAGTGAAAAGAAAGATAATTTTATATAAAACTGTGAGTGAATTATTAAAATAATGGGACGCAAACTAGAGGAGCTTTGCATACAGGAATTGAAAGTGGAGTTGGGGAAGCGGTCATTGCAAACGACAGGTCTAAAGAATGTTCTAGTCGAGCGACTTAGACAAGCTTTGATAGAGGAAGAAAAGAGTCCTAAGAAATTTGTTTTCGAAGAAGAACTTGAAGCTGAAGAAGAGCCTGCGATGAGCATGGAACAGCTTTTGGGTACTTTCATGACCAAAATGGAGCTCTCAACCTTGTAGGTGGAGAATGCTCTTTAGGAACAAAAGAATTCTCTGGAATCCCATTAAGATGAGCAGAAGAAAGCTAATGAGGAACAAAAGAATTCTCTGCAAGCATGTTCGAAAGAACAAGAGAATTCTCTGGAGACCCATTTGGACGAACAAAAGAATGCTTCTGAAGAACAAAAGAATTCTCTAAAAAAACCCTTTGAGATGAACAAAAGAATTCTTTACAGAATTGTCTAGAAACTTGTTTGGAGGAACAGAAGAATTTTCTGAAAAATTCATTCGACGAACAAAATGGGAAAATTTAAGAAATCTAGCAGAAAGTGTTGGAAGTTCAACAAGAAGTGTCGGAAGTACAACAAAATGTCACGGAGCAGCTTGATAACTTTAAAGCAGATTTGGATAGGATAAAGCATCGATAACCTCGGCACGAAGGAATTGAAATATCCGGTGCAAGCAGAATGAAACCTTCGATATTTGATGGATAAAAGTCGTGGCGTATTTTCAAGAGACAATTTGAGGCATCTTCCCAAGTAAATGGGTGGAGTGATGAGACAAAGCTACAGTTCTTGTATTAGCAACTCGCGGTCCTGCATCAGAACTATTACAAGCTATACTGATTGAAAGTCAACATGATTATACTTCATAAGGCGATAGAGATACGCTATAGAGATGAACACATGCAGCAAGTATATCGCCTGTAGTTACGCAACAACTGCAGGCTGATGTGGAAAGATTAGCGCATCTTTCATACTCCAGTGTGAATGCGGATTTTCTTATCGAAGTGGCGACGGAGGCATTTGTGAACGCTATTGCAGATCAAAATTTAAAACAAGCACTAAAGCTGGCAGGAAAGAAGTCAACAGCAGAAGCGCTAGCTTATGCATTAACATATGAATCTGCCAGACAAGCTTCTCGGAGTGCAGTACGAGTGAGAGATATTTCGGTGGAGGAATGTACTTGCAATAGAATGCAGTGATCAAAGAGCGCTCCGTCACGTGGTATTCTGCGATGCTGGAATTGTAATAGGCCGGAAAGGGCAAGAAAATTAATGACAAAGAATCAAAGACAATGATAACAAGTAAAAAAGCTAGAATTGGTCTAAGACCAATTCTTATGATACCCTAGATGAATGCCCGTATTAAATTTCGTATGGTCACCGATCTATTCAAGTTTGATTTTGAAGTTGTTTTTCGCATATATTTCTAGAACGGTTTGTCGCACAGAAAAAATGATTATAATCAATTTTATAGGATTTTGTATTCTGCAGAGGTTTTTAGTACAATAAAAATGTCTTGGACTTATCGTTTTCAAAGTATACGTAAAAAACCTAAATTTTTATATGGCAACACCAAGAAGGAGTTGCCCGATTTAGTCCATTTCAGACATTTTAATTGCTAATGTAGTAAAAACATCATGTACGAAATTTCAGCTCTCTACGTCGACGTGTTCTCAGGCAGTGTCCAAATATATAGCGGAAAACGAAATTTTTATATGGCAACCCTACGAAGGAGTTGCCCGATTTGTCTCATTTTCGAGCTTAATTTTACTTTTTTTTTTTAAAGTCCATGTACCAAATTTCAGCTCTCTAATTATACGCGTTCTCGAGTTATCGTGCGCACGGACGGACGGACAGACGGACATGCAAATATCAAAATAACTTTTAATATTATGAATGGGTGTCCAATCCATTTTGCTCTACCATCATTATTTCGAGGTGTTACAAACGGAATGACAAACTTAGTATACCCCTTAGATTTCATCTAGGGTATAATAAAGATGATAAGATGCGAAAGAAAAATAAAATCATAGAAAAGTGCTTCAACAGAACATTAATCGAACAACTACGCAAGGAGTTGTTCAGCGATGAACGAAGCTAAAAAGAAAAGGAAAAGAATTAATAAGGAGGAGTCAGTACCAATATTTGCAAGTTTCATACATTTTTCAATGTAAATTTCTGGCAAACTATTTGTAGCAGAATAATGATTTATATCCTAAATTAAAGGTAATGACGAACTCTAGTAAACAACGTCGGCAAAAATTAAAAAAAGTGTATTAGATTGGAGATATTAGCTCGGAAACTTGTACAAAATGGTAAAAATTGAAGTATATTAAATCAAATTCCTGTGGGTAGGTATTCTCATTTCTTCAAATTGTGACTGTTTTAGAAAGATAAGGCCTAGATCTAGCAAATAACGTCGAGTTTTTTTCATTTTTAGTAGCGCTTTTATAATTATTTGACTCTAATAGCACTTGTTTTTTCTCCCGACATTTTACCGACTAGAAATTACAATATTTATTTGAAAGTTGTTTAAATACGAAGCAAGATAGCATATTTAACAATTATGGGCAAACCAAATTTAGAAGAGTTAATTCTCGTTAAAAATTTTCAATTTATGTGAACTGCAAATTTTCATTTTTCGTCTTAAATTGTATGGTTTTGTCGGATATTGGGTTTCTGTCTTTTGCTTTAAATGTCTCTAATGTGCTCTGTGGTCTAGGTCCAGGCTAATTTTTTATGAATTTTCTCACAAACCTACGTATAGTAAATTTTATTACCTACAGGTTCGCTAGTATCTAAATTGATACTTTTGCTGAGTACTTAAGTATAAGCCAGGGAAATTGACTGGCATACAGATTCCTCCCACGAAGAATTGGTACCTACGTACCTACGTGCATATATAAAAGCGGCTGAAATGAAAAGAAAATATGAATTAATTAAATAAATATACAATGAATTACTTAGAATAAGAAACACCAACAAATTTATATGAAAAAACTACGAGTTATTCAAACTTCTACATGCAAAATGTAAACATAAATACATATGTATATGCAAAACAACAACAACACTATGGGAAATTGATATTTGTTAATATTGTTACGTGCAATAGAAAGAGACAGCTGGTGACATCTACTGGCAATGGAGAGTAAACGACTTCAGGTTCGGAGAGTCGATTATAGAATCGACAGGAAGGTTCAGGAATAAGAATGAATAGAACAGTCAAGAAGCTTTTGGAATAGAACACTCCAGAATAATCCGGACAGTTTCTAGGGTATAAATATAAAAGTTGTCATCGCAAAAAAAAAAGAGTCTTGTCTTAAACGTTGCAGTGTTAAGAAGCGAAAGTAATAAACAGGCGAAAGTGTTGTATGTAATTAGATTGCGATAATTGAAAGTACAGTGTTAGCGATAATTAGAGTTGAGTTGATTAATTGAAGGTTTATGAATTTTATATGATTAGAGTGAAATAAAGAACTTATATATTAATTATTTAATATTGTGTTTTAAATAACGAACCAAAGGCCACGCTCGCAACAACTAGCATCAGAAGTGAAATAAATTCGCGAAATAAAGTGGTGGCAATTGACTTAAAAATTCAAAGTGTGATTAATTTTCAGAAATTGTGTTAAATTTTGAAAGTTCTGAAAAATAATTAATATTCAACTGTGAGTGAATTATTAAAGTAATGGGGCGCAAACTGCAGGAGCTTCGGATACAGGATTTGAAAGTGGAGTTAGGGAACCGGTCGTTACAAACGACAGGTCCAAAGAATGTTCTCGTCGAGCGACTGAGACAAGCTCTGATAGAGGAAGGAAAGAATCCTGAAACATTTGTTTTCGAAGAGAACTTAGAAGAAACCGAAGCTGAAGAGGAGCCTGCGATGAAAATGGAATAGCTTTTGAGTACTTTAATGAGTAAAATGGAAGCCCGTTTTGATGAACAAAAGAATTCTCTCGATGAACAAAAGAATGCTTTTGAGGAACAAAAGAATTCTCTGGAATCCCGGTTAGATGAGCAGAAGAAATCTATGGACGAACAAAAGAATTCTCTCGATGAACAAAAGAATTCTCTGGAATCCCGGTTAGATGAGCACAAGAAATCTATGGACGAACAAAAGAATTCTCTCGATGAACAAAAGAATTCTCTGGAATCCCGGTTAGATGAGCACAAGAAATCTATGGAAGCCCGTTTTGATGAACAAAAGATTGATTTTGAGGAACAAAAGAAATCTCAGGAAACCCGTTTGGACGAACAAAAGATCTCTCTGGAGAATTGTCTAGAAACTTGTTTGGAGGAACAGAAGACTTTCCTGAAAAACTCATTGGACGAACAAAATTTGAAAATTGAAGGAATCGAGCAGGAAGTGGCGGAAGCTAAACAAAAAGTCACCGAGCAGCTTGACAGTTTTAAATCAGATCTGGAAAGCATAAAGCATCGTCAGCCTCTAAACGTAGCAACTGAAATATCCGTCGCAGGTAGAATGAAACCTCCCATATTTGATGGACAAAACTCGTGGCATATCTTCAAGAGACAATTCGAGGCAGCTTCAGAGGTAAATGGATGGAATGATGAAGGCAAAGCTATAGCTCTGGTGTTAGCACTTCGAGGTCCTGCGTCAGAACTCTTACAAACTTTACCGATTGAAAATCAACGTAATTACTCTTCATTAGTACAGGCGATAGAATTACGTTACGGAGATGAGCACATGAAGCAAGTATATCGTCTACAGTTGCGCAACAGGATTCAAAAACATGGCGAATCACTACAACAACTGCAGGCAGATGTGGAAAGATTAGCGCATCTTTCATACTCCAGTGTGAATGCGGATTTTCTTAACGAAGTGGCGACGGAGGCATTTGTGAACGCTATTGCAGATCAAAGTTTACAACAAGCGTTAAGGCTAGCAGGAAGGAAATCAACAGCAGAAGCACTAGCCTATGCATTAGTGTATGAATCCGCCAGACAAGCTTCGCGGGGTGCAGTACGAATGAGAGACATTTCGGTGGACGAATGTACTTGTAAAAGAATGCAGTCATCCCAGAGCTCATCTTTGCGTGGTATCCTTCGTTGCTGGAATTGTAATAGAACAGGACACCTACAAAGAGACTGCAGAAAACACCCACGAGTGGAATCTCTAGATGAAGAGAGGAAAGTGGAATTGCAAAGATATCGAGCTGAGCAGCAGACTTGCAATAGATTGCAGATATCACTGAGCACCCCTTCACGTAGTGTTCTTCGATGTTGGGATTGTAATAAATTGGGACACATTCAAAGCGACTGCAGGAAACGCCGTCGAAAGGAATCAACAGAAAAGAAAGGGAGAGAAGTATGTCCAAATTGGCGAGCCAGAGAGCAAACTATTCTTAGGGAGACTAGAATCCAACCTTATGGCTTTGAGAGCCAACACAGGAAAGTACGTATCCATGGAAATGCAGAAGCCTTGGTACAACGTCAATGGGAACCTGAATGTAAGCATTACGGCTGGGAGAAAGGAAATGAGAAAACAGCTATATACAGTTGGTAACTGTGGAGCCATCAACAGGTTGGGACATCAAGAGTTTGCAAACAGCGCAACGAGAAGATCCGGACATATCGCCTATTCTTGCTTGGAGAGCAGACATAGAAAAACCTGAATGGAAGGATATTTCGAGGATGAGTGAAAAGCTGAAAAGCTACTGGGCTCAATGGAATTCTCTTCATGTTGAATGCGGTATATTAAAACCAGGGGTGTGGAGTCGTGAAAAAATTGTTCCAACTCCGACTCCAACCGCTAAAATTTTCAATGTCCGACTCCGACTCCGACTCCAAAGCTAAACGTTTGTGGAAATATTTATTAAAACCATTGAAAACTATGCATAGAAATGAATCAATATCATATAACATTTTATATTTTTAAATTTTTTTTTAATTTTTTTTTTAATTCAAAATACTTAAATAAAACAAACTTATAAATTCAAAAACAAAAAACAAAACTTAAAAATTCTATAAAAAAATAACAAAACTTAAAAATAGGATAGCTTCAAGAATTTGTCCTTAGAAATAGGATAGCTTCAAGAATTTGTCCTTAGAAATAGGATAGCTTCAAGAATGTTTGGCTTCATTGATGCTCTCAAATCGGATCTGACGATTCTGAGTGCAGAAAATAAATGTTCTACGGAGACTTGTGTCGGCGGCAATGCCGTGGCGACAAGAGCAGCATCTTGAATAATCTCAGGGTACTTTTGAATTGCATCGTTTACTTCTAAATTTCAAGAACGGTTAAATTTCTCCACCTCATTAAATGCTGCGTAAAAGTCTATTTTAAATTTAGCTAAGACTGTTGAAGTTTCTGCGCTATTTTCTAAATCTAAGCAACGACGTTTAGACTGCTCCTGCTCGTTTAAATATTTTTCGAAATCATCTTCTACAACAGCTTCAGGAACTATATTTGTTGAAGATGAAGAGCTATAATTACGTTGTTCATCTTGCAAGCGTACACCTTTCATACGAATGGCTAATTCGTATAATGCATCTTTAGCCCTAATTAGACGTTCTTCAGTTAATAACACTCGTACCATAGGATCGACGTAGATAGCCGCTAATAAGATATCATTATCTAGGAGGGTAGTTTCTCTGCGAATCATTGAATTATTTTACAATTATATTTAGAGAAACGGAAAATAAGATTACACCACTCTTTGTAAAACATCCCAGCAGTTAAAGTTGCTGATTGAAAATTTTTTGTGGCGATATATGGATGGCGAAGAATATATTCAAGTTTTTTTACTTGTTCCCATTGTGAATCAGTCATTGGTACAGTTGGATTTGCCATGTCAGTTAGAAATGGTTTTAGTTCAATGATACGCTCAATCATCAAATAAGTACTCCCCCACCGCGTAGCTTGATCTAAGATTGCCCCTTTTCCAGCACGCCGCTTCAATATAGCATTTAGTTTTGGTGTTCTGCAAGAAACCACGACACCCCGTATTTTTTCAATAAGTCTATTAGCATTATATTGTCCCAAACCATCACGAATTGCGAGTTGCAATGTATGCACAGCACAGCGCATGTGATGTATCTGGGTAATATCTAAAGCATCATCCACAAATCCGTGTAAATTATCATTAATTTCTTCTTCTGAAGCTTCATTTTCATCGGAAGCATATGCAGCTTCATCTTCATTCAGCATCTTTACAGTGCTGAGCATATTGCTGGCATTATCGGTCACAATGCATAAAATCTGTTCCTTATTAATTCCAAATTCTGCCAGAACGTTCATAATTAATTCTTGTAAATAGCTCTCTTACCGCCAAAGTTCGTGTGACGACTTTTTTTCATCATTAATAAACTGAACGTTAATTGCAATATAGTTAAGTCTGTGACGGGGACATCCGTCCATTTTCAGGAAAAAAAACCGTCCACGTAAGGTATCCGTCAGAATATCCTTCTGCTTATTTGCCTCCTGTAGTACCAAATTTCTAACATTACTTCTTTCTAAAGAAATACCAAATTTATTAGCCATTTCACCATTTACCACGTGAAGAGAAAAAAGTTAAAGGCAAAGAATTTGAAAACACCATTTCGATGATGCAGCACTTGGATTTTTCTGCAGTCATAGCCACAGTAATATTTTCAGACTTAAAAAATTTGTTTAGAGGTGCTTGACATGAAGAACTTGGTCTAGGTACAAGTACAACTTCACAACTCTGCTTATCCTTTTCAGTAACAGTTTTAAATAAACGTTGTAGATGTCGCTTTAAATTTGATACTCTGGATGGGGCACTAGTACCTTCTCCCGAATATGCGCTGATATTTCCACCACATATTTCTTCATCACCATCTTTTTTCACTTGGCATATGTAAAACATTTCATCAACAGTGACTGAGAAATATTCAAAAACTGATGATTTCTGCCTCTTCTGCTTATTCGTACTCATTGGAAAATTGTTAATTGCTGTTATTAAATAAATAAGTTTATTAGTTGAAGAAAACATTTATATTGGGAAGCAATTTTGAAATAAGAAATTAACTGAAACACCAGATATTTTATCCTGAATATTATTCAAATTTAAATTAACAACAAACCTTTTTTGTTAATCAATAATAATCAAGTATAAAGTTAAAGCCCGCACTAATAACTAAAATATAAAGAAATAATTTCTATTATTTAACTTAAGTACTACTTCTATCCACTTCAACTGACGCTCATAAAATAAATGAAAATTATTCTTTTAGTAATCTGTAATATATTACGTCGCTAATTTCGAAGAAATTTTTTGGCAAATATTTGAAAAATTCTTTGAATTTTGAATATTTTTTACATGCACGTGCAATACCGAGAAATTCTACTATTGGAGATGAATTTGTGTAGACATTTTGACTCTAGGAGTATAAATTCTCGGTATAGCACGTGCATGTACAAAATATTCAAAATTCAATGAATTTTTCAAATATTTGCCAAAAAAATTCTCGGAGTCGGAGTCGCGAATTTGTGTAGCGACTCCGACTCCAACTCCGATAAAAATACCACAACTCCGACTCCACAACTCCGACTCCGACTCCAACTCCACAGCCCTGATTAAAACGCAAGTGGGAAGCACCTAACGGTAAATCGTTCCGAATGCAAATAGTTGTGCCGGCATCAAAGGTCAACGATGTTCTGGGTAAAATGCATCGTGGAGCATCTGGAGAACATTTGGGAGTGAATAAAACAATTTCTAAAATACGAGAAAAGTTTTATTGGCTACATATGCGGGAGGATGTAGAGAAGTGGTGTCGCAGATGCATTATGTGTGCTTCTTACAAAGGGCCGCCACGTAGCAGCAGAAAGGAAATGTATAAGTGTAATGTCAGAGCCCCATTGAAACTGAAAGCTGATGTACAAGGGGCCACGGGGGCGAAATTAGCAGTAAGTACCCATCGGATGAGGACACGCTATGACTTACGTGCGAATTCAGCAGGATTCAATGAAGGTGATCTTGTTTGGCTATACAACCCTACAACCCGAACCGACGTAAGGGATGCTCTCCAAAGTCACAACAACAGTAGGAGGGACCGTATTCAGTAGTAACTAAAATAAATGACGTAGTATACAGGATTCAACGTGGTACAGGAGGCAAACGAAAAATCATCCATCTGGATCGCTTGTGTCCATACTACAAGCATCAAGACCGTGGACCACCTGTTGTTCGGGACGAACAAATTTAAGAAGGGGGCAGTGTTACGTGCAATAGAAAGAGACAACTGGCGACATCTACTGGCAATGGAGAGTAAACGACTTCAGGTTCGGAGAGTCGATTATAGAATCGACAGGAAGGTTCAGGAATAAGAATGATTAGAACAGTCAAGAAGCTTTTGGAATAGAACACTCCAGAATAATCCGGAGAGTTTCTAGGGTATAAATATAACAGTTGTCATCGCCAAAACGGAGTCTTGTCTTAGACGTTGCAGTGTTAAGAAGCGAAAGTAATAAACAGGCGGAAGTGTTGTATGTAATTAGATTGCGATAATTGAAAGTACAGTGTTAGCGATAATTAGAATTGAGTTGATTAATTGAAGGTTTATGAATTTTATATGATTAGAGTGAAATAAAGAACTTATATATTAATTATTTAATATTGTGTTTTAAATAACGAACCAAAGGCCACGCCCGCAACAATATTTAGTCAAATTTCAATTTCCTTCACTTGAAATTTGTACCAATTATTGAAAAATGATCACAGAATAGATTAATTATAACAAAACACTTTCCCGCGAACAATTACGAGGAAAATTACACATAATTTTTCACCCTTTGACAGTTGTCGCAAGGGAAAGTATTTCACTCAAATATCGAGTTTTTACAATAATTAACATTTCACAACAGAATAAAATCAAACATTATGAACTAATGCAACTATTTATTACAAAAAAATAACTTCGCGCGAGGTTGTTCCGCAAAAATCAACTTAAGACAGGTATGAGAACACAATCACATAAAAGAACGAATTTTCTTATAATCTAGTTACACACATTACTGCAAATAATGCGATTTGCATAATTTACCTGAGTCTTGGCAGCACACTATACACGGAAGAACGCACGGAAAACTCGCGACCGCGAAATCGTCAAAACAAACATAAATATCGCGGAACTGTCAAACTTTATGTATTGCCAACATATGACACATGAATTTGGGGTATTTTTTACGAGAAATCTGATGGTGCTATCAAAAAAGTGCTAAAGTATCTCCACGAAAAGATATTTAATAATTTTTGATTTCTCATATAACTAATGAGAAGAAAAGAGATAACGAGTGAAAGCGAGGTAGCTAAAAATTACATTCCACATTGAATTCTCTCAACATGGAAGACAAGCACAAATTCGAATTTTAATTTTCATTCAATGAAATTAAATTATGATGGAGGTCTTTTGATGAAAAGATAGATGTTAATATTCCTCATCGAATGAGATAAATTACACCTGATGAAAAATAACACATTCTGAGAAATTTGCATTGTGGTTGCAGGTTCCACAACAAAAGATTGCGGTTCAGACCCTATATAAGGCCGAGCATTTGCATGGATCACTTCTTAAAGTTTTCAAGTTCAAGCAGTTCAGTTCGTGGTATATTTTCTAAAGCGTTCAAATTCTTCCTTGCACTCTTGTTTTAGTTTTTTACTTGTTCAAATCGTGCAAATCGGCTTACAATCTGAATACGGTAACCATAAGTTCACATGCGATTTTTGGTAAAGGTGAAATTTGTTAAGTGATTACAATTTTATGACATTATTGTGGTTAAATGATTTTTCTTTCTTTTGTAATAAAGTGCATCGATTTTAGTTTTTATATTTAATAACATTTTGTTGGTAATAAGTCAATATTAAATTAAAGTGCCTTGTACTTGATAAATTCAAGACAGTTATTAATCGAAATGTAATTCTATTTATGCTCGATCTAATTTTAACATACCGCTACACTAACATAATCCACCAAATATAACATCATCACATCTGGCTTGTGAACGGTTCAACATCAACTGTTCCGTTACACACGTGCTGAAATTACAGTATTGTTAAACGACAAGGGATTTTAAATCAGGTTATTTTAAAAGCGTATGGTATAACCTTTCCATATATAGTGTTTTCATAGTTCCAGGAACTATTTTCTGCGCAATGAAGTATTTGGTGATCCTACAGGAACCGATTTACCTTATGCAACATTTCTGAAACATTTTTAGATGGTTCCATCTAGGAACCAAGATACTGCGTAAACATTTTTTGGTGGTTCAATCCAAGAACCAAGATATTGCGTAACAGTAGTCAACTATTATCAGCGCTATTGGGATCGACATATTCCTATATTTCTAATGGCTTATATATTAGCTATTTACAATACGACCCGGCAAAGCCCAGCTAAACTTATATGCAATCAATCAATCAGAGTTCTTCACACGCGACTAATGAAACAAAACGAATTATAACGAAATTATAAACCGAACCGATATCCCGAAATATGTGAAAATATTTACGTAGAGGCTTTTATTTTCGCCTAGGTTTCACTTATGTCTTTGATAGACCTTACACTTTGATTGTTCGAATAACTGTTAATTTTATATTACGCGATGTCGAAAAATTATTACAGCTTGTTGCGCGACGGCAAGCTGTGTTCTTGTCTGTTGTTTTGTAACACCCCATGGGTTTAATGGAATTGGGAAGTTGGATGGGTTTGGGGGTAGCGGAATGTTAGAAATTTCTGTAACTTGTTGTGGGATGATGACTGGCGTTTCTTCCTACATGATGAGAAATATGCCGAAAGTCCAGAATGGTCCAGGGATGATAAGTCGCACAATGGTCGAACAGCGCCAGGATGGTTTCCTATCCACGGTGGTGGCTTCCTGTGCTAGGGAAGAAAGGTAATCTTTCGCCCAGGTAATAAATGTTTTTCGTTTCCGAGTGAGTAAGGTGAAGTGGTGATAAATAATGGAAGTTTTCAACTTGGAGATGCGTTGAAAGCTGACTAATGAGGGGATTTGGATGTTGACAGATCTTCTCAAGTTGTTTGAGCGCGAGAGTTAGGAGGTAGTCCTCGATTGGAGTGATGTTTGCACTGTCGTACAAAAAGGTATTGGGAAAGTAGTGTCCGTTAGGTTTCCTGTACACTCTTGTACAGACCGTAGGATTTTTCTTTCAAGGGCGCTAATTTGCTTCATATATGATGGCGAAATGCTGTGCCAGATGCGGAAGCAATAGCAGATAATTTGACGGATAAGCTGTTTATATGCAGGGTGATTCAGATCAAGATACCTTCCGGTATACCACGCGATTCCTTTTGGTAAGCTGAGGATCAAAAAATTGTTCCACATACACCCCCCCCCCCCCCCCAAGGTATTTAGTGTTCTTTGAAGGCTGAAGCTTTTCGCGGACTTTTTGCCTCTGATAGTCCTGATTAGGGCGAAAACGTGAGCAGGATTTGAAAAGATGCTTAAATTTTTCGGATTAAGGACGTGTTTGTGGAATTAAAGATTGAGGCGTAGGAGCCCTCTGCCTGGGCAGTAAAATCATCAACGGTCAAGTCTACAGTGGTCCTAAAATTTGCATCGCTTAGAGATGAGTTGTCTTTGAAAATGGATTGGAAATATTCCGCGTCACATTATTCTTGGGGAAGGTTGTAAGCGTTCGAGCCGCTAAAATGGTTTTGGAGAGTTTCGCCTTTCTGTTGCAAAGCCTATTGTAAATAAGTTGCTTCCTTTCCTAGATTCCGCTTGCCTTCTTCAATTCGATCTGTTAATTAAATAACATTATTATTAGAGCTAAAGAGCTCAATCCTTTAAAAGAACACCAAGTTAGAGCCGAAGGCTCAATATCTGGTGTTTGAATATGGATATCTTCAATGAGAGCTGAAAAGCTCTGTTGCCATGCTGGAGCTAAAGAGCTCAATATCTGGCAATTGAATTAAACACCGAGAGTTGCAGGTAAAACTCTGAATCTTTATTTCATATTGCACTTAATTTATACTTTTGAAAATTGCTTACATCGTTAAAACCTTAAAACGAAATATTGTTTCTCATGAGAACTATTCTATATTACAAAGTGTATTACAAAATTGCTTACCTTGCTCATACTAGCAATATCCATCAAAAATTATATTATCGATAAATGCATATACATTAACCCCTGCATGAACAAGCATAGCATTGTTTAGATGCTTACTTTGCAATCTTTTTCTTATTGAACAAATGCTAAGTAGATATGACACAGTTATCGATTGCGTCATTGAGCAAATTACTTTTTTAAGTTCACTGAGTAATGCATTATATGCATCATCACGGTGCAACGGTGACCAGTGGTGATCATATTCCATTTTTACAACTTTCTTTCACTTAGCGTAAATTCGTGAATGGATCGTAGAATGGCGCATGGGTATTCCGGTCATATTTCCTTTTCTTTGTTGTTATTTACTTTTGCTTGTTATGTTTGTTTCGTTTATTTTTATTTGTTGTTGAGGTATGTGCATATGCCTTTATTATTGTGGTATGTAGGTATGCTCTACACTATTTATGTCCTGAAAGCAGTATGGACCGGGTCGAATGGAGGCCCGTTTCTTCCGAAACTTTTCATCGAGAAACATTTTCGTTTGTTCCTCAATAATTGTTGACAAGCAATTAATTTGCGACAACACGGTTCTGCCTGTTGGGTTGTAGCTATTATGGGTTCGGTGAAAAATACGATTAAGTATTTTCGGAGATTCTGCCTCAATATATATAATTTTTGCAGTTGAGGTGGAAGATTCTTGTATTTGTAGTGCTTTCTCGGCACTACACTGGAAAAGAAGGCGACGTTTCCTTCAATGGCGTTGTTGAGGTAGTCAATGTGGAAGTCAATTTCTAAGTTCGTGACATTCCGTTGCGAGTCAGGGAGATTTCCAGCAAGGAATTGAGAGAGCTTGTCTTGAAATTGTTGCCAGTCTACGTCTTTGAGTGAAGTTGGAGCTGGAGGGTCAGAAGTCAAGATATTTAAGGGTGCGCTGGGGGTGATTGAGAGTTCAACTGCCAAGTGATCAGATTCAGCCATATGCGCTGTGCAGACGTAATTTGAGAATTGGGGTAGGAGGTTAATTAGATTAGAGGTTGCGATATAGAAGTCAAGAATTGACCCAGATCGCGGGAAGATCAGTGTACTTGCGAGACAACGATGAAATCATGGGCGGTGTTAAAGAGTAGCCAGTCATGTATTGCCTTGCCTGACTGACTTACGACAGAGTTATTCCACAACGGGTGCCTGGCGTTGAAATCGCCACCAAGCACCGTGTATGTGAAATTTTCCGGGCAATGCTGTTCAATTTATTCTGGATATCAGCTCCCGTGTCGTGACAACTATTGTATAGGGCGATTAAGAGAAGAGACTCTTTGTCTCGAAGTTTTAACTTGACAGCAGTACATTCCATATTGGAAAGGTTACTTGTTTTCACCTCTTCGAATTTAAGGTTTTCCTTAATGAGAAGGGCAGTGCCTAGGGTGGTCTCAGATTTGTCCTGGCGGACGAAGTTGTACTGCTCAAAAGCTAACTTATGCCTCTCAGTAAGCAGAGTTCAGAGAGGAACATAAACGTGGGTTTATGCTCAATGAGGAAGAGATTTAGTGCTGCTCTTTTGCTGTGCTTTACCAGCAAATTGCTGTTCAGTGACATGATTTTCAGATTACTTAATTGCCTAGACATAGTCTTAATGAAAATTGAAGCTAAGCTAAGATTTACCTGGTTGCACGTAGTTCATTGTGGCTTCCTTCACGAAGTCTTCACGTTGGCGACGCTCCTCATTCTTCCTTGTACTTGGGGCAACCTTTACAACTGGCCGGATGTCCTTGACGAAATATGGGGCACCTTCCTTCTCGTTTTTCCGTATTGTCGTATTGTCCTGGTAAGTGTACGTTTTTACACTTCATGCATCTGTAGTCGACCGCGCAGTTCCTCGCGACGTGGCAGAAAGCCTGGTAACGCTTGCACTGGGAGATTCCAGAAGCGCGGTATTTTTCTCAGTAAACAATCTGGTTAAGTCGGCGATTTGTTGTCATTATATACTTTACGTCATAATTTCCAACGAAATTTATAACGAAGGAATTTGATTCCTTAGTCCCGGGCGTTTTAAAATTTGTACTTGGGGCAACCTCTACAACTGGCCGGATGTCCTTCAGCCTTACAATTGACGAAATATGGGGCACCTTTCTTCTCGTTTTTCCGTATTGTCGTATTGTCCTGGTAAGTGTACGTTTTTACACTTCATGCATCTGTAGTCGACCGCGCAGTTCCTCGCGACGTGGCCGAAAGCCTGGTAACGCTTGCACTGGGAGATTCCAGAAGCGCGGTATTTTTCCCAGTAAACAATCTGGTTAAGTCGGCGATTTGTTGTCATTATATACTTTACGTCATAATTTCCAACGAAATTTATAACGAAGGAATTTGATTCCTTAGTCCTGGGCGTTTTAAAATGTACGACCGAATTGATTATAAAACCACGAAGTTTTTCCACGAGTGCTGCCTGCACATCCTTTGCGTAGTATGTGCCTTGAACTCCTCTCAGCAGAAGTATCATCGTCCTGTCACACTTAGGCGTAAACATGTAGCTCTGCACGCCGATGTCCTTAATAATGCTGAATAGCCTCCTGTGGTCGTCCTGAGAGATTGGCTTAATAATGCACTTGGTGCCCTTTGCTGTCTTGATATACAATTTGGGTCTGCTTTCTACCTTAGCAAGCTTGCTGTTGAATGCTCTAACGTCTAGATTCTGGCAGACAATTGGTGGGAGTCTCATCGCCTTTACTACTTGGGCCGCAGTTGCTTTGGGCTGTATCTCAAACTCCTTCCGGTTTCCCAAAATTTGGTAAAATCCACCAGTATTTTCCTCCCTGGGTGGTTGCTGCTTCGATCCTGATGGCTTCCTCTTCGCTGGCGACCCGGCAGATTGAGGGGATGACACGGGTCCCCGCCTAGCTCTCCGCTTCTTACTTTCCACGATAGTGATATTGTTTTCATCCTCAGATGATGACGTCTCAGATAAAGATGTCCCACCTGAATCGGTAGAAATCACTTCTATGACGCTGGCTACTCTTCTTGTATCCTCAGGTGGCGAGGAAACTTCGTCGCTGAAGAGTTTCATGGCTGCTTCCTGTGCGGCATTTTCTGGGGGCTCCATTTCGTATTTTTTGTACAGCCGTCTTAGGCTTCTCTCGACAGCGGCCCTGAGTGTTGCTTTTTCGGCTTCAAACCCGGGCTTCATATTCACTAAGTTTATTTCACTCATGTTGGTATAAATAAGGCACTACTCAAAATTGTATGGGCAATTGAAACTAATGTGTCTATATCACACAACTATACATTAATTTTATTTATACCGCACTTGTACAAGTTTATTTTATTTGTCACTGTAAACACAGCACTATAAGGTGTCCTTATCACCACACTGTTGCATTTATTTTTCAATTCACTTCAAGACAGCAGACAGAATTTGTTCGGACCATCTACAGCCACCAATAATGCAAACGAATTCTGAAGAAATATAGTCGATTTCAATTCTAATAAATAAATCAATTCTTTCCTACATTGAAATCAATTTATAAAAGCCTGAGACGAAAATCCGCGCTGATATACCTAAGTCTTCGCTAATAAAAATTTTTAGCTAACAATCCCAAGCAAACCAAATCAATCCAACTTCCACGAAGCCGACACTGTCCAGATACAACTTATTCGAATCGTTTTCTCTTCAGCCACCAATAATGCACACAAATTCTGAAGAAATATTGAAAAACATTTTTGGTTCGTATCCATGATATATTTACCCGAGATCAGTGAGTTATTGAGGTTTGTTATAAGCTCTTCCTCTTCCATACATCACTTTCTTAGTACTACCTTAGACAAAATTAATATATTATATATATATTAAGTTTGTCTAAGGTACTGTGGTACTACTATCGATATCTGGGTATTTCTTTTCTGTGCTCAAACCTAAAGAGCGCCATACACCATCCGTTTTGCCGTGGTTTTAAAAACCACGTTTTAGTCGAGATAAGAACCTAAAACGTGGTCAAGAAAAAGCCCCATACACCATCCGTCTTGCCGTCATCTTGTAGTGTCCATTTACAACAACAACATGTGACCAAACATTGTGATTATTTCATGAAAACCGGTTTTCACAGAAGCCCGGGAATATTTTATGAGAGTAAAACGTGAAAACTCCGCCACTTCTCGTTAATTTACGAAAACGAAATATTTTCCATTCTGTTTCGGTGCATGCAATTTGCGTTTTCACATTTTTTATCTTTATTCATATAAATTTTAAAGAGAGTTTGATTTTTTTATTATTATTATTCAGAAATCTCGCCTACTTCTTAGCTTATTATTAAGTTAACTTTGATTATGAGTGTTATGGAACTATGTTGAGTGATTGACTTGGACGTGAAGTCCCGACTGCCAGTATGAGCTGACAGATCACTCGGCGGACAGCGTTGACTGCAGGGCGGCACGCTAGCTCGCCTCGGCTATTGGCGGAGAGTGTGGGGAGGTTCCACGAAAACCTGCCGCTGCCGCCTGCCACATTCAAAAAAAAATTCGTGCCTACTTACAAAAAAAACGCCGGCACACATTCGGTCCTGAAGGTACCCTTACATCACTTACCACCATCCCGTGGGAAGGCTATCGCAGTCGTAGTCAAACTGTTTGAGCGACGTGTTTTAAATGAAGCAGTTTTACTGTCAATATTCTATCTGAATATTGACAACATCAACGTCGTAGAGGTTATCTGGTATTTGATTAAAATTCGAACTCCATTCATTTTTAACTTGTTGTAAAATTGGACAGGCTGCTGTCGTTTGAGGGACTTGCTGGAAATTCGCTATTTTCCTTTTTCTCCGGATTTTCTTCAGCTAATGAGGAGAATATTTTTACTAATTGAAAATATGCTATTAGCAGGGATAAATATTCTTTTGAACTTACGTGAGGGGTTGATTTGTTTGCCGATGTCTTCGGATAATTATGGTTTCACTTTTTCTACGTCTTCACTGTGTGAACGGTTTGACAAGACAGAGACGTTTGTCTTCTTCTTCTCAACCAACAAGTCAGAGCTCTTCGCTTTTGGGGTGCGTACGGGCTGTCGGTTTGGCAGCAGGCCGGAATACATGCTGCAGTACGGCTCAGTGTAGCATTCTGCTATATGCATTCCGCTACGACCATAACAGGGCAGAGTGGTCTAGATCACCCGTTGTTCAGACAACGCTGAAAAATGGTCGACTGAGCTAGCCGGTCTTAAACATAGGCTTCATCGCTGCGGGCGCCCAATGTGTGGCTCGACCCACAACCCAATGAGAACATTCCTCATTACTCGGTCTCGCGGGCATTACTAATCGACTACGACATTCTGGCTCGCTCGACAGATGACGCATCGGGGACACTTCCCTGAAGTCCCGTCAGTCTTTGAGCAGACCTCGACATCCGTCTCCGTGTTGGAAACCAAAGGTGCATTGACAAGCTGGTAACCTAAGAAATCCAGCCGGTCGATGCCTCTCTGCCTTCCTTCACCGAGATGCTGAGAAAACCCCGCGATCAGTAACCTAACCAACTAATCACTAAGCTTTCTCGGCACAGCATCTCACTCTGATCTCCGAGCGGCGATTGCTCAAAGGTGTGTCCCCAAGATGTCGTCGAAGTAGTGACATGCTTGTACTCTTCCTAAAATTTCCGAAGACATCTAAACGAATGGAATTCCTACGACAAACTATCTAGCGTAGGGTTACCAGATAGGAGGGGTTGAAACATGAGAAGCATTACTATGCTAGGAAATGGGGGAAAGGAAAAAATCGCTACTGTCCAAAAGGTATGCCGGCCGCTAGGCTGGGGATGTCCTAAGCGGCACATTGGCATCCTGTAGTTTGCCAGTGAAGCTGGCTGGATGCCTTATTAGGGCTACTAGGAATAAAAGTGACAATAGGTAGATGACGCTTCTAGAATGGTTATCACTGCCTGATGTCGTTGGCGTGATAGACTCCTAACGCTTTCCCCTGCAGATCTTCAAGCTCGTATAAGGAGTTTCCTTTATTGGCTTTAACCCGACACTTAACAAATTTTCGTCCCAGTTTAGCACTAGTCTGCTGTTGGAAGTTGCTTTGGGCAAAATTTCGTCTGAATACTTCTTGGCCCACTTTGAAATTAACATGCTTCGCTCGGATATTGTAAGCTTTTGAACTCTGTTCGAACGCATGGTGTAAGTTCTCCTGCGCTGTCGCACGGATCAATCTCAGTTTATCTTCAGCATCTACTCTCAGAGCCTCATTTGGTGTTCCAAGGCTCCTCAAGATGGAATAGTACCTGGCATGTTCAATCATTTGCTCACCGAAAAGTGTTCGGTAGGGAGAGAGACCAGTGGCTTGGTGGAAAGAGCTCCTGAGGGAACTAGCTATCTGGCTCAGCTTCTCATCCCACTTCGTATGTTCTTTTCGGATGTATGCCCTAATCCCTGACAATAGAGACCTGTTCACTCGCTCTGAGGCGTTTGCTTGCGGCGAGTAAACTGCCGTTCGCAAGTGCTTCACCCCATACTTCCAGTAATCTGGCGAACTGAGCCGAGCAAAACTGGACTCCATTGTCAGAGACTATCGTTTCCGGGACTCCGAACACATGGAATATTTCAGTTTCGATGAGCACATTGAGAGTAGATGCCTTTCTCATAGGTTTGAGAATCGGGAACTTTGAAAAGTGGTCAAGAACTATTAATATGCAGACATTTCCTTGCACTGACCGAGGATATGGACCTAGGAAATTTATGTACAACTTTTCCCAGGGTCTTTCTGTCACAGACTGGACTCCCATATGTGGTCTAAAAATGGTATTGGGGGCTTTGGTCTCTTTACATACGTCACAGGCGCCTACGTAGTTTTTGACATCAACTGTCATTCGTGGCCAGTACAGGTGTCTTCTTAAACGTTCCAGTGTTTTCCTTATACCTCCGTGAGAAGCTAGTGGCGGATCATGTATCTTGAAATAACGTCGGAGACAAGCCCACGTGGAGTCCAAAGCTTCCAAGCTTCTTCTTCCTGAATGGCATCACCTGTTATTGGAACAGCCGAATGTAAACGAAGCCATCCCTGACGCAAAAATCTGGTAGATTGCCAGAAGTCGTTTTAACTTTATGCCTCAGCTCTTCATATTCCAACTAGTTAAAATATGGCGAACTAAGGTCAACTTCCGGGCCAGGATCTTCAGGTGTGGACAAGCTGTCGCAATGAATGCGTGACAGCGCATCAGGGACGACATTCAGGCTTTCTTTTCGCTGCGCGATAGTGAAGTCGAAACCCTGAAGCTTCAAACTCCACCGAGCAAGTCTACCGCTGAGGTCCTTTTGAGACATCAGCCATTTCAAGCTCGCATGATCAGTCACTATCTTAAACGGCATAAGTTCTATGAAGGGCCGGAACTTCTGTACACTTAAGATTGCAGCTAAGCATTCTTGCTAGTGTTGTGAAATCGCTCGACTCGGCGCTAAAACGCTCGAGTTGTGGCTCGAGCATTATAAAAACGCTTTAAATGCAGCTCGAGTAATTTGTGAAAAGCTCGACCGTGGCTCGAGCGTTTTAATAAGCTGCTCGACCATAACGCTCCTACACTCTAGCGTTGTAGGAGCGTTATGGTCGAGCAGCTTATTAAAACGCTGGAGCCTAAGTAGTGATGCTTACGAGCCTTTAACGCTCGAGCGTTTAATGCTCGCGAGCTTTAAACACTCGAGCTTTTAAGGCTGGAGTGTCTAGTTCCACGGGTAGACCCGATAATATCCGATACCGACCTTAAAAGAATTTTCCAGGTCGGGAAACATTATTACAAAAAAAGAAACAGATTGGGCAACAAAACAATACAAGCTTCCATGTGTTTATCCTCTTGGTTGAAAAAAAATTAGTATTAAATCATGTTTTCTAAATGAATAATTTAAAACCTAATAAATGTTTAAAAATATAGAATATATTTCAATTTGTATTTTTTTTTAATGGCCTAGGCTCGAGCGCTCTATAGCCAGCATTTAACGCTTGTGAGCCTTAAGCACTCGAGCCTTAAAGGCTCGAGTGTTCAAAGCTCGCGAGCGTTAAACGCTCGAGCGTTAACGGCTCGTAAGCACCGAGTCGGCGCTCAAAACTCAGCGCTCAGCGCTAATTTTTACATCACTAATTCTTGCTCTGTGTCGGTGTATTTTCGTTGTGCTGAGTTCAACTTTTTCGATACGTAGGCTATTGGCTTCTGTTGGCCATCATCTAGTTGAAGCAGCACTCCACCAACACCTTGTTGGCTCGCATCGCACTGTATAATGAACGGCTTGGTGAAGTCTGGGCTCACTAGCAACGGAATAGAAGTAAGTTTTTGTTTCAACAAATCAAGAGACGTCTGGGCTTCAGGTGTCCACTTGAACTGACTAGGGTTCTTCAAAGTGTCAGTTATGGAGGCAGTTAAATCAGGCTAGTTCGGGATGAACCGTCTATACCATCCCGCCATACCTAGTAGGCATCGGGCTTGCCGAACAGTTTTAGGTGACGGATAGTCAACTATGGCTGAGATCTTATCTGGGTCAGACCCGATTCCTCCTTTCCCGACTATAAAACCCAAGTGTTTAGTCTCCTTAATGCAAAAACTTACTCTTCTCAACGTTGATAGTGAGGCCAGCATTCCTCAAACAATCCGCTTCACGGGATAGCTATGTGAGATGAGAGCTATGCTGATGACAGAATCAATAAATCGTCCAAGTAGACGAGAACATTTTCACGAAGATCGAAAGGAATGACCTTATCCATGAGGCGGCACATAGTTTGTGAGCATTGCAAAGGCCGAATGGCATCACGGTGTACTGATAGAGAGGATGACCAGGTACTGTAAACTCGGTCTTCTCTCTGGACTCAGTCTCTAGTGGGATCTGCCAGAAAGCGTCTTTGAGGTCCAGGCTCGTGATGTAGTTTGCCGGAGGAAGTCGACTCAGAAGCGCATCTATCTGCGGCAGCGGATAGGCGTCCTTCTTAGTAACGGAGTTTACCTTCCTGGCGCCAAAACAAAAGCCGAACCTTCCCAGGCTTCCGTACTAGTACAACTGGAGAGCTCCAAGGACTCTGGCTCTCCTCTATCACACCCAATGATAGCATTCGTCGCAATTCCGCATCCATCACACTCTGTACTGTCGGTGAAATCGTATAAAACCTCTGTTTTATCATAGTCGCGTCATTCGTTTCAATCCTGTGACTGACAAGAGATGTTTGTCCTAA
Organism: Dioctria linearis; assembly: GCA_963930735.1. Lineage (NCBI taxonomy): Eukaryota > Metazoa > Arthropoda > Insecta > Diptera > Asilidae > Dioctria > Dioctria linearis. Next base: position 186,432,574 of record OZ005740.1, read on the forward strand.
GCCTAAAGAGGCGAAGGAAGGGAAAAGCTGTTTAGTAGCTTCAAAACGTTGTTGATCTATACCGGAAAGAGCACGGCAGTCGGTGTCAGTAGTAGCTAGTAGACTTGGTGTCACTTCTGCAACTATACGCAGGGCATCTGGAGCCAACCCAAATAGACGGCAGAAGTCTATTCCTAGATATGGTGCCTGTGTGAGCCCAGGAACCACGTAGAAACGCACGTTTTGAGTCTTATCACGGAAAGTGATATTCAAGTTCACATGATCATGCACAGTCGTCATGGCACCATTCGCTACTTGTACCTGTGTCCGATACCTCTTCCATTCAAACTCTGCTTCTGCAAGCTTCTCTAGAGCTCTGTGGCCTAGAATACTGACAGTGGCACCACTATCAAGTAATCCAGTCTCAGTTCGCCCGAGTAGTCTTACTTCGGCATACGGTCGAATGTCGTCTGGCATCGCCACGGAAATGTGTGCCAGTTCCTTTCTTTCCTGTCTCATTCGTCGACAGTATTCCCGCCAACGAACGGTCGATCGTTTCTTCCTAGTTCCAAGGTCCAGGTCAGGATACACAATGTCAGCTAACTCGGCTACTGAGGAGAAGATACGGTCTCTTACTGCATTATAATTCTGCAGACGCGTATGATACGGCGTCAGCGTGTGTAAAACAGGCCCACTCGTCATAACAGCGCTTGGTGGGCGTTTTAGCACGGAAATGCCCGGAGGCCGAATCTCCTGCTCAGTAACCTTGTCGTCTAAAGGTGCTGTCGGTGTTATCGGGACATCGAAAATTATAGGCTCTTCCAAAGGAGTGTCTAATAGTGTCATGGGCTCCCCAAAGGTGGAAATGGGAGCTTGAAGATCTGCGGAGAAGTCTATTAAATACTCCGTCTCTATCAATCGATCGGTAAGACTATCAGGTGGTTTGCTGATATCATCAGAGTTACTGAATGACATCAGTGGACAATTCAGGGATTCGTCGTTAAGGTCTGATAATGGAGCGGACCCTCCTCCTTGTTCAAGGCCTGAACTGGAGTGTTCATTGCAGTTGTCACGCGTGACGTTGACACTGGTCGAGAAAAGGTGGTGGTATTCCCGACCCGTCTCAAGTTTTTCTGTCGGCAATGGCTGCAGTCGGGCTTGAAGACAGTTTTGCGTCCGCATCCATAGCAGAACACGACTTGTCTTTCCTGCCGGCAGTCTTGGTAAAAGTTACCGGGCTGGTCACAGTTCCAACAGCTAATGTTGCTGTAAGAGCAGATACTATTGCGGCTTCCTCACTGCTTTCAGGTGACCTGTGCTGTTCAGCATCTGTCGAACGACAATCATCCAATTCGCTGACTCTTGGGCTGCGATAGGTGTTCCAGCTGCACGCGGTCGCGATTCGCTGCTGTCTAGCCTGTATTTGGGTCATGAGACTCCGCAGTTGGTGTATGGTGTTAGTGGGATGCAAGCAGATTTCCTGCTGAATGTCTGGAAGCAGATTCGATTTCACAATCTCTAGAAACTCCGCCAAAGGACTTTGCAGTTGGTCTCGCAGATGCAGCAGGGGTTAAGGGTACGTAGCAAATGACTCCCCTGCTTTCTGTTTCCTCAGCATCAGTTGGACTTTGACCTTGAGGTCATCCTTCGGTACTCCGCATTCAGCTAACAGAGCTGTCTTTACATACTCCCACGAAGGCGGGGAATTCTGCTTCAAGAGAGACCAGTACCAGTCCATTGCTGGACCAGAGAGCAGAGTCGTCATGTGCCGAACTAAAAGATCGAAATCTCCGTCTAAGGCCGAGTACGTGAGGGCTTCTACTCTGCAAACAAATTCGTCGACAGTAAGTCTAGAACTATCGCCACTGTTTCAGATATTCCATCTTCGGATGGGACTACCAGAACGTTGTGGTCCTAGGCCCGACGGAATACGATGAGATGGAGTTGGTGGAGGCTGGTTAAGATTTGGTCTAGGCTAACCACTAGGCTGACCAAGAGGCTGCCCAAAACCTGATGACGGTCTGTTAAACGACTGCCGACGAACGTCGTGAAACTCCTGCGGTGGTTCGGTTCACCCACAGGCCTTTGCGGACTAAATCCTGCAGTTGTATGCGCAGATCTGCCATCAAAGCTTCTGCCGCTACTGAGTTTTGACCCTGAGCAGGAGGTAGTGGACTATTTCGTCGCGAGCTGGGATTTGAAAAAGTCATGGAACGCGGATCTAGCATTCCAGGTGGTGGGGATCCTCGACTAACTGGTGGGATCGTTAAAGGTGGTAAATCAAAAGTTGGTGCGGGCTGTTTACGCTCGTTATTGACAGGTTTCGTCCTCGGTTTCTTTGGGACGACTCCCGTATATTCGGTAAAATCATTTTGTGTAAGGTGGAGCCGACAGTTAGGGCAATTGGCCTGTTCGCAAACATGCTTTGTGGAACACGTGTCCACATACAGTCTTGACCGGCTTTGGTTCGACTGACCACTCCTGATTACTGAAGGTGTCCAGCATCACTTCCATCCTCCAACAACTCTTTCCTTCCTCTTCACCTGGTGGTCATATTCAGCTAACCTTCCAACTGGGCAGAGTCATGAATCTGGTCAACTAGTTAGTTGAAAGCCAAAAAGTCGTCTAACAGATTCACGACTCTGTCCAGCCAGTTGGCCAACAGAGACATGTCTCCGTGAGAACACAATCAAAAGAATGTGTGAGGCCACCTACTATTTCCATAGCAGAAGGCCAGCGGGAAAGATCGATTCAAAAACTTCAAAACTTACTCTTGTTCAGACTAGAGGCTTGACCAAAGTCAAACCTAAAGTCGAACTTACAAACTTTCACAAAAAACTTTCAAAAACTTTCAAAAACATGTTACTTTACTTTACTTTAATCAACAAATCAAAATTTCAAAAGCTTTCATAAACGTTACTTTACTCTACAAAAAAGATTGATTCAAATAACAAACCAGTTAGACCCAGGTCCACATATAACTTCCACTGGATATGAGACTTGAGGTCAGCCAATTAGCAAAGTGCCAAATGACCATCTCACTCTAAGTCCCAGTCCCCAGTAAAATTTATACTTAGACCACCGAAGTCTAACTGAGGTTGCCCACGTTGGGCGCCATTTTGTTATGGAACTATGTTGAGTGATTGACTTGGACGTGAAGTCCCGACTGCCAGTATGAGCTGACAGATCACTCGGCGGACAGCGTTGACTGCAGGGCGGCACGCTAGCTCGCCTCGGCTATTGGCGGAGAGTGTGGAGAGGTTCCACGAAAACCTGCCGCTGCCGCCTGCCACATACAAAAAAAAGTCGTGCCTACTTACAAAAAAAAAAAAAACACCGGCACACATTCGGTCCTGAAGGGACCCTTACATCACTTACCCACATCCCGTGGGAAAGCTATCGCAGTCGTAGTCAAACCGTTTGAGCGACGTGTTTTAAATGAAGCAGTTTTACTGCCTATATTCTGTCTGAATATTGACAGCATAATTTTTTTGAAAATGATATATATGATCATCAACGTCGCAGAGGTTATCTGGTATTTGATTAAAATTCGAAATCCATTCATTTTTCACTTGTTGTAACATTGGACAGGCTGTCGTTTGAGGGACTTGCTGCTGCTGGAATTTCGCTATTTTCCTTTTTCTCCGGATTTTCTTGAGCTAATGAGGAGAATATTTTTACTAATTGAAAATATGCTATTATCAGGGATAAATATTCTTTTGAACTTACGTGAGGAGTTGATTTGTTTGCCGATGTCTTCGGATAATTATGGTTTCACTTTTTCTACGTCTTCACTGTGTGAACGGTTTGACAAGACAGAGACGTTTGTCTTCTTCTTCTCAACCAACAAGTGAGAGCTCTTCGCTATTGGGGTGCGTACGGGCTGTCGGTTTTGCAGCAGGCCGGCATACATGCTGCAGTACGTCTCAGTGTAGCATTCTGCTATATGCATTCCGCTACGACCATAACATGAACGAGCAAAACAGTAAAACCACGGCAAAACGGATGGTGTATGGCCTTGCCCACGTATTACCCACGTTTTGAGAAAGATATTTTTGGCATGACCAGAATTCTGGTTTTAGTAGATATCCGAACCTCAAAACGTGGTGATCGCCATATACCATCCGTTTTGCCGTGGTTTTACAGTAAAACCATGGCAAAACTGATGGTTTATGGCCTGCTTAAAGGGCGGCATACACGATACATTTTGCCGTCGTTTTAAAACCACGTTTTAGTCGAGATAAGAACCTAAAACGTGGTCAAGAAAAAGTCCCATACACGTAACAACTTCCCTAGCCTGAACTACAATAGAAGTGTACGTAAGTACATTTACAGGCGTACACAAATTAACTTTAACTCATGTGAGGGGAACTTTCGTTAAGTTTAAATATCCAATTTTCCGTAAGTATGGTGCGTTAAGAATCGCTCATTACGTAAGATCGCGATGTGTTCAAATAAATAAATGATTACTAAATGATTAAAAGTGCATTGTAAAAATTAAAATCGAGTAAAAATGGTACTGCGAATTAATAGAAAGCACAAATCTTCAATTAAATCAACTTCCATTTGTTAATTTTTTCACTTATACACCTTTTTAAAATTTAACACATAAAATGTCATTAGAGCACTGCGAATTAACAGAAGGCACAAATCTTCAATTACATCAAATTTCATTTGTTAATTTTTTCAATTTTACCACTTTTTAAAATTGAAAACATTAAATATCAAGATAATAACCCTTACGGAATATGATATATATTTAGGGTAAAAATATCATTTTTTCGTAAGTAAACCTCAGTCTCGTTCTATTTCGTAAAGTTATTTACTTCTATTGTAGCTCATAGTTTTATAATAATAATTCTGACAATATTTCAGCAAAAACCGGTTTTCACAGAAGCGCGGGAACATTTTATGAGAGTAAAACGTGAAAACTCCGCCACTTCTCATTTATTTACGAAAACGAAATATTTTCCATTCTGTTTCGTTGCATGCAATTTGCGCTTTCACATTTTTTATCTTTAAGCCTGTACGCTGTTCAAGCAAAAATTTTGTTCCCTATACAAAATCTATGTAAAAAAAATTTTGGCGAAAAGTGCCACGAAAATCTCGGTCTGGGATTTCGTAAAATAGTATGCTGTTCGAAAGAAAAAATCAATGTCTAGATCATGGAATGCAGATGGCGCTAATATGAAGTGGAGACATTTTTCCGTAGCGATTTATATATCGCGATATATATTTCGCACGGAAAATTTGACAGATATACCCTTTGATGTTAAGCGCTTTGGTACATATATGTAATTTGTGATTATACGTGTATTACTTCAATCAGTTTAATGTTATTTAATTTGTGATTTTACATTTTCTCCACAACTTTTTTCCATGTAGAATTATATGCCCATAATGCAGGCGAAATTTTCGCTTGAACAGCGTACTAGGCTCTATTCATAAAAGTTTTAAAGATAGTTTGATTTTTTTTTCTTTCTTCCTTTTCTTGCCGTGTATATTTAAATGTAAAACACTCAGAAATCTCGCATACTTCTTAGCTTATTATTAAGTTAACTTTGATTATGAACGAGCAAAACCACGTTATAGTAGCAATCACCGCACACGTAATGCTTTGCCCAGTTTTACCCACGTTTTGAGAAAGATTTCTGGCATGACCAGAATTCTGGTTTTAGTAGACATCCGAACCTCAAAACGCGGTGTTCGCCACACACGTTCCGTTTTACCGTGGTTTTACGGTAAAACCACGGCAAAACGGATCGTTTATGGCTTCTTAACACGATAAAAATGAGAAAATGTGTTGGATTCTACATATTACCTTCATACCAGCTTTCATTTTTCTGTGTGTTTTATCACAGAAAAATGAAAGTTAACTTCAAAGTGGGAGCAAATATTTCTTAAAAAAGATCTTTTTTTGTTTGAAACTGCTTTTCTTGTGAAAATAAATAAAAACCTAAAGTATAAATTATACTATCATAAAGGCAACACATTTGCCTATTAATTAGGCTAATATTTGAATTAAATTTGAACTATAATTTAAATGTTCTGAAGAGCAAAACACAGAATACCGTTGTTGCCGTCCTATCGTTTCACAGCGTAGTGAGCAAGCAAAACTTGCGAAATATGACCGAATGTGTGGCTCTGCCGATTCATTGATTAAAAAATACTTTGAGTCATGTTTGAAATGAAAAAACTATTATTTAATATGGAAGGTGGGGAATATTTTTAAATTAATGGAAGCATTATGGGATAATATAAAAAACTGATTGTTTTTTTGTCCTTCTTATTCTTAAGAAGTTACTCTGTGTTAAACGTTGAAAGACTCATTTTTTCATATAATTCAATAGCGTGTTTTGTGGTATGAAGGCAACAGAATTCAACCCATTTTTTCATGTTTGTGTGTAGAGCTATGTTTGGGTGACGAAATAAAAACAATTTTCTTAAAGAAAGCACTTAGATTTTTATACTGGTAAATGCACAAGGAAATAAATAACAAAATATCTGAATCAAAGTATTAGTACGGAGGCTTATTTACATTATGCAGAAGGTTGAATTTGAAAGTAATGCATTTTTCCATAAGAATAAATGCTAAAAGAAGTACGAAATTGTACCACTCTAATACATTCAAAGAATTCGATGTCACGGCCTGGAACATAAAGACGGCAATGCACGGAAGCACCCATACAAGTGCTAATGTACCTGCAATGATCATGGACGGATAGAAGGTAGAATAAAAGAAAATGTTATAATTGATCTAAGACCAATAATATTATATCCTAGAAGAAAATAAAAGTGGAATAAAGTAAAAACTGAAATTTTTGTATGGCAACATTAAGAAGCGGTTGTCCGATTCAATCCATTTTTGAAATTGCATTTACTATTTTCATAAAAACACGGTTCTGTACAGGAATTATGTGATTACATTGCATTAATATATTCTAATGTCAATCAACTCAATGACTTTATACATCAGCATTTTATAGCTCACGCCAATAAACCTTGTACTGGAAAAAACTCTTTAAGCAAACGAAAAATTTTTAAAAACGAAATTTCATTGCAAAAAGAGGGCATTTCATATCAGCAGGAACCGTATGATCATCAGTACGGCTTGATTCCTGCCTGCCGTATATGCCAAAGCAAACAGCCAAGCTGACCTCGTATATAGACTTAAAATAAATTTTAGGTGTGAATTATATGAGGCGAAATATATAATATAATATACAGGGTGTTCCGTAAATGTCTTTAATCCTTGAAGGGGATGAAAGTAGAGGTAATTTGGGTCAAAAAAGTCTAGATACTTTTATATCGAACTCCGCTTGGTTGTCGAGTAAATCGATAATATCGATTTTCGAGATTTTGCATACCTTTTCAGAGTAATTTCATTATAAGATCTATTGTAGGTAATGGATTTTGACGTTCAAACCTTTATTTAAAAGAACACATATTGGCCTTTCTAAGAATGCATAATTAGTTATAATTGTTCCTTCAATTATTTTAAACAAAAACAGTTTTCTCTAGAATTTTTTATTTCACAAAAATTTTTGTCGCGCTTCAGTGTACATTTATTCGAAATATAACCATTGCATGAACTTGGCAAAACAATGAAAAAATTTGCGCATTATGTCCTCTTTCCAAAGTGACCTCCCTAAGTGCTGTCAACAATAACAATCAAAAGTTATAAGCAAACATTTGGAAGATGTGCCCATCGAGGTAATCTTCAGTTTTTTTGTAGGATTCTATCTCCTCCTACAGTTTTTAACCTACGACAACCATTTATATGTCATTGTACGGGAATCTGAACTGGCTATTAGATAGGGTAATTTCGATTTCGAAAATGGAGGGGGTAATTTCGAAAAAACACTTTTTTACCAAACTTGATATTTACGTAGATTTCGTTACTCCGGATCTTCATTTTTGCGGGAGGGGCAAGCTCTGGGAGGGGCGGGAGTTCAAAGTTTCAACTTTAAGCGGCTACATTTTCTCAACGCAGCATTGTTCTAGCAAGGAAGTCCTAAATTCATAAATGGAAAAGACAATTTTGGTGGTTTTTATTCAAATGTAGCCGCTTAAAGTTGAAACTTTGAACTCCCGCCCCTCCCAGAGGTTGCCCCTCCCGCAAAAATGAAGATGCGGATTAACGAAATCTACGTAAATATCAAGTTTGGTAAAAAAGTGTTTTTTTCGAAATTACCCCCTCCATTTTCGAAATTCGAAATCGAAAAGTACCCTTCTAATAGCCAGTTCAGATTCCCGTACAATGACTTATAAATGGTTGTCGTAGGTTAAAAACTGTAGGAGGAGATAGAATCCTACGAAAAAACTGAAGATTACCTCGATTGGCACATCTTCCAAATGTTTGCTTATAACTTTTGATTGTTATTGTTGATAGCACTTAGGGAGGTCATTTTGGAAAGGGGACATAATGCGCAAATTTTTTCATGGTTTTGCCAAGTTCGTGCAATGGTGACATTTCGAATAAATGTACACTGAAGCGCGACAAAAATTTTGGTGAAATAAAAAATTCTAGAGAAAACTGCTTCTTTTTTAAATAATTGAAGGCACAATTATAACTTATTATACACTCTTAGCAGTACCAATATGTGTTCTTTTAAATAAAGTTTTGAGCGTCACAATCCATTACCTACAATAGAACTTATAACGAAATTACTCTGAAGAGGTATGCAAAATCTCGAAAATCGATATTATCGATTTACTCGAAAACCCAGCGGAGTTCGATATAAAAGTATTTAGACTTTTTTGACCCAAATGACCTCTAATTTCATCCCCTTAAAGGATTAAAGACATTTATGGAACACCCTGTATATAAACCGGCGGTCTCTCCAAGTGTCATTCTCCACATTTAAATTTTTGTTCTTAACTTGCAACACAAACAGAATCAAGCAAATAAATTTTTGTTTCTTGACTAATGATAAATGATTTGCAATTTCAATTATTGCTAATATGTATTCATTGTTGTTGTTTTGTTCGATCCTACATTGACCTAGCATTTCCTGAACAGCTTTATTTGTATTGGAACCTAATATTTGAAATAAGAAAAATAATTTGTTAAAATTTATATCATTCTATTTTGGTATTTAATATTTAGTTAGTAAATGTAACACTTCATAAAACTGTCCAGTCGGTGGACTCTGTCTACATGCATGTGCATCAATAGCGGTCATACAGTGATACTACTGTATTAATTGCAACCTTTATCATACCTAATAGCCATGGTGCTGCTACATTATTGAAAAAATTAAGTTTGCTAAAATTTATAAATATTTTTGTATTTATTTTCAGATAAATATCTGCAAACGAATAATACAGCATTCATTAGAAGGGATTGAGTACTACCAAACATATTATAAAAATCCTCTTCTGTTTTGCACTACCATGTCCTTCTTTGGTTGGATGTTATATCTTTGGCTACTTCTACAAAACTCGGAAAAGAAAACCAGGTTCAAAAATTATCGAGTGTACTATTTGGTGGCTGTTATTTCTGTTGCAGTCATTACTTTCTTATACTGTAAGTACACATATTTTTTATTAGGTTTATTGATGCTTGAATGCATTTTTGTATAAGTCTATTGCTTTATTATTCATGCCACGACACGATGCAAGAAAATACATACATATGCGTGAAAAATGTTTGGATATGCGTGAAAAATGTATAAAAAGGAAATTGTAGTATCGTGGCTTATGAAAAAAAGAACTTTTCTTAACTTCGAAATCAGATTTTTTAAACACCGTAATACTTAATATAATAATGAATAATCATACATCTCTTAATGTGAAGCTACACAGCGAGAAACTTTGGACTCCAGAGACGCGTGTATAAACTTCGGAGACGAAAAAATCTCTAAATAGACCTACGCTCTAGAGATTTTTTTGGTCTCCGGCCTCCCGTCGTGTATTTAAACAAAAAACAGGTCTCCAGGTTCGGTCTCCGAAATTTGTTCATTTGTCATCTCTAGGACTCCGGAGACTATTAGTGTGTTCTGGTCAGTTAAGTGTAGGTCTACTCAGAAAGGTAAATAATAAAGTGGAGTGAGTTTGACAAATTGTTACAAAGAAATTAATAAAAAAATTTATAATTAATATTATGGACTTAAGGCAGAAAATTTTCACTTTAACACATTACATAAAAATATTTAATAACTTTTGAGATAATTCTTTCTAACAATCTCTTGCTTGACAATTATCTGGAGATCTCTAGAGGCCAAACTTCAAATTTTGTGTATACACTTCTGAGACGTGTCTATAGAGAATTTTTTATTATGGTGTCCGGAGACCTAATTTTTTGGTCTCCAGAAAAATCTCTTGCTGTAAAATCATTTCGGACATTTTAGTCTGTAAACCGGACACTGGAGACCTTTACCTTTAAACCACCATAAAAATACTTGTCGGTCGCTACATTTATTTTCTTTCAAATCTTTTCGTTTACAATAAACAAATGCCTGTCTTGTCTTGAAGCATTGGGTGCGCCAGTTTGAAGAGGCTCAAAGCAAAATGCCGGATAAATCAGCTGGGCGCAAAAGGAAATCAAGAACGAGCATGAATGTCGAGCGCGTTCGCCAGTCTTTGGTATGGACGATCTACGACAGTCATTAAGATTGCACGTAACTTCTCTAAATTTTAACAAATCCACGATTCATTGCATTATTCGCAAAGATTTACATTTTCACCTCTATAAAATTGTTGCGGAAGAGATGTAGCCCGATGATCCTGCTAAATGAGTCGAATTATACAGGCCAATGAAAATCATTTTAGGAGCTTCAATAACATATGGTTCTCTGATGAATCCAAATTTCACATTAATGGCCACGTTAAACAAAATTGTAGATATTGGGCTTCCGATAATCCCCTGGAACTGCATCAGAAACCACTACACTGGAGTGCCTGTCATATCAAGTCAAGGAATTACAGGCCCATACTTTTTTTAGAATAACCGTGGTGGAGCTCAGACCGTTAATTTCGATCCATATTTCCATATGATCAAGACTTTTTGGATCAAAAAATGCAAAACCAGATGGGCTATAACCGCAACACATTTTTCCAGTAAGATGGAACCACTTCCCACGTCAAAAATGACTCGTTAACTGAACTTCACGATTTATTTCCTGAAAGAGTAATTAGTCGCCGAGAAGACATCAACTGGCCACCGAGGAGACCATCCTCAGTACGGCACAAAGACCGAAACCGCAATCTAGAAAAAAGTAAAGTATTTTTATATTTTTATTTGTGGAAGACAACATCGAATAAAGAAAAGAAACAAAATAAGTGAAAATTTTGTTGTGGTTTTTGTTTATTATTGTTTCTTAAAATTTTTTAAAAGAATGAGTTGCACTTAGACAATTGTGATTTTAGTTATGAATGCCCAAAATTTTATTAATGCACTTGAAAAGTTGTAAAAGTGCACAATTCATTTATGTATAAGAGTTCAAACATTTATAGTCAAACGACATAGTATAATTTTAAAATATTGTCAATACACTCAAAAGATTTAATCTTAGTTTTAGCATTTCTTATTTTGCAATGAAACTTTTCGTGTGTAGGTATATCACTGAGAAAGACAAAATTAATTTTTACTTTTTAGTGCATTTAATAAATAAAGCTATAAGAATTTTTTATATATTTTATTTCATTTGGCCCACTGAACTGACATGTATAATATGGATTGACTACGCTCATAGAAATGCACTACAAAAAGTGGGCTCACTTCTATATTGCTAACTCTTTCGGTCTAAGGACCAAGTACCAGCTGAGAGAACTGTAAACAACAAATCAATAAGTGGATCCGTCCAAATAAATGTTTTTAAATTAATTATTTGATTTTATTACTGATAAAATTGTTTTACTAAAGGCAATTTATTCATTAGAAACGTAGCAGAAATTCGAAAAGGCACCGGCGTAAGAACTTTTTTGACATAAGCAATTGAGCCCATATGAAATAGAAAGTTAAGCAATCCATATTATACATATATGTCACTATCTCACTGTCAGGGTCATCAGCATTTGAAAAAAAAACGAGGTTGGTCAATGATCTGTTTGGTTTGAAAATGTGGCACACTCTCTATTGAAATGTCATTATAAAATTGACACACTAAATTAATAATTTTCAATGCTATCAATATTTCAGAAACAAAAACTATTACAGCCTAGAATATTTTGTTACTATTTTAGACCTTTTAAAAAGAGCCCGATAAATATGGGGATTAAGTTGTTGTTGTAAATTCATATTAATGAACAGACATTGACGGTGTACAAGATGAAAAAATACAATTATTGTGTCTGTAAAAGCGGCTACCCACGGCCCGTGATTTCACGGGCCGCGCCAGTGAAGGCCCGACCGCGGTGCGATCGAGTATGTCATTTCTTCATACAAAAGCGGCTGCAGAAACAGCAATACTTTTCTCACTTGGTACTTTAGACTGTCAGTTTAATCAAAACTAGGCATCGTGCCCGAAATCAACTCGTGCCACACGATACATATCTTAATTCCCATGATTTGCCGGAGACTTATAAAATTCCAAAGAAACCTACGAATGGCTTGGTAAGGTATAAACTCTCAAAAACAACAAGTACCCACATTTTACGCTGCACTGACAGCATATCATAACAATAAAAATATCAAATTAACCTACAGCCTTTAAAAACGCTGATGATTGCAGAAAGTAGAAAGACCAGAAAATGAACTTTTAAGAAAAGAAGATGAGTCCGTAAGAGCTTTAACTGGATGTCGGGAGACTTATAATCAGCACGGCAGTAAACTCAAAAACGAGTGTTTGAATATTTTTGAATAAAGTTTAGAATAAAGTGCAAGTTTTTGTTGTTATTTAAAAATCGATTTTTTTCTTTTTTCTCTCCGGAAGAACACGAAAATAATTAACTGGCGCAGTCAGTAGGATCCTTTTCTGCAGAACAAGGATCCAGTGAGTCGAACTTATCGAAAGCTTATAGTAAACGTAAATGAAAATTTATGATATTATTTTGTTTTCATTGTGTTAAAATAATAAAGTGTGAAACGCAGTGACCTAAAGTAAAATTTACTAGATAACGAAGAAACGATCACTAAATTAATACAATATTGGAGAGACGAAATCATAGAAACCTAGCGATTGACCGCAACAGAGGAATGGCACAACCGGCTCAACCATATATAATGGAACAATGTTTAGTTACATTGACGGAGATCATAGGCAGGCAGGCTCAACAACCATCTCTTAGAAGCAGAATTGAGAAAGAACTTCGCTATTTACATCCTTTTGAAGGGAAACCAGGGACTTTACCATAATTTATATCAGCTGTTGATAGACCATTATTGGAATATCCACAACAAGCATACCAAGTGTACACAATCATCTATAATGAGAAGATATTGGGTTCAGCAAGGAATTACTTGGAAACTTCATCACCAGATTCATCGGAAGAATGTAAAAGGAAACTGAAATTACATTATAAACCATCAAAAGAACAAGGTCAAATTGTAACGGACGGTGCTGCTACAGGCTCCATCGTAATGTTAGCACAACACAGTTTTCCTAAAAGGTAAGAATTTTGGATAAATAAAATAATAATATAATAAAAGAATTACTGTAAATAAAAGAACGTTAAATAAAAACCAGAATGTAAACAAAGATGCTCAGCAAGGTTCACACCAGCCTCCAGGATTTCGCCACAGATGGCGCCACCGCCGCTAGGTGGTTTGAGGCCATACTAAATGTGGGTTTGTGTCTTGGCTGTATGGGTTTATGCCTTGAATGTTGGGGATACGAGATCACTTTGGGGATACGAGATCACTTTCAGCACTCTCCAGCATAGGGAAATAGCATAGGATTTCGATTTTGTTGCTGGAGTTCGCTTATTTTTCATCTCGAATTTTGGCACCATTGCGCCTTGGATGCATCATTGTGTCTTGGGTGCACCATTGTGTCTTGGGTGCACCATTGAGTCTCGACTGCGCCCTAGCGGGATTAATCGGTACTACGGGATGTATCATTTGATCTTGACTGCACCCTAGCGGCATTAGCCGGTACTACCAGCATGCTCCGGTACTACGGTTTTCTTGGATAGATATGTAGTGGCCTAAATGTAGGTTTTTGGTTTTGAACTAATATTAGTAATAATTAAAGTTAACGCTAGGAAATTTTTGTTCATGCCAATGGATTCTAGATGGTTGGGGTGGGTGTTATTAAGGGGGACGAAATTTTCATCAGACATCCTCTACGGGCTCTGGTTTTCGAGATATTAGCGATTTTACCTTTTCTTTTATAGTTAATATTATTAATAATTCAAGCTACCTAGGATAGTTTTGTTCATGCCAATAGATTCTAGAAGGTGTTAGAGGGGTGGGGGTTAGAGGGGGAACGAAATTTTCATCAGAAATCCTCTACGGGCTTTGGTTTTCGAGATATTAGCGATTTTACCTTTTTAGATATAGTTAATATTAGTAATAATTCAACTTTTTTTGCTCATGGGGGTGCTGCGTCTAATTGTAGGCTTTGTTCAGCATCATTCGAATTTCACAACATGACATCACCATGAACAGATTCTAGAAGATGTCAGTGAGACATTAGCCGATACTACCAGCATGCTCCGGTACTACGGCTTTCTTGGATGTGTGGTACGATTCTCTTGGATATGTGAAGTTTTTTGCTTCACTTTTGGCCCACACGTGGCAGCATGCTACGGTTTTGCTTCACTTTTTTGGATGTGTGGTGCGCCTATATGTAGGATTTTGTTGTTTTGAAGTATTGCGCCTGGTTTTGAATTAATATTAGTAATAATTGATTTTTCTTGAGCGCCTAAATGTAGGCTTTTGGTCTTGAACTAATAATTAAAGTTAATAGTAGGAAATTTTTGTTCATGCTAATGGATTCTAGAGGGGCGGTATGTGGGGGGATAATAAAGATAGGGGGGGGGGGTAATGAAATTTTCATCAGAAATCCTCTGGTTTTCGAGATATTAGCGACATTTGTTCGGGCGCAAACGAAATCTCTTGAGTAAGGTTCCCTAGCGGCCTTAGCCGGAACTACCAGCATGCCTTGGTTTTGCTGTTTTCTTTTACTAGCGGGAGAGTTCTAGATATCAGCATGACGTCATCATGGTTTTGCTGTTTTCAAATGCTGCACGTTTTCTTAGCAGGGAAGTTGTAGATATCAGCATCATTCGAATTTCACAACATGACATCACCTTTGCTTGATGTTTTCTCAGCAAATTAATATTATTGGGTTTAGGGGGTGCGTGTATTGAAAAGTCACAGTTGCTCTTTCGAGTGCAAACACCATTTATTGAGTAAGGTTCCCTAGCGGCATTAGCCGGTACTTCATATGTTGTTCACCTCGAGGGAAAGTAAGGTTCCCTAGCGGCATTAGCAGGTACTACCACCATGCCTTGGATTTGCTGTTTTCTTTTATTAGCGGGGAGGTTGTAGATATCAGAATGACATCATCTTGGTTTTGCTGTTTTCAAGTGGTGTGCCTAAATAAGTTTTCTTAGCAGGGAAGTTGTAGATATTAACATCATTCGAATTTCACAACATGATATCACCTTGGCTTGATGTTTTCTTAGCAAATTATTATTATTAGGTCTTGGGGGTGCATGCATTGAAAAGTCACAGTTGCTCTTTCGAGTGCAAACACCATTTCTTGAGCATGGTCCCCTGGTGGCATTAGCCGGTACTACTCCAGCATAGGGAAATAGCATAGGATTTTGATTTTGTTTCTGAAGTTCGCTTATTTTTCATCTCGAATCTTGGGGATACGAGACCACTTTGGGGATACGAAACCACTTTTAGCGCTCTGCAGCATAGATAAATAGCATAGGATTTTGATTTTGTTTATGAAGTTCGCTTATTTTTCATCTCGAATCTTGGGGATACGAGATCACTTTGGGGATACGAGACCACTTTTAGCGCTCTCCAGCATAGGGAAATAGCATTGGATTTTGATTTTGTTTCTGAAGTTCGCTTATTGTTCATCTCGAATCTTGGGGATACGAGACCATTTTGGGGATACGAGACCACTTTTAGCGCTCTCCAGCATAGGGAAATAGCATAGGATTTTGATTTTGTTTCTGAAGTTCGCTTATTTTTCATCTCGAATGGTCCCCTGGTGGCATTTGCTGGTACTACCAATTTTTGTTCATCTCGGGCTTGGGGATACGAGATCACTTACAGCACTCTCCAGCATAGGAAAATAGCATAGAATTTCGATATTTCTTGAGTAAGGTTACCTAGCCGCATTAGCCGGAACTAATAGCATGGCTTGGTTTTGCTGTTTTCTTTTATTAGCGGGGAAGTGCTAGATATCAGCATGGCGTCATCTTGGTTTTTATTGAAAAGTCACAGTTGCTTTTTCGAGTCCAAACACCATTTCTTGAGCAAGGTCCCCTGGTGGCATTTGCTGGTACTACCTATGTTGTTCATCTCGGGTTCGGGGATAAGATATCACTTACAGCACTCACCAGCATAGGGAAATAGCATAGGATTTCGATATTTCTCGAGTAAGTTTACCTAGCGGCATTAGACGGAACTACTAGCATCCCTTGGTTTTGCTGTTTTCTTTTATTAGCGGGGAAGTGATAGATATCAGCATGGAGTCATCTTGGTTTTGGGGAAATAGCATAGAATTTCGATATTTCTTGAGTAAGGTTACCTAGCGGCATTAGCCGGAACTAATAGCA
The DNA here is from genome assembly GCA_963930735.1 of Dioctria linearis. Classification (NCBI taxonomy): domain Eukaryota; kingdom Metazoa; phylum Arthropoda; class Insecta; order Diptera; family Asilidae; genus Dioctria; species Dioctria linearis. The sequence goes on from OZ005740.1 coordinate 186,449,239, forward strand.
TGCCTCGGTTTTGCTGTTTTCTTTTATTAGCGGAGAAGTGCCTAGATATAAGCATGACGTCATCTTGGTTTTGCTGTTTTCAAGTGCTGTTGTAGATATCAGCATCATTCGAAATTCACAACATGATATCACCTTAGCTTTATGTTTTCTTAGCAAATTATTATTATTATTGGGTCCTGCGGGTGCGTGTATTGAAAAGTCACAGTTGCTTTTTCGAGTCCAAACACCATTTCTTGAGCCTTCGATAAGAATATGGTAATTTTATCTTCGGAATATTGGTGTGGTGGGTCTAATTTTTCTTACTATTAATGAAAGTGAATTAACAAGACTTGTCAATAAATCACTTGGCTGATGAGTATTGCAAGTTGTATGGTAGATTATAATTAACTGTGAGTAAACAGTAAAGAAGAAGATTTCTGGTAACTGTATGTCCCATACATAATCTTACAGGCGGAAGAAAATTTTACAAGAATCTGGTAACTGCATTTCCTTATAAACCTTATATAAACCGTATATAAACCTTATATAAATTCATATGTTCTAGATGAAATCACATTCACAGCAAAATGAAAAGCTATAAAAATTTGGTGGCAGTTTGTTCTATACAAAATCTAATAATAATAATCTAAAAAGGGAAAAGAAAATTGCATGAGAATTTGGTTAGTGGTTAGTATCCTCCCGAATGTTGGACTGTTAAGATGGATATTGAGGAGTTTTTAAGAGAATATAATAACATCTTACTCGATGAGCATAAGAAATAAATCCAAGAATGCTATAACTTTTTAAAATTATATGAAAATATTGAAAAAGTTGACTCAAAATTTGGTGAGCACTATATAAGCTGCCTTTGGTCTAGTGATTAAACGGTCTCCCTGGTACGGTAAATGCGGTCTTTTCTTTAGCATCATGTGCTAAAGGAATCTGCCAGAATGCATCCTTCAGATCTAGGCTACTTATGTACCTAGTCTCACTCAGAGGTCCTAGAAGGCCGTCAATTAGAGGCAATGGATAGGCATCCTTCTTTGTTACACTGTTTAACTTCCGAGAGTCTAAGCACAGGCGTGCTTTACTGTTAGATTTTTTAACGAGGACCACAGGCGAGCTCCAAGCGCTCTGGTATTCCTCGATAACATCTAATTCCAACATCCGGTTTAACTCTTCATACAGTAGCTTTTGTACAGCAGGCGACACTGTGAAGTGGCGTTGCTTAATAGGCTGGTTTCCCTATGTGATGCTCTAAGAGTGATCTGATAGTGGACTGAGCAGGTATTGACAAGGATTCGAGGGGAGAAATTGAAAAGTCATAGTGGAGTGGTCTTAAATTGCTGTTCTTTAGCGGTATTGGCTCGGCTCGGTATATGTCGCGGCATCCTGCATTGTATTCCTGGGGCGTGGCTGGGTTGCTCCCGAACACGTAGCCCCAGTTTTTACTGCTTTCGGACGCTGGTTTCTCTGTAAGCCAAGACAAGTCGGACAGTTCGGCTTGAGGAAGCCTGGATGGCCACATCGATAGCAAAAGACTCCAAGATAGCTCTTGTTACAATCTTGGTAACGGTGGCCTATATCACGACAATTCCAACAGATTATGAACTGTTTATTGTTTTGGTCAGGGATGCACTTCTAATCTATGCCACATACTTCATAAGCGAAATCATGGGTTACAAAATCGGGAGTAGAATCATCTGTCTCTAAGGCATGGATGAGATGGTGTTCTTCTGTCGCGAGGTGGACTTTAACTGCCTTGGGTCATGTCCGGATAGATTCCATAGTTTTTGTAATCTTTGGCATATCACCCGTAACTCTTCAGTCGAGCGGAATGACGTCGTCATTGTTGCACACTACAATGCTGGATTCATGTTATCCCTTACGATCTCCAGAAGCTCTTTTTCCATGAAAGGGCGACGAAGACGACCGTTCAGACGTTCAACCTCTAATAGAAAATTGCTGAATGTCTCTTTAGCGCTTTGCTTACGAGATTCAATAGCTCTTCGAATTGCCCTTTCAGATATGTGACCACCAAATCTTCCTATCAGGGCCACTTTAAATTCTTCCCAAGAAGACATTGGATACTTGCGACGATGGACCCAATACCACGCTTCCGCATTGCCCATCAGGAAGTTAGGGATGGCGTTGATTAACTTTTCGTTAGGAAATATATCGATGGCGGCTAGCGCCTCTAATCGGAACACAAAATCTGTGACGTCAGTACTATCACCGGATCCGCTGAAGGAGGTGCGCTTGCGCAGAGGCCAGATGGTACTTGGATGGAAAGTTCCTGTGCCATTAAATAAGGATGGACTGCTGCTGGGATTGAAGCAAACTTCGTAATTGCCTCCTCTAACTTGTCCACGTCTTCTTGTGCTTGGTCCGCGTATGTTGGGGAGGATTGAATTAATCTTTGAAGTCGACCTGTGTAGTGACTGAGACTTGATTTTAAGGTTTGATATTGACTGAAGGATACCAACTCGTTTACCAGCCCAACCTGTTCGACAAGTTCAGGTACTTTGCTCTTACAGGCTTCTAACTCTCTGGCAGGATATTTCGGATCATGGCTTTTAGTTGGTATACGCTTTGGAAATACGGCTTCTAATTTTGCACTAACCGGATCGATTTCCCACACTTTGTACTTGATGGCCCTCTCTTCATCATTTAATACGGATGGGTCCATATTAGAACTAATATTAGGTGAAAATAAATGGGCCTCGAAGTGTTGATAAGTTCAGAGTGTGTTTACGTTTTAGTTTTATTTTCAATCGAATCCAAATCTGAGTTAGATTCTACTATAAGAAAAGAATAAATTTGGGAATCTCGATCTCGAGTAATATGTAAATCTAGGTATTAAAAAAAAATTGGAACGGACTGTTGTCATACTAATTACTACTAGTCAAAAATATTACCTAAAGAAAACGAGGAGAAATATAGTAGATCAACAAAATATCATATATAAAGTTTGGCTGACAACAAGGCGATAACGACCTATCAGGCTGGTAGAGGTCTGTTTAATTGCGTAAAAGCAGTTAAGTTGAGGAAATGATTACAGGGACGGATGCAACAATAAAAGAAAACAAACTGAACGCTAGAGCAGCTCGTCAATCCCCACCGGAAAATGCTGGAGAGCAAGCCAAATATAATTATCCACACCTACAACGATTCCTCAGCTTGGAGAGGGCTAACTCTATACGTACGTCTTATCTGGAGCCAGATGGAGGAAGCACTAACTAACTCGGTATTCTGTCAAGCCTCTGTGAAACGAAGGTATTCCCTCTAGCATCAAACAAACGCGAAGAAAGCTGAATACGTTTTGCTGATATCCGATTACAAAAAAAAAACCAAAACAAAAATGTATAGTTTAAGTATTCGTAGACCTTAACTTTCCTACCGGAGTATGCAATACAATTAAGAACGTAAATAAATTATACTGGAAGGTTTAATAATTAAAAAAAATATCTTAAATTTAGCATGTATGCTTGGGCGCCATTTTGTGACGATGGACCGGGGGTCTGTACCAACAAATTTGGTTGTCACATTGCCTATCTGAGCTAGCCGATAACTACTAGCTTCGGTCAGTCCACACAGGTGAAAGTTGAGACGCTAGGACCAGTACAATTTGTCGACTCGAACTCAGGGTTGGGGTGGGGGATGTCTTTCCTAGCTTACATCAACTTATGGAAATGCTGGATGAAAGAATAGTGAATTAAAAAAAACAAATAAATAAAAATTGAGGAGGAAAGAAAACAGGAAAGAAGAAAAAAAAATATTTATAGTAGGAAAAAGTAGAGGGGTGAGTAAAGGCTAACACAGTTATGTTGCTATGAGTTTCCTATCTTCCTGGGCGTTATGCAGTAGTAACTGCTACTGACATGTCTCATGTCGAGACCTCTCCCTTCCCTCAGCCCGTACCTACATTGTCAACAGCCAAGCACCTGGCCGACTTAGCACGAGGCCTTCTTGGTGTCCCGTCTAATGACACAACCAAAACAAAAACTTGAGTTCATGTGTATTTATTTTATATAATATTATAATAACCTACGATTTGCGCTAGCTCTAACTATACCATAATACGAGAAGAGAAAGAAAAAACGAAGAATTCATAATTATTATACAAAAAAAAACTCTGCGTCGGTCACGATATGACCCTTAGGTATGTATATATGAAGGTAACTAGGAGGAATGTTTATTCACTTAAATAATAAAATTAATTATGAAAGAAAGGAAAAAAATAAAGAGGAATGTATGTACATATATACCACGGAAAGCGTTATTCAATATATATATATACACATATAAAAAATAAAAAAAATAAATGTACTCTAGTATAATATACCGAACAAATAGAAATTCCTATCGGACTCGAAGCTGGATAAGCTGTTTGAATTCAATAGACGATAAATGAAATTATAGTTAAGGACACTTACTTGGATTTATCTCCCCCGTCGGCTGAAGCATCACCCGCTGGGTTTAGTCCTGTAAAGGAAGGTTGACAAGCAAACATTTATTATCTAGGAGGCTACGTCCAAGCCACCGGCTTTGAAAGTCCTATGACCTGTTGATTTTTTTCCTTTTTGTAGCAAACCATATAGGAGGAGGGGGCTCTCAAGCCTGGATGAGTTTGTAATCCCCCAACACCAATCAAATCAATCCTAATATGTATATAAGTAGATGGAAATAAAGCTCCGCTAATAGGTATCCCGCGCTGATTGAGATGTAATCTGGTCTGGTTGCGTTATGTACTCTGAACATATATTTGGGTCCTAACCCCGGTATCCTGGCACTACTGCACGCCAAGATGCACTTCCCTAGCGGTGCACCTGATAAGATTTGGTTTTGTTCGTATAGTTACCTGAGGAGTTAAGACAGCCTTAATAAAAACATTCCTACGTGAATATAACGTGTATGGCGCATTATCCAACAATTCACATCGCTTCCTGCAGATCAACTCTCAAAGAAGTTGCCAGAACGTTTTTTCTTTCTTCTTGTTCCTCTCTTTTTGAATAAAGACTGATCACTAATTACTTTATGTCCTCGGTAATCGATATACCAGCCGGAGAAAGTAAGATAACAATTATTTTGGCCTCACCAGCACTTAAATCACTTTCCTATTCCTTCTGCACTCTATGCAAAGAGAGAAGGAGAAAAAAAACGCCCCTGGAAAAGCTGGCCTACACAAAGCGGCGCGACTACTGGAACAGAGCCACACACGTTTATATATGTATATATTAGCCAGGTCTTACCCTTATATAAAAACAAAAACAATTATCCGAGAAGATAGTGTTAAAGAACAGGTGTCAGGTGTCACTGCCGATTATTCATCGAAATTAATAAGCACCTCTTTCGAAATGAATGCTCGATTAGCGCTGCTTGTCTTTCAGACCGCACCTTCACTGGAAGAATTTTAGAGTTCATAATTTGTTCTAATTGGTTAGCTATTATTACCTGGCAATTACATTCTTAATCAGCACTCAGATATTCGTATGCCAAATCGAAAGGTAAAAGCTAGACACTTATTGGTCTTTGGTTATAACACCAATCACTTGACTTTTGGTAAATTTAAACAAAACAGATTAGAGCGCGCACCAGACTCTTGAAAGGGAACTTTGCAAATGATGATCTCTACGCAGATCATGCTATTTTCCTAATTAGCAGATTAGAAAACCGTTCGCATTGCATTCTTTACAGCAGTGATCATGCCCGGCACTTGTTGTCTCGACAAGAATTTTTTTTTCTCAATTTCAGACAATAGAATACATATATGGATTTTATTTCTGTGAGCGATCGAGTAAGCGGTACCGATCTTGTTGCCTAGTGCTCCGGCGGTGTTAGGGACGCTTTATTTTTTTTTGCAGAAAATCGAACTGGTTTATTTCGCTTGATGGGTCGATTTGTAATCGAGAGTATACATATCGTGACGAGATGTGGCTTGACTCGTGTTTGAAATTTTACTATGGCCGTTACAATTGTTAACCCAATATCTCAGATAGCGGGGAGGAGTAGAGTGAAAGATTGCTGAAGTAGTAAATTTTTCGGATTGTGATGCAGTTAGACGGAGTTAGCGAAATAAGTAGGTAAGAATTTCACTCAAATAAGCAGAAATGATGCGAATAATTATTAGATATAAAATTAGGGTCACCACGATTTGTATGCTAAACTAGATGTGTGATTTAGAAAGGAAGTTTAGTGTAAGGTAAAAAGTAAGTACTAGCATAGATGGCACAAGAACTAGATGTCGCTTGCAGTACCAAAACAGTATACAAAATTTATATGGCTGGGTGGTCCATTCCTGAATGGACCACAACATTTGAACTGATGTGTACGTCGAGTGATTCATATTTTTTCGTATCTGAAGTGTTGAGGAGGTCGACCAAACGAATACAAAACTGCTGTTAAAGAAAACATTTGCTGTCGGCATACTCTAAACCGTGTTGTGACCCATTCCAGAATGCACTACCCATTTCACATTTTGTATACTCTGCTTTAGTATGCCATGCGACATCTAGTTCTTGTGCCATCTATGGTACTAGGCATGTGTATTCCGCTAGTAAGTTAGTGGTAGACTAGTAGTGTGTGAAAGGCTTAAGTCAGTACCATTTTATTATGCCACGTGACGGAGGCCGAAGCGGAGTCCGAAACAGGCGGCTGCGTGTTGGATGAGTTCCGGCAGACATATCTCTTTTGGTTATCTGATGTGAAAAGGTGCGAGCTATACGAGCTCATAAGAAAAGTTTAATTTGAAGAAAGTATTATTATTAAAAGAATAAAGTGAAAAAAACTAAAAAGTGCTAAAAGAATGCGAAGAGAGAAATTCTGTGAGAAGATTGCAATAAGAAGAGGTAGGGGAAAATATAGTAAGTATTCCCCAGACGTATCTTGATATCCAAGCCCGGGAATAAGACCACGCTGACGCATGGAGGATGATCTAAAGAAATTAAATATTTAGAATTGATATAGAAGAAACCTGTTGCGAGTGATAAAATGGAATAACCAGGACGATCCATACAAGTACAACAGGATACGAAAAGGGGGTCAAGAGTGAGATCCAATTCGCAGATGTGAAGGCATGTAAAAAAAAGGAGGGAGGATACGAGTAAAGCGAAGATTTGAAGGAGCTCCAGTATGTCGGACTCGTCACATGGAGATTAGAAGGCCGCGTGTACTCAAAGGAAGTCATCACACAAAACAAGATAAGTCGCCATTTTGTTGAATAGTTGTGAAAATCAGGTGAATTTAGATAACATAGATTCTGTTTTATGAATATTATAAAAATATATATATTATACAGTACATTATAAAAGTTATCAGCATTATAGTATTAAAGAAATACATACATATTATAGTGCATATTATAAAATATTAGTATTATAGTATTATAGTTGTACATGCATATTATAGAGTATATTATAAAATATTAGTGTTATAGCATTAACGATTTTGGTATGAATTGGGTGTCGGAATTTTAATCCAATCCTTGTTCCTCAGAAAGGAAAGTAAGTGAAACGAGATTTGAGCATTATAAATTTGGGGGCTCAACCTGGATCTGAGGACAAGCGGTAGTTGGATTAGGATTGGGTTGTCCAGGTTAAGCAAGCTAGTATCGAAAAAGGAATTTATCTATGCGAGTTGGAAAACTGTCAGTATTCTTGAGCTTAAAACTTATAACGGTTCTAATGAAGCAAAATGTGGGAACGGTGATTTGCATACCTTTCGTCAAACGCCGTATTCAAGACAAGGCATCAGGACATTCCGGCATTAAAAAAAAAACAAATATATATATATTTTTATAAAACAACAATTGGTGTTTAAGCCGATCTGATCTGTTCCAGTTTGTGTGAGTCGTGCCTCGTCAGATCTCGGATAATTAAAATAAAGGAAAATCATTTTCGTGCGTTGCAAACTTTATGGTTAGGTTACCGTTACGTTTTATTCTGGCAGTAATAACATCAGGTGCGGCAATATAAAAGTCAAAAGATGCAAACTATTGTTATTTATTTAGGCGGGATCACACTCTTGTAGATAGGCCTAGGTTTGCGGAGTAGTACTAGTAATAATAAGGCGGTGGAATAAACAAAAACTTTAACATTAACGGCTATTTTGCAAAGAAATGATTAACCAAACCTTTAGACTGTAACTGTACGTAGTGCTTAACTGTCGAGAGTATCCAAAGAGTGGGTTTATTCGCATATTGTAGTTTTATAGTGTATTGTTTTGGTTCCACTCGGAATTAATGCTATACGAGAGTCTGCCGATGACATTGTAACGTGGATATTGTAATGAAGCTCTGTAGTTCTCGGGAATACTGGTACGTTAAATCCCTCGGCTTAGTTAAATAGTACACAGAGGTATAAAGATGGTAGCATTTTCCTTAGCACCTATTGCCTTCCCCAGTACTCAAATAAATAAATAAATAGCGCTCCATGCAGATGAATTAATAAATTGTTGTAATTAAGTCCTCGAGACAAATTTAGCGCCTCTTTTGACATTTAGTGTTGAGATTGTGCTTCGATCCTCTCCTATACGCTTTAAGAGTAATAATTCTAACATAATATCAAGCGAATGTTTGCACATCACCAAGGTAAGGTGGCGGTGCTTCGTGGTTATGAACTAAAAGATCTTCCTTAAGTAAATTTTAGTAGTCTCAAGCTAAGTAGAACGCGTTCGGTGTTATGGTGAGATAGGGCCTTCAGTTTGGATGTTCATAAGAAGTGATGTGTTGTTTTATTTGATAAGTGCAGAGCAAGAGAGGTAAAGGTTGAAATAGGAGAGAAGATTAATTGAAATAAGTGCATTGGAAAATTGTTCATTCGTATATATATAATAGCTAATCAGACTACTGAGTTGTGTGGAAGTGTGTCGTGCCACCTGAGCAATCGATGTCGTGCTCCCTGAGCAATCGATGTCGTGCTCCCTGAGCAATCGAATTATAAATTACAATGAAACTTCAGAAAAATAACGCTCGAATTTCTTGAACATATGTACTTTATTATTTCACGTCAAGCAAACTGACCTATCTTAATAATTTAAAAGTACTCCTAACCGAACTGTAACCGGACACTCTAAAAACCAAAGTTGAATCGCGACTGAACAATTAACGGCACTCGCCAGATCAGTCATTGGTCTTTTATTGTCCCAATATTCGGAAGTACTCGCAACGCGGATGTAAACAAACGACAACAACCTTGTCGTTTGTTCTACCGGTTGCAGCACCTGAGTTGCTTAGTTGTAAACAATCGCCTTACATAATAATTACCATGCGAGGTAAATTATTATCGTAATCGTCGATTGCACCACTAAGCGCTCATCGCAGCCAGTTGTTTGGCTAATCAGCAAAACAACCGACAGTTGCAGCACAATACCATGCGAGGTAATTGTTTAGCAATTGCTGATTATTTCGCTGTAATGCCTTTGGCTGTTGGAAGAATCTTCCGTATGTTGGGCCATCACAAGTGCTCTGTAGTATAATAAGTGAAGTAATTGAAAGTAGTGTTGGAAGATAATTGAATTAAAACAATAGAACTAAGAGAAGTTGTCTTTGCCCACGCAGATATTATAAATACGGTAAGCTATTTCACTGCGTATATCTTTCGAGTAATTTTTATGTTACTAATTTCGTCAAGTAATGAATTCAACAAGTGCGGAATGTTAGTGCTAAGAAGGCCGAATCCTCCAATCAGTAGGCGAAATATATCAAAATGTTATGTGTATAGTCTTTTAAAATTTTCTATAAGGTTTAGGAATATGTTGCTAGAGAGAGAAACGACCGCTGCCGTTTAATTGAACTTACGTGCTCTCCTTAGCTCGAGCTAAAGTCGGGTGCGTTTGCCAATTTGCCAAGAAATCACTCGATTTACTGATGGATAGCGTTGGTTAAATTAGAATCGCAGTTAATTAGTTAAATGTCATAGATCGAATCGTTATTATCCGGTTGTTCAGTTGCGCTACTTAGCTCTTAGTCATCTTATTTTGTATTTAAGCTTTGTATATATAGTACTTTCGCAGCTGTTCGTTTGGGTGTAGGCCTGCAATGAGCTTCCCACAGTAATGAAGTATAGGGTAATAAATAAGCAAGGTTGAAGCCCTGATTAATCCATACGCGATTAGCCTTCGCAACTAACCATACAATGAGTCTAATTGAATTTTTTACATAATTTAAATTAAGTTTTTTTTTTTAGTAACGGATTGCTGTGAAACTCCAGAGTTAGCTGGGACCTTGGTGTCAAAAGAATATTAAGCAATTGTAGGATTTTAAATTGAGATTCATTATATACCCTCGAGTTAGAATAGACACTAATAAGTGTGCGCGAGCGGCGCAGCGAGTCGAGACTCCTAATTGATTAGCCGAGTCGGTAGTAATATATCCGGTTATTTAACATAAGTCACACACAAAATGTCTTTCGGTGAGATTGCTAAGTTTTTTGCTGATCGCACTATTACTTACGAGATGCAATGCAGAGGGGTCAGGCCTTTAGACTATACGCGAAAGGGGAAGATAGACTGGTGGCGTAAGCAGTTGAACAAAGAATCAAAGGAGGGTGTAGAAGCGCTTCAGATTCAATCATATTTTCCACACGAGGAAGATTTAAAAGAAGCTGATAATTGGTTTGCTGTTTTGAGTACTGAGGCTAAGACCGACGACAATGTAATCCCAGAGAGGTTAGCCGTACGAGTGCAATATTTAGAATTTCGGGTGATGAGAGTAGATGTCGGGGAGGACAAGGAGTCTAAAGCGATCCAGGACATTTTGTTGGCTAGCATTTATTTCAGTTCTAAAGAAAAAAATTGAGAATGCAGAGTATGAAATCTGGAAAGGAGAGAGTCTAAAGAACAAGAAGGCTAGAAGTAGTGTAAATTTCAATGAATCCCTTGCTAGTACAGAAGGGGAGGTAAATCAGCCAGAAAACGAAAGTGATGTAGGATGTAGGGGAGTCCGTGCGCCCTTGAATAAATCAAATTTTGCTACTCGAATAAACGCGTTAAGCCTTGCCGATAGCGATGAAGAGATGAGTGCATCATTACTGGTACCGAGCGCTGTACTGTAAGCTCTCTGGGGACAGTCCTAGAGAATCTGCTTCAGAATTTTTACAGCGTGTCGCCGATTTTCCTAGATCTAGAAGAGTAATTGACATGGAAGTGTTAGAGTCTTTAGCTGATGTGTTGGAAGGTTCCGTGTTGAAATGGTATCGCAGGAAGCGTGACCAAATCACAAATTACAAGATCTTTATAAAAAAAATTCTTGAAGAGTTTGAACCCCTAAATAGTGCGGAGAAGTTGTTGAAACACATCAGAGAAAAGAAGCAACGGGAGAAGGAGAGCAATGTGCAGTTCATTTCAGTAGTCGGGATTTGTTTATGCGTATGCCACATCCATCAAATGAGGAAGAAAGGGTGACAACAATCCGGTGGAATCTTTTACCCATGTACGTGCGAGCTTTATTTCTCGTTGAATTCAGGTCAGTTGAAGAACTGGAAAGGGCGTGCAGAAAAATCGAAGAGAGTGAAACTCAGGTCAAGGAAAACGCCAAGCTCATCGCAATCTAGGCCAACGAACGCTAATTTTTACGGTCGGGATAACCTTAGACCAGTTACATATGAGGAACCTAATAGGCCTCCAACGCCTGTTAATTATAACAGAAACTTTAGAAGTCGTAACTTACAAGCCCGAGATTTTCCCCAACAGCAAGTAGGTACTAGATTTGGGTAGCATGTCTCAATGTTAGGAGAGCAGGTAATTACTTCCCAAGTAGGCAAGACGAACACACCAATTTTGCGCCCAATAATCATGTGCTTGGAAGGGAATCGGCAATCGGAAAAATGAGCAACAACAAGTAAACGCGAATACCAACAGTAGTAGCAGACAAGTAAATGAGCTGCAGTTAAGCTCAAATCAGTTGTCCACCAGTACTTCTGGAATGGAAACCACCGAAGAAACTGGAAGATTGAGGACGGGGCCAGTTTCGGACAGAGGCCGTTCTTAAATCACAAAGCAGTCAAGCAAAATGATTTCATAATATGTCTAGAGGATGAACGTCCTCATATCCTTATAAGTATTTTGGGTGCGGAGGTAGAGGCCCTGTTGGATAGTGCGGCGTCCATTAGCGTAGTGGTTAGACAGGGGATAACATTATTAGAAAATCTGAATTTAAAGGCAATCAAAGAAACCTGCAATCCAATCTACACAGCCGATGCGAGCCGACATGACATGGTGAAAGTGTTTTATGTTCCAGTAAGATTCAAAGGGATGGTGAAAATTTTAAGGATTATGGCGGTATCTACAATAGACAAGGGTGTTATTTTAGGAGTAGATTTCTGGAAAAACTTTCAGCTGTCTGTGCAACATCGCCTCGGGAAATGGGAAATCAATGACTTAATGGTGTCCGACGATTTCGGTTTGAAGTGTGCGAATACCTTATCTGATGAGCAAGTGCTGAAGTTGAATGCTTGCATGAATCGCTTTAAAGTTTTAAGCAACGTGAAGTTGGGAAAAACTCACCTGCTAAGACATAATATAGAAACGGGGAATGCGGAGCCGATTGTGCAGAGAGGCTACCAGGTATCTCCAGCCATACAGGAAAGGTACGTTAGAGAAATACAACGTATGTTGAATCTAGAGGTGATAGAACCGTCGTTTAGTCCATGGTTCTGGTGAAGAATGCAACCGAAGCCGATAGATTATGCATAGACAGCCGCAAACTCAACAAAGTCACGAAACGATCAGCCTATCCTTTGCCTCGCATACATGGTGTTCTGGCCCGATTAAAAAGAACACGCTATCTTACAACAATCGATATTAAGGATGCTTTCTGGCAGATACCGCTGACCGAAGAGTCTGAGGAAAAGACTGCTTTCTGCATACCTGGCGTAGGACAAAATCATTTCAAGGTTATGCCTTCTGGCTTGTGTAATAGTGCTGCAAGTTTACAACAGTTGTACTCCTACAGAGGCCGATAAATAGTTCAAGGAAATGATACAGCTGGTAAGGGATAATCCTAAACGAATGAGCAGATGGAAAATTGTAGTCAACGAATTATTCTTAGAAGGCGTTAAAGAAAATAGCTTCACCGAAATCCGACGGAAGAGAGTCGTGCCAGAGTCCTTTCGGATGGCAGTTTTAAATGAGTGTCACGACGCACCTCAGTCAGGTCATTTGGGAATATACAAGACGAAGCAGAGGGTATTGTCGCGTTATTATTGGTCTGAAGTATCAAAGGATGTGGAGAGATATGTGAAGTCTTGCGTGGTTTGCCTAGCTTCCAAAACCCCTAATTACAAAGCTTACGGACCAATGGGAACATTCCGTAGTGCAGTAACACCTTGGCAAAATATAGCGTTGGATCTAGTGGGACTATTTCCGAGATCTACCAAAGGAAACCAGTATCTGCTGATCATATGCGATTGGTTTACAAAATATGTGTGTATATTTCCCTTACGCGTTGTGACTGCTAAGAAAGTTACGCAAATTTTAGAAGAGAGGATTTTTCTAGAGTTCGGAGTGCCCGAGGTAGTTATATCGGATAATGGTAAGCAGTTTGACTGTAATCTGTTTAGAAAGTTGCTAAGAGAGTATGACATTTCCAAGTTCTGGCTGAATTGTAGATACCACCCCCAGAGCAATTTTACCGAGCGCTGGAACAAAGTGATGATGATGATAATCACAAGTTGTGGGATCAGCATGTGGCGAAAATCAGCATAGCGTTCAGAACGGCCGTTACGGGTATTAGTCCCTTTTACCTTAACTTTGGAAGAGAATATTTAGGTTTTGGGTCAGATCACAAGCTGTGCAAGGAAGTAAGTGAGGCGAACGCGCTAGATCAGCGGAATCGAAATCTCGAGGGTCTTTGGAGCATTTATTGTAATATTTATAGGCGGATTGAGAAGTCGTACAAGCGGAACAAGAGATATTTTGATGAAAGAACTCATTTTAAGGCGGAATTTTGTCTTGTCGGATGCTAGTAAGCAGTTCTCCGCAAAGTTAGCTCCAAAGTTCACAAAGTGCATTGTAAACGACAAAAGGTCGAGTCTGGTCTATAGGTTGGGCGATGCAAAGGGTTCAGACCTAGGATGGTGGCACGTACGAGATTTAAAGTAGGGGATCACCGTAAGTAAACGTCGTTATTCGCATAAGCTAGAATTAGCCGGTGTGATCGCAAACCGTTCGAAGTTGAGTGGTGTAAGATTAGTCACAGGAATTGGATACATATACCTATACATAAATAGATATAAAAAAAAAGAAAAAAAAAAAAAGAACAAAAGCATAAAATTTTTCTCGGTAATGCTCGTTCATGGAGGACCGACTTTTCTAGGCAGTGAAAAGTGCAAGGAATTTACTGATTCATTTCCTCATTTATATCAGAAAAAATATTTATTCTGATGCTTTCTAAAAGAAACGCAAAGACGTCTCAGAAAAAACGAGTAGCTACGAGACTTGTTAAGAACAAAAAAAAAAAAAAAAAAAAACGTGCACATCCTATAACCTTTTCTTATTAGCTATTTTGTCTTTAGCGATAATACAATAATTTTTCTGCTGCCTGAAGTTTTGTCGTAGGATAGTAATTTTTTTTACCTAGCAATAGTTCCATTGGAGTTGTATACGAATACATTAATGCAAATTACCGTACTTAAGTTTCTAATACCTGCCAGTATAGAGAAGTTGTATGTAGGTGGGACTCTAATCATAGAATCATTATTTCCTTAGCTATAAGATGCTGAGCTTGAAGGAAAGCAGGACTGAAGCAGAATATGAGCGAATTTGCAGGCGAAGCGGATTAACAAGTGCTTGTTCCGTAAAGCAGATCCTAGCGAATAGTTTGATGTTCCTAATTAAGTTCTTCTGGTATTAAGTCCATAAAAACGGTTAGGGAAGTAGTGGTTTTTGGAAAAGCTAGCGAAGTTAGGAAATAATTGTCTAGGATGCTTGGAAGGTTTGTTAAATATGAATTCGGAAGTAAGGAAAGGCGTTGTAACGTGGCTCATATAGATAGCAGGAAGTTTTATAGTAGTGAATGAAACTTTAATCGAGGAGAAGGGGGAATGTAACGGACGCTACCATTACAGGTTCCATCGTAACGTTAGCACAACACAGTTTTCCTAAAAGATAAGAATTTTGGATAAATAAAATAATAATATAATAAAAGAATTACTGTAAATAAAACAACGTAAAATAAAAACCAGAATGTAAACAAAGATGCTCAGCAAGGTCCACACAAGCAGGATAATCAGAGAAGTTCACACTTCAGAAGATTTCCATATCCACATAGCCGCACGCAAATGAAAAATGTCGGGCGACTAGGTGCGAACTAATGATTTGTTAAATACCGGCACTCAAATCACGAGTGAAGTAATGCCGAACGTAGTCGCAGTAAAAAAAAAGAAAAGAGTAACGATAATATAAATAAGATAAATGAAAATCATAAACTTATCCATCATAAGCCGGGCTATCTTTTGGTATACTAAACATTTCTAAAAAGGCACACGAAAAAAGAATATCTTCGGACCAGCATTATTCGGCAACATATTGAAGAAATCCTCACGTCAGCATTCGTGACATATCGCGAGATACTGGATATTCGGAAAAGTACCATGCAAAGGATTAAGAATACACCCCTACCACTTACATCTTTCTCAGAAAATAGAAGCAAGGGACTTCAGTAGGAGATCACAATTTTGCAACAGAAATTACGTGAAGATACAAATTTTTTCAATAAGGTATTTACCGATGAAGCTAGATTTAGGAATTCTAATGACCCCAATAGACATCACATTCACTACTGGAGTCAGATAAATCAAATCACGAAAATGCAGAGAGAAAGCCAGCCAGCATATTTAGTCATTGAACGTATGGTACCGAATATTGAGCAACAGAATAATTGGTCCATTTTTCTTCGATGGAATTTTAATTGGAGAAAGTTATAAAACATTTTTAAATTGTGAAGTACCTATACTTTTTGATTAAGTCGGTTTAAGAAATAGACCACTGATGTTGTTCCAGCAGGATGAAGCTCCCCACATTATTCGTTAAATGCACGAAGACAACTAAATAGCATGTTTCCAGGAATATAGATTGGACGCGGGGCTAAAATAAACTGGCCAGCCCGCACTTGTTGTATTTTAATGGGAACAAATTCAAAACAAAATATTTGCAATATCTACAATGAAGGAAGCGATGAAGCGCCAAATTAAACGAGTTTGCAGAGAAATTCCTGCAGATGTTTTATTAGATGTAGGAGAAAACTTCAAACAGAAACTTGTATATGCTGTATTCATCACCGTGGCGGCCATTTTGAACATTTATTAGTATAATTTTTTTTTTTGTTAATTTAAGATTTAATAAAATCTTTGTTTCTTTATATCAATTTTTTGCACATCACAGAAAATTCCTTTTTACCTCCTTTCCCATAAATTGTTTACTTGTATCTGTATCTACGGTATATTTGGTTATGCTTTAGAAGTTTACATTAACAATAAAAAGAAGATAATGATAATTTACCGGGAAATTGAATGGGAACGAAAAGCTGGCCCGTAACTTTTATCTCGGGAATTAGGAGAGCACACTACATACCTGTAAATAATTCACCTCCATTTTGCGAAGAAGAATTTTCAGTAAATACACCACTTCCTTTCTAGTTTGATTTGCAATTATTCAATGTAGTCAAAATGTATCCTCAGTGAGGACGAAAAGGATCGTGTGCTTTTTTTGAAATGTTTACTATACGAAAAGATATTTCGGCTTATGAGGGGTAACTTTTGTTATTAGCTCTTTGATGATATCTCTGTGCATTTTCGAGAAAAATGGCAAAGGAACACAATACATTCAGTACAATTAGAGACCTTATATCTCGATAAGAAATGGTTAAACTGGAATTTTTAATATAACACTTTCGTTTTAGTTTTATCTTCGGAATTCAAAAATGTGATCTAAATCTATCCTTAATATAGTCGAAAAGGCCATTTTTTTAACATATCGTTTTCCCAGTAATTTTTTAAGGACCTTTACTAATAACACTTAACTTTTATTATTTCGATATCTCTGCAGATTTTCGACAAAAATGGCTATGGAACACGTTACGTGGGACTAAAAGAAACCTTTTAAAAACTTTTAATAAAGGCGTCACTTACAATTTTCTGTTGGTGCTGGGGATCTATCGCTGAGGTGCCTGCGAGATGCTCCGCTACTACTGTCAAATTATTTTCTTAAAGAAAAGTTATATTGCCTGGTTACCTCTGAGATGATTTGATGAATCAGGCCCTCTTTATGAAATAAGCTCCATACTCAATGACTGCGACCTAAAACGCAGATTTTTAATTTGAGACTTCAATTACTGTAGTTGATGCTCCTGGCACCGCACATCTCATCGCCCTAAGCTTGGTGTGCGATCATAAAATTTATCCCTTATCTCAAATAGAATTGGCCACAGTGGCGCACCTCACCTTGCATCGCGCCCCGCACCAACCATTGCACTGAGCGTAGCACTGCACACAGGAAATGAGATATCTCTTTTGTGCGGTGCGTTAATAACATTTATGCCGACTGGGCTGAATTTAATAGATTTAACGATGTTTTAGTGAAATTTCTTGTGTGGATCACTTTGGTAACATTTATTGCGATTAAATTCAGTAGATTTATATGTGACAGTAAAATATGGGTCCTCTTGGTCCTGCTTTCTTGGATGCGAAAAGAGAAAAACTCCAATACCCTCCAATACCTTAAGCGAAAGGAAAATACTCTTACGATGCGGTTTGAGAAAGATATAGATGACAACATCAAATTTTTCAATAGTTTGCTCACATGTTAGATCATTAGCTTCTTGGCATAATGCCCTAGACACACAGCGCTCTTAATGAAGAAATAACTAACGACTCATTAGTCTATTGTGATGTGAATTTGCACAACAATTACCAAATCAATTTAAAATACGTGAATGCACATTCTGCATTCTTGCAATATTCAATTGACCCAAAATTAATCAATCACAATAAACGCGATCGATTGCATTATTGAAATTAAGCAAAAACATACGCTAAACCAAATATGTGTCACAACCTAAAGAAGTGACTGTAATTATTTACATGCGTTTGTTTACATTTTTGCAACCAGCGTAATACGGGTCAAGTACATTGCGTCACATCTTTCTGCCGTAGTTAAGCACATAAGTGCAAATAAGCGATTTAGTTTTAACGTGCCCCAAATCACGGGCATGTACACAAATCATGTATTAATGTGCATTAATAACAATTAAGTCTAGGCTAGCAAATTTACTTTTATATAAATAAGCTAGCGGTATTCCAATAAAAAGAGAATTAGTTGATTGGCGATTAAACAGACTGTGTCTTTTATTAACAGGGCATCTGCTAGTTCTAGCTTGCCAGAAGAAACGGCGATCTGCTTTTTCAAAGCTTCCCTACTAGGAGATCTGCTCACTGACCTTCTCCATTTTAGACCTGCTTGTTAAGCTTCTCACCACTTAGCGACTGTAATAAATTAATAAACAACTATTACATTATAAACTGCAGACACACAGCCATTTCTTTAATTAAGTTGTACTGTCAATCTGGTTTTGATAAACTTATGACATTAAAGAAGCGATATGGATCGAATTAACACGATAGGGTTTGTTTTTATTTATTTTATTTTTCAATTTAACAATTTACAAATGAGAAAAACATTATATTAAAAAGAATAAGTTTGTGATTTACATTTCTTCTTCTTATTTTTCAAATCGGTAGATGCACAGCGGAGCTCCACATTTTTATTATATGCCAAATCTAGCACATTTGTCTTCATTATAGCTATAATGAAGGAAGAAAACGCCTGATTAATGTACTTCATTATGATCTGATTTTCGTGCCATAATGACGTATTCTATGTGGCACACTGCATTTTAATGAATAGTTAGTACTAATGATTCATTAGATCGTGCTGTGTGTTTAGGGTATAAGATAAGATTTCGAGCTAATGCTATGCAACTTCTCGCGGAAGAATTTCATGACCACGATATGGAGCCTAGTTATTTCCCGTAATTTATTTTTGTAATGTTATACTATACAATAATCAAACAAAAAAATACTTATTATTGCTATTGGTTGATTGTGGAAATTTTTCAAATTTTTCCCAATTTGTCCATCAATCTTGTCTAAAATGTAATCAAATGTAGATACATCCATGCGCATATATTCGTAATACCGTTATCGGTCTCTTCGGAGATCATTAAATAAGTGATGAGATTCACCGAAATCACTACTCTTAAAGTTAATTTCATGAATGCGGCTTTTCTTTTTTAAAGAATTTATAAGAAATTCCACTTACTAACTTCACACAAAATTTCGTCCTCTTCAGAGGAACTGCGACTTCAGTGTTGCGTTCTGCCTATACTTTTTTACGAAAACTGTGACTGCACTCTCGCAAAATTTTAACTAACTTCAGAAATGAAATATTTGAGGCTGCTTTAGGACAATGTGTAGTGCTTCGCTGTGGCCATTAATTTCGCTATGTGCAACATGCGATGTGCTAGGGAATGATTGGTCTTGTACTGTGCTATGTGCGGTGCTAAGTGCGGTGCGGAGTTGTGGCCATGCACTAAAACACACGTGGGCCACGCTTTTGAGAATATCTCTATCGATAAAAAAGCAACGTGGGCCACACTTTTGACAATATTTGGACGTAATAGCAACGTGGGCCACGCTTTTTAACAATATTTGGACGTAATAGCAACGGAAAATGTCAGTCGTACGGCTGAGTGCACCTAAAACTACGACCATAACATTTTCGTATAAAGATCTTTGGTGAAGTAGGATCTATTTTAGTTTTCAAGCTATTCTTTCTGAAAGATACGATATAAATGACTATCAGAACCAGCTTAACACAAGCTCTCTGGACAGGTTTAATAAACAAACTGTCAAGAATACATGCGTTTCAACACATAGTCGGTTTTAGTATTAATATCTTAAGCTAAACATAAACCAAGCATGATATTACATACAATGCACAAAAACATTAAACAAAAAAGATTAAATATTATATATAGACGTTTTTTTTAAAATAGGCTTAGAAACGGCAAGATTAAAATGCTCACAGTAATACATATGCGATTAACAGGCTCATACATTGATTGAGGAGTTTGCATGCAACACAGGTAGCCTTCTCAAATTGTGCGTACTATCACGGAAAGAGATATTGTCAAGTAATAACGGAGAATCAATACTCCCGTTTAAGAGTTGATGCACAAAAGTTACATCGCAACCATGCGACGTTTCTTAAGCGATTGCATAATTATTCCAGGCTAGGTGCCTGAGAGCAGATCGTAAAAAGTTTCTCTGAACAGACTCGATGCGGTCGATATGTGTACCGTAAAATGGTGGCCAGACCTGGCTAGCGTATTCAAGAAGTGGTCTATCAAAGAAAGTGTGCAAACGCAATGTTATGGTAGGATTCGAAAACTCTTGGGACCAACGTTTATAAAACCCAGCATAGAACTACTCTTTGACACCATATAGTTTATATGGGAGATAAAATTCAATCTGTGGTCACATTTGACACTTAAGTCACAGACAGAGTCCACACGGCGAAGCGAGGAGTCCTAGAACTCATAATCATAAGTGATTGGTGTCTGATTCCTATGGAAAGTCATAACCTCACATTTGTCGACATTGAGTACCAAATTATTGCTCTCGCACCAATTGTAAAATTTATGAAGGTCACATGTTCATAATCGTGAACAGATTTAATCTGAGTCAGCATGAATCAAATCCTTACAGTACCTCACCACAGAAATAATGTCGTCAATAGACAGAATAAAGAGCAACGGGCCCAAGTGACTCCCTTGAGGTACGCCAGACGAAGCCTTGAAGACTCTAGAGGTGGAATTGCGGAATAAGATTTGGTATGTTCTGTTATCTAAATAACCATCTGTCCACTTTAGAAATGTTGGCGGAAGCCCATACTTTTCCATTTTAAAGAGTATCATGGAGTGAGATAACTTGTTGAACGCTTTACTAAAGTCTGTATAAATACAATCTGTCTGATTGCAAGGCAGCGTGACTTAAAGAAGGCAGGAGGGATCCCATCAGGATCAGTTGTGAAGTCATTTAGAAGCCGATTAATATGATCGAGTATATCGTCTTCTGAAATTGAAGGGATAGTGAATGAAACGTCATGAGAGTCGTTGATATGACTGACGTTGCTATTTTTAGGTTGAAAATTTGACGAGGCAAAGGCATTGTCAAAAAGAAGTAAACATATCGCAAATTTTAGACGAATCATCACTAGCAGAATCCTTGTACCTCATGGTATTGGGGTAGCTGGCCGTTCTTTTCTACATATTAACAAACTTAAAAAAGATGCGTGGGTCACTAAATAATTTCGTACGCATGCTTCGAAAATACTCATCATAAAGTGTAGAGGAAAGTTTTCTGAACTCATTGTATGATGTGAGGAAGGTGTGGTGACTTATAATGTCCTTATCCCCCAAACGAGGATAAGATGACGAATTTGACATGAAGTCAAACAAATGAAAAAGCGATGCTAATGTCTTAATGTACGAAAATCAGAAAATTAGTAGTTGAAAGTAAACCTATTAACGATTACTCTAAATAAATAATTAAGACTTTAGGTCAAAGCCAAGAGGATATAAAAATGATCAAGGCTTATTATCGTTATCTTACGCTCCCTTCAAATTTTCTGGTTATTGAAGTGATATAACTTAAAATGTAAAGCTTTCTTATGTTGATTTTACCTAATCCGCTTAAAGTCATTAAAGCTGTTTTTATCGTAGGTAATATTAAATATAAACGATCGATGAGTAGCGTTCACTTCCTCAAAACTTTTTTGAGATGTGTCAAACCTGTTATGGTACACGGAGAGAAATAGTGAAAATATATAACAACCAGTATTATCCAAATAGTATTCAACTTATGAGTTGTCGAGTTATGTAATATAACATTCAGAAAAATTATCTGTAACCATATCAGACAATGTCAGTAGCGGCCAATGTCATGCATAAATGAGTTCCTATGTAAAATAAATAACTTACTTAACGATAAAGCTATAATAGTACGAACATCGGAGCTTAACATCAGTTATTATATTTATAGTAATCCACATCACATGATCAAATAAAATCATATGAAATGTGTTGTAGTTGACAAATTGGAACTTAGTTTTTAATAGATAATTTCAAATCAATATTGAAAAACATTTTATAAGGTATTTTACAAGTGCTTGGGTATACCACGTTTTGTCAGGTAAGTTTTGTTTGTAATACATAGTCATGCCATTACTATGTTGGGGGTTGTTAAATAAGAGCGTACCAATCTTCATTTATTATTTATATTTATAATGGAGTAAATATAAATTTTCCAATTTTAGATAATATACCAATACATAGGTTACATACATACATATGTACTTAATGTAATAAAATTTTTTTTTTATAAAGTTAAACGTAATAAAAAATGTCTCAGATGAAGAAAAAATTATAATATCGTCCATTACTAAAAAATGAGAAACTCTCCTTTAAATTCGATGAAAGTTTTTTCATATTTCCCGGTGAAAGGAATAACATCGTAGTCTTCAGTTTTTTTAACAACCTGACAATATTTATGATTGTCAAAGAACAAAGTTGATAAAACATTAATGCAAAAGTACACTTCATCATTTTCTAATATACAAATATGGTCTATCGCGGCAAACTGCGGATAATCGTATACATTTCCAATTTGAATCGCTGAATTAACTTTAATTTTATTATTACAAGTATTAACCCAGGTACAAAATTTCCCTCCATTATTTTCAAAGTCATACTTCTCAAGTATGCTTTTGTAAGCATATAAATCAGGAAATAGCTCTTTACCATGCTTTAAGTTATCCTTGGACTGTTTTCGCTCATCCCACACATGACTATCAGAAAGTAAATACCGGTGGCAGATCGTATGGCATATATTTTTTCTAGACGTCGTCGCGTCGTTGTTTTCGCTATATATTTCAATACTTTGTGCTTGGCCTCATATCTCATAGATCAAATGTTAACTAATGGTCCAACTGTTTTCATTATGTGCGGATAGTGTGTCAGGAAATGATGTTTAGGACGAAGTGGTACTTTAAACACTTTATAAAGTGATTTGTGATTCCTATATGTACAGTTCTGTAGGTCTACCACTGTTTCTTGACTTACACATGGCAAAACAACTATATCTAGAATACGTCTTAATTGAATAAATACGTCCCATTTCTCATTTCCCTCAGGAACCCAATCTCCAATAATAATTTTCCAAAAATTTTGTAAGCCATAGTACTTCCGAAGCAGAATATCTTATTTTGTTAGACTTTAACTGATCTATAGTTATTTCAGGCGGTTTTTTTTATATTATCATAATTACCATAATTAAACAAAAAGATACGGTTATTGAACTCGGACAAAGTAAAGTATTTGTCCACGAACATAAAATCTTTAGTCGTGCATAAGATCGACAGAGTAATTTGTTGTAGGATGAAAGTTATGTAAACTAATAAAAATGCAATTTGATACTATTCCATTTTCAGACACTTATTTATTGTGACATCTTGGTCATAATTGTCTTTGTTTCGTAACAATGTAAAATCTTCTTTGAAAGCAATTTTTGCTTGGGTTCGGAGCATTTTGCAATGCCGACAATAATAATTAGCAACAAAGCATTTAGTGAAACCTAAAAGAGAATTTAATCCCTTATTATCTCCGATACATAGAGTAAGTATGAAAATAATCTTTCTATTGAATAATTCAATTCCAGGATCTTCCAAAGACTTAAGTTCTTCTATAATTGGAGCAAATACACCATTCCCATTTTTTTTCCTGTCTAGAGAATTCAATAACATAACCAAGAATATATTGCTAAGTTTGGATTGTAATCTTGGAGGAAGACATCCAATAGAAATGTAAACAGTCCCTAGATTTTGTTGCCCTGTTCTAGAGCCTAATGCTTTGTTTGTTTCGAATTCATCGAAATATAAAATAAGGGGCAAGATTATATTTTTGCTGTTACATTCTAAAGTAGATATCTTAACCCTCCAGAAACCTGTTTGGATTATATTACTAATACCAGAAGCACTCGATTTTAAATAAACTAAAAATTTTTCAATACTCTCTAAATTTTCTTTACTTGAAAAAATTAACCGTTTTTAAAACGATCTTATTATCTTGTCGGATAGGATTAATGCGCTCTCCTATTATAACAGAAGCCGGTTGAAAAAAGGAGGTTGAACTACGTAAAGCCTTAATTCTACGATATTCAGTAGAAAGCATTTCTGCATAAGAATCTTTAATTAATGAAAATATTTCTTTTATGATTGTGGATGTTAATTGTTTTTTTTCCAATGATTCAATCACAAAGTGTTCTATTGCATTAAGTTTCCGTGAAAATATTTTTTTTTAAATTGAAAATAATTCATTTGCTGCTTTTTTACAAATTTTACCATTTTCGTAAATATTACAAGCTAAATTATATATTTTCATTCTGTATTATATTTTCTAGTGTTTTAATATTGCATTTAAGTTCTGTTGAATTTTTAGTGTCATTAGAGCAAATTTCGCTACTATTGGCAAGTGGCGCTATAGCGTTATGTTTTAAATTACTGGAATTTTCAATACGAAATTGATGTTTTTTGTTTAATGTAGAAAAATGTTTCACAATAAGTTTTCGAAATGAGTCAAACTTTGAAAAAACTCTTCCATCAGAATTACAACTATTACAAATATACTTCACTTCAAATTTGTGATAAAGTTTTATATGTTTTATATATCCCTTGTATGTGGAAAGCAATTTAAAACATTTAAAACATTCCATTTTATGATACAAAAAAGCTAACTGTATGCATTTTAAAATAACTTAAATATATTTTTACTGCATCGCTTAGTTAATTTAAATCTGCGATAAGTGAATTCAACTTTGCAAAATGTCTGTCATACGGCGTAGTTATATTATAAACAGCATTCTGGATAAAAGTCCACACTGGCTCACAAGATGTAGGATATTTTGCATTCAGAGCATAAAACAATTTGAAGCATGCATCAATTGCATTGAGTGATGATTCAAAGGTATATAATACGTCGTCGACAGCTACATAGGCCGCAGTAATAGCATCTGTGATAAAATGCAAAAGATAAAAGTAAAAAGCTATTTCGAAAATATACTAGGTCTTATCAAAGTCATTGCCAATTAAAATGATAGAAGGCTGAAAAGTTTTCTTTTACTTTTGTAATTCTAGATTTCCTGCTGTAAGTAGATTTCGCAAGTGCATTGCATAAAATGATGACACCACTTAAAGCTCCATGAGATATTGAAACATCTGACACATCTCTCCTAATTTTGTTAGCCCAATATTTGTTTATTTTTTCATTCCAACTCGGCCAAGTAGAAAAGAAATTATTAGTTTTATCTTTATATTCAATCTTGCAGTAAAGGATGGAAACCGTCAGGCCCTTTTAAGACTGGAAACTTGTTTAAATAGTTTTGAATTGAACATGTACTTTTCCGGGAGTTTAGGATCTGGAATCTAACATCTGTAGTGTCTCTCCAAAATGCTTTCACTTTATCAAGAGGAGTTATATTGCTTTCTAGGAAAGAAATTTTTCCAGCTATAACTTTTTCCGCAGGTGATGCAAGGTATCTGCAACTTTAACCTCACAGCTTTATTTTTTCAAATTTCGCCTTAGATGATTGTATGAGTTCCACAGTTTTGCTGATTTTATTATATGGCACAAAATATATATCTGAAATTTCGCTTGGAAAAATTCTGACAATCTCATTGGATAAATCTTGGAATCGACATGAAGTGATTTTTACATTATTTTCACATGATCGAAGTTCCCCATGTATAATAAAGTGATGACAACAAATCTCTATGTTTATTGTCCAATTTTTCATTTTTTTTATAAAAATTCTTTATAATGACTCCTGTTGCACATTTTAGGTACTGTTCAATCATTGAAACATCCTTAAAAGTGGAAACACCCTCATTTGTTCTGGCGACATGTACAGTTACAGCATAAATATGATAATCCGAAGAGGTTGAAGCAGACAGAGAAACGCACCACTTTCCTCTAATAAGACGTTCGAATTATTTAGTTCCGTTGTATTTAAGTAAAATGAGTCTTGCTGAGTTACTTCTGTTGTTTGGACTGGCGCTGTCTACAAAATTCAAATTAAAACAAATATTATCATGAAAATTTTATTAAAAGTGTTATATCTATTATAACGAGAGAAACGATAATTTTTTTAAACTTTTTTACTATGAACAAAATAAATTATATATATTTGATGTAACTCTCACTGTATATTTCAAATGGAGCCACAATAACTAATCTTACTAATCTAAACTAGTTAATACAGGGTGTTTGGTTCCGCGTCCGGAATAATTCCGAGGGTAATAGGTCTTATCCAGCAATATATTTTATGTAAAAGGGGCTGGTAAATTCTTCGTTTGGGTGCTATTTGTTTCTCTTAACAGCCCATAACTTTCTTTTTATGTAGGTACCCTATAAAAATAGAGCGAAATGACAGTAAACCGTCTAAGCTTTTCAATAAGTGACCAAAGACCTGTCATCCCTCTTTCATCGGCAGTTATAGGTCGTGAAAGTGACAAAAATTAAAAACATCCTAAATTGTTAAAATTTGAACGATTTTCCTGTAAAAATGCATAATAACCATAACACTTGTTTACAAGACTTAGGAACCTCAGAATGTTACCTTTCATTTGATCTACACCTTTGCAATGAAATATTCCGTACGTGGAACCAAACATCCTGTGAAGGCTTGGGTTGCTCAAAACGTTACGTAGAAACAATCCTGTTCGGTTTTCAGGTCAATTTGGAAAACGATTTGGAATATAGTAAACTACTTTCAAATAAAGGATAATATGAAACTACACACCTGTTCTTGACACCCAAAATACGTAGTAAATTTTTTCCAAAAAATTTCGCAGGGCCCAGCTTTAGGAATAATATCCTTTAAAATGTCTAGGTTAAGACTTTCAAATGCTTCTTTATTTGATACTTCCTCTTCTGACGTAAAGAAAAATTTAAAACACTAAGAAATTTATTTTAAAGCAGGTGAGAATTCTGAGTTCTTAAATCAACGGAAAACATAATGTCGACAGTTTTTGCACAAAGTTGAATCAATCTTGAGTTTTTACAATAATAGAAACTCCGGATATTCGTACTATTTCCAATTAATCACAATAATATTTGTCACTAATTTTATTTGAAAATTTGCTACAAAATGTTCGGAGGATTATAGGTATGCGTACAAAGTAATGTAAAATATGAACACGTTTGTAAGTTTATATCTATACGTAAGGCAATTTGATGGCTATAAAAATATGTTTTACCTCAAATTGCTACCATACACACTTTACAAATGCCTTAGATAATAAAACTAATTAGTGCACGATGCTACATACACATATACCTTCGAATTTTTCAATCAAACTGCTTAAATTCCAAGATGGAGAGTTTGCCGCACAAAGTTGTCTGACATTTTTAAAACACACAATTTTTATTTTCACTCACTTAACTTCACAAGACCTCGCATTCGTTCCGAATGAGTACTGATACTGGAATGCTGAAATTCCATTTAACCCTAGTTCTTGTAATTAGATTATATGTATAGCACGTACTGCAATGTTTAAGGAAACAGCTATCATTCGAGTTACTGGGTAGGTCACATTGATAAGACTGACGCCTAAACACATAACTTTGAGAGTTATAATGTTGGCACAGATTAATACGTATTATGTATAATGTGAGCCAACAACTTTATATGCCTAAATGCAAAAACAAAAAGTGTGAGAGCTAAATATTGGCAATTTGGGATAAAATATATATTCATATTTTTAATAAAAGTTACAATTACCGTAATTCGAATAACTTAACGTATTATAAACTTTAACATCCGCCAACATCAATTAAATTAATGGTTGCATATGTGGTAATAATATGTGGTAATAGTTATACCATAAGAATATGATAGATTTTGTTATGACGATATTATTCAATGTTATGTGAAATTCTTTTATATTTAGTGAAAGTGGGAGCTATATTTATAAGTTATCAATTCATGCAAATGTCACCATTACTTATAATATAAAATACTGTGCCTTATAAATTGCTTCTTATAATTATAATTTGCCAAGCAATGCAATAGCAATAGCTCATCCCGAGACAAACGTTGTATCAAGAGCGGCACGCTAGCACAACGGCTACTGGCGGACAGTGTGGGGTGAGTTAACACCAAGTTTGGTATTTTCTATTTTCAGCTCATCTGTGAGTGATATAATGGCATTATCATCTGTCCTGCTCCGGATCAATATGAGTTCGTGTTTGGTATTTATAAGAATTTTCCTGTAATCTTCAGCGAATCCCAATAAACATTTCAGAGGTACACAATAGTTGAGTCAATTGGCCGGTATAATGGATGAATCTGCTGACCAGCTATCGTTGAGTAGTATCACAGTATACATACAGTAGAACAGCTTAGAACAAACTACTGAAAAGTGAATTTTAGAATTTTAATTACAAAAAAAAAACCTGAAAATTTCTCCCATAAGAGGGAAATATTAAGTATGAGTACGTTTACATGAATACTTGAACTATACTTGAAGTATGCTTGAAGTAATCAAAATATCATGAAAAGGCTCATTCAACGCGTAAATTTCAACTTGAGTAATTGGAAAATTAAATTCAAGAAAAATTCAAGGCAAGTAATTGGAATTAATTCAATCAACCGCCCTACCTGAGCTTCAAGTGGATTTCAAGTCAAGTACTCAAGTATTCATGTAAATGTACTGTATGATACGGAAGTAAATGAGCGAACGGTAGCTAGCTGCACAATCTACGGGAAGAAATATTAGTTTTATGTAAGCACATATCTCGACAACCTACTCACAAATGTATTGTTACATACACTAAACAGCTGTTTGACCGTAAAGTGGTGATCGTTCATAGAGATGCCATGGACAGTGTGATAGACAAAATGGCTGTAATAAAGTTTGTGACAGTTTGACAGCTCTACCAAGCCGAATGGCATGGGAAGTGGAACGAATTGTTATTAGCTTTTTTGCTTGTCATTTTGCCCCTTTTCCTCTAGTACAAGTTTGTGCATGCTGTAAGTTCTCTTTCTTCCACTTTAGATTTACATAGGAACCTTTGTATTAAAAATTGACTAGTGTATTAGTTAAAAATGTTGAAAGAGAAAGTATAGTCACATTATAGAAGTATCCATGTGACAGTTTTGACAGAGCTGTTCTACTGTAAGAATATACTGTAGTAGTATCCTGCTTGCATTTGCATTTAGCGATAAGTTGTTCTTCAATGTTGTTGCGATCTCAAGATTTCTTGTACGATGGATTTCCACTGCATTCAATTCATAGCGTATTTCCTCAAAAAGAAAGACTACAGCGTTGTTGACTAATTTTGCAACTGCTGAAACAGTTATATCCAGCTTTGTTAGCGACCCCTCAATGTAAAGAAAACTCTTGCTAGGTAGAAGATTCAAGCTTTGATGTTGTACAGAGATAAGGATTTCATAGCTATTTTTAAATGATGTCTGAAACGGTGAATAGGCGTGGGTTTCGAATCTGGTAATATTGTTATCGAAGCGAGCGGCTTGTGTTATATCAAGTATTCCGGCATTCATTGTTTCAGCGTTAAGCCTATCGACTGTAAATATACTGTATTTGCAGGTGTTATTGTAAGTCTTGATCGCTTCACGGTTGTCCGCTGACTAATGACTGGCATGCACTCGTATTTATCGTTATTGTAGTTTTAAATGCAGACTGATGGTTATAGTTTCTCCTCTGAAGTTGATTAAGTCACCATCCTGGTCAAGGAGCTTTAATGTTAGAGAACTTGTACGTCTGGTGATCACAGGTAAATAGATTACATTTTTGGGAACCTCCACTTTTTTATACCCTGGCCCCACGTTCGGGGAGAACTCGTGGAGAGTGTGTACATATGTGTTGTTGATGAACGATCCTGATATAATATTACATTCAATGCGTACAGTGTTTACTTTCATGATGTTGACTGGCAACTCTGATGTATGCACTGTATTAGCAGATAAGTTTATTTTACTGAATCGCAGCAGAGGAGCTATGGATATCTTTTTCTCAAAATGTATTTCTTCAGTTGCCTTAACTTCACTCTTCGACGTATTATTGTTAGCCTTTATCATAACCATTATTCTTTTCCCTACTTTTATCCAAGTATCCTTGTACATATTTTGCTCTATCATCAATCTCATAGGATCCAGCAGGTATCTCAACAACTTCGTTCCCTAGGTGAACCAGATTATTGCTGACATCAATATTGGGTATAGAGTTGTATGTTTGAAAATCAATTAGTCCACAAGCATAATCCGTTGCTAGTTCCAGCGGAGGAAAGTACTCAGCAGTGAGTAGAGATGAATTTCCCATGAGAGTAAGTGTTAATGACATGATGGTTGATAATGAACGGACTTAATTTCAATATAGATACATTTATTTATAGTTAAAAATTTTACAATGCTAATGACTATGGCAATTATATATAAATTGTTGACATAAGTGACCGCAAATAACTGCATCATAGTTCTGATAGTTGTACGTGATATTATTGCCCAAGTAGTTTATGAGTTCCCTTGGCGGTGGGAGTTTGCCAAAGCTATCAAAATATTCGATAGTATCGCCTTTTTTGTAGTACGCTACCCAGTGTGTACCAGCTCCAGTCGAGATGTCCAAGTTAACAATGCCGCTTTTTTGCTTGCAAGGATATTTAGGTAGACTGTCACGCACTCCTCTGAAGTGGCTTGTGCAGATCCAACTCGTTTTGTGGTCTTTTGGGCACTTTAGTAGTTTTTTGGTTGAGGTTGCAGATAGAGTCCAAGTCCTTTTCTGTACGGCTTCAGGAACAGCCCGTTTCCTTCTTTACAAACAGCTATAGTTTCCATTGATTATGACGTTTTCTTTCTTCCAATTTTGCCTTTACAGCACTGGCATCATTTACTGCGTTAGCTATTCCTGCAGCACCTTCCGATAGGGGCCCAAATGCTGAAAGCCCATTAAACAGCGGGATGAGGAACGGAAGTGCTCAACCAACCTTTGGTACAGGACTCACTCGCGGAGTTCTAATTGATTTCCTTTTCTTTTTACAACATCCAAACGATTCCTTTAAACTTCAGATTAATTTGGAATTTTTGGAATGACGTATCTGAGAAGTGTCTGTCATCTGATATAGCAAATGTAAGAAATGTATTACATCCTTGTGGACGGTAATGTTCATGAGTTTGATGCAGACAACGCTGTTTTAAGCTTATTGAAAACAGGTACTAAATTGAAAACTTTATAATTTTATCTAATTATTTATTCAAATTATTAGCGCAAACATAGCCTGAAATTTTAATCTTGAATCTGATTGCGATGGAGAACCCCATTAGGGCGATACTTTTTGATTAAAATTTTAACACATGTTCATTCGTTCCAAAGTATTTCTTTTTTATAACTCATTCTAATAATCCCTTCGGAAATGTCGCAAAATACCGACAATTCTCATTATCATTCCGGCCTGATAAAGGAAATTCGCCGAAAAGGCATATATGTAATGTTATAAAAATTAAATTTATATATACATATACATTACATAAGGATTCATGATATATTGTTTTTCATATATGTACATTAATTATTTGGTTTATTAACGAATGTACCTTTGTTTATTATAAAATATGGCGTTTTACTTGTGCGTAGCGACATAACTACAAACATAGATCAATAAATATCATTTTACCCCTTAATATTAAAAAACTTCAAATGAAGTTTGAAGTTTTTTAAAGTGTCAAAATGAAGATTTTAGGTCATAGTCGTCAGGCAGCGCTGCTTACTGCTGCAACGATATTACACAGCTGGGCGTGTTTTGATTTCCAAAATGAGTAACTACACCACGCGGATTACCGTGATTTCTCTTGGTGAATATTGAAACTGCCCAAATAAATAGCAGTGTAATAACCAAGGGAAGTTCCGTGTTTCTCTTGATAAACAGTGAAACTGCAGTAGTATTCTAAGGAAGTCAGTCAGATTTTAACAACCAGATCTGGATCAGTCACACTTCAACTAGTAAGATTTTAGCAGTGAGATTTCAACAGTGAACAGTTTCCCAGAAGTTTGACAGACTGTGCTAGCTCTAGGAAAGTCACGAGGGCTTGTCAGACTTTCCTTGTGCGTGAAGGGTCAGAGGGGCATCTCCGAAAATGCGCCTGGCAGCACTCCTCTGCCTTTCCATACCGAGATGAGTCGGAGAAACCTCTACAATCAGTAATCTAAATAACTGATTGCAAAGTTTCTTCCGCTCCTGACGTCTCACTATGACCGCAGACCAACACTCGTTCGAAGATGTGTGTCCAAGTCCCCACACACAGATCGAGTCGCTACGAATTTAAATCAAACAACACGGGTGCTAGCACAGCAGTTCAGGCCCCCCTTGAGATATGGGTGCCACCGTATGCTCTCTTTCGAGCTCATCCGCCGCCAACCCTACCTACAAGGTCCTGAACACCTGCAAGTGTTTAACACCATTGTAAAGCCATGACCACAGTCAACTCATACAAACAAAAATCGAAACGTTAAAAAAATAAAAACAAACAAAGTTTGCTCGACCTCAAGAAGAATTTGTAACGCAAGCAAATTTCGCTATGCAGGCATAATTCTTGATTGAGAAAATATACGTACCTGAGGTCATTGCTTTACCATAGTAATACATTGTGGTTCATTCAGAAATTGATGGATCAAAAATGCTGACACTACAATTCTGATTTTTAATTTAATGTATTCCAATTCTGCAAAAATCCTTCCTCTAGAATTAGTAAGAAGCAGTGATTCCTTTGTAATTAATTTATATAAGTAAGTGGAGACTAATCAATAGAATTCAGACTTAATTGCGACTTTAACGAGTAATTTTATTTCTCAAATAAACATTGGCATACTCTGCCATCTTTATCATTGGCATACTCTGCCTACAAAACAGCTGCATACTCTGTCATACAATATAAAGCGAATATTCTGCATTTAATACAAATAGCGGCATACTCTGCCACAACATTGTAAATTGGCACCTCCAGCCATAATGTTTTCAGCCTCTTTAAAATAAAGGGAACATCATAACAGCGGCTTCTTAGCCATCCAAAAGTTCGGCAGCGCTCTACCTTTTCCATATAATTTTGGTCCAAATTATAACTAATAAATCAACATGGACAGTTTCTCGTATAATACCGGAACAATCGTATTACACCATACTTATCCAGCAGTCTGGCAAACTGAGCCAAGCATAAGTGGACCCCATTGCATGAGACTATCGTCTCCGCAACTCCGAACATATGAAATACTTCTGTCTCGATGAACCGACAGATGCTTAGAGCAGATGCCTTTTTCATAGGTTTCAAGAGGGGAAATTTCGAGAAGTGGTCAAGGGCAATCAGTATACAAACGTTTCCATTAGCCGATTTGGGATATGGACCTATGAAACCTATATAGAGACGTTGCCATGGTCATTTCGTTACAGGCTGGACTCCTATTGGTTGTCTGAGGATGGTATTAGGAGCTTTAATTTCTTTCCACACGTCACAAGCAAAGTACCAAATGTCGTCTTAAGCATCCCAGTGCCTTTCCAATGCCTCCGTGAGAAGCTAGTGTCAGATCATACACCCTTCAAATAACGTCGGAGAAAATATCTCGTGGAATCCAAAGCTTCCAAGCCTCTTCTTCCTGAATTGCATCGCCTGTACTCGGAACTGTCCGAATATAAGCGAAGTCATCCCTGACACATAGATCTGGTACTTTGTTGAAGCTGATTTACCTTTCTGCCTCAGCTCCTCATATTCCGACGAGTTGAAGTATGGAGAACTAAGGGCAACTTCCGGACGAGGATCTTTAGATGGTGTCAAACTGTCCCAGTGAATCCGTGACAGAGCATCAGGGACGACATTCAGGCTCCCTTTCGTCTGTTCAATGATGAAGTTGAATCTTCGAAGCTTTAGACTCCACCGAGCAAGTCTACGCTGAGGTCCTTTTGAGACAACAGCCATTGCAAGCTCGCATATGATCAGTTACTATCTTAAACGGCATGATTTCAATGAAAGGCCCGAACTTCTGTACACTTAGTATTGCTGCTAAGGATTCCGCTCTGTGACTATATAACTTCTCTGTGCCGAGTTCAACTTATTCGAGACGTAGGCTATCGGTTCCTCGTGCCAATCGTCATCTAGTTGTAACAGAAGTAAGCTTCTGTTTCAACTGTTCCAGAGACGTCTGGGCTTCAGGTGTCCATTGAAACTGACTGGGACTGTTCAGAGTGTCAAAATCTGCATAATTTGGAATAAATCGACAATACCATCCCGCCATACCTAGTAGGCGTCAACTTGCCGACCAGTCTTAGGAGACGGATAGTCAACTATGGCTCAGATCGTATCTGGGTCAGTTCTTATCCCTCCTTTACCAACTATGAAATCTAAGTATTTAGTATCTGTAATACAGAACTTACTCTCTACATTGATAGTGAGGCCAGTTTTCCTTAAACAATCCGCTACACGAGCTAGTAAAAATAGATGCGTGTCAAAGTCTTGTGACAGAATTAACAAGCCCACTAGATAGACAAGAACATTTTCACGAAGATGGAACTGGATGACGTTGTCCATAAGGCTGCTGTTCTATACCTAAATTGCCTCAAATAGGTAATTTAAAAATAATTATAATCTTTTTAATTATTTATGCATTGATAGGTATAAGCTAATCATGCTTAAAACATGGTTAGCTTATCTCCTTCCAAGGCGGAGAAATTGCCATTAGCAATTTTTTCACATTCTTTTGCATAAAATAAGCAAAATATTTTCCCACAAAACGACTTGGGAAAAATAAAAATTTTAAGTTTCATCCCAAGTCGTTCCGATAAAAAAAAACCCCACGACAAATCTTACCTTCAGTAAGATTTGTCAAATACACTATATATATATGTGGTTTCAATTTTTCTTTTAATTTTATGGATCGGGGAGAGGAATATGAACACTCGTGTAAATTAGAGTATTTAATTTACATAAGTAATAATATTAATTAAGTAACAATACAATATGTAATGATAAACGAGGTTTAAATAAAACTTTGTGTGCTTTATGATGGCGACAGCTCGCTTCGGCGGTTCTCCTTCGACTCCTCTTCTTCTCGAATCGCTTCGCTCAAATCAGTTGTCGCTTGAGTTATATTTAGGGGATTGCCACAGTAACCTGGATTTCCACAATCCCACATGTATGTGCGTATGTATATTGTATGCACATACATATCATCGGGCACATAAATTCTACTCGGTGAAAATTGAAACGATCAAGTCTTCACCAAAAGCAAGACTATGGCTTGAAATTTATGAAAATATCAAATTACACTTCAAGCCATCGTCCGTCGCGATAATTCTGGACGTGTTCAAACATGTCCAACGTAACATTTTTCTCAGGGTAGGGAAAAGTAAATTAAGCGTGTTTTCCTGCCCTGAACAACGGGACTTGAGACTGAAAATTCAAGTCTCCAGTGCGTTCGTCCTAAAACTTCGGCGGGATAAAGTCGTTGGTGTTGGAATTGGTCGAGCACGGGAAAGTGAAAACGAAATTGTACTTAGGTTAGTAGTTAACGTGCATGTAGATTGGTTCAAGTAACAGGAAATAAAAGTGCACAATTGAAAACGAAATAAAAGTTGTATTTAGTTCAACCAGAAGTAGATACACAATCGGTGTCTTTGTTATTCTAAGGAAGAACAAGTTGAGCGTAAGAGTGAGAAAGCGAATATTAAGGTACGTGACTATCCAAGGTACGTAACCAAATTGGCGCAGCCGGTAGGATCAAGGAAGCTTGGTCAAACAAAAAGATCACAAAAGCTTTAAAAGTCCTTGATTCTGCGAACCTAAGGGGTCGCATTGACAAAGCCACTCAGGCCAAGTCACCCCCAACACTCGGGTAAATACCATCTCTAGGCGCCTCTGCTCGAAGGGGGCAAGAGTTCACTCCAATTAGTGCAAAGGCACCACCGAGGGATACAATTAAGTCCAAAGAAGGAAGTGGTCAAACATCCGAAACCAATCAGAAGGACGAGCATTTAAGCCAGCTGATAATTAGCCTGAAGCTTCAGCCAAGCAGCACACCAATCGCTAGCAGTCAACGATCTGGAGTTGAAGAGGAAGTCGGAGACTGCTCATAAACCCCCTTTTCAACTAGATCCAGGAGAAATTAAGGCGGCCCAAGGCCCCTCCCAGCTGCAAAAGTAAGCAGAAATCAACCCACCAAGGATTCACAGGGAACACAAAGGGGGTTAAAGAAACCCCAGTCTCAATTACAGCAAAGGTACCTAAGCAGGCAAGGAGTCCCACTTTCACCAAAGTTTATCAGCCGACAACCCTGCCCAAACTCAGCAGGACACAGACGCAGCAACGAGGAAAATCCTCCACCTTTATCCGACGCGGGATCAATTTTAGGTGCCAACTCAGGGAACCTCAGCGAATATACATCATCTGCTGCAGGAAATAAATCTCCACAGTTATCTCCAATAGGACCTCGATTCAGATGCGGGACCATTTGTCAGGTCCAAATAGTCAAGTAAGTCTTTCTAAGTTTTAAAATAAATTGTACGAGAGAGCGCGGGAATCGGATACACTGACGATTACCCATTGTGACGCACTAGATCACAAATTAAAACGAGAACGCGAGACCAGGCGCGCTAAGTTAAAAAGCTTAAAGGAAAATACACCACAGTTCAGAAAAGAACTAGGTCAGTTTTCGGAATCCCAGCGCTCAATCGAGGTAGATTTAGACAGGAATAAGAGTGTTAGGCTAAGTGAAAGTGCCGACAGTGATAGTGACAGTGAAGTGACTGAGCCAAATCCCGAAGACCTGCTGATTGACTGGCTGGAAGAATCCTTAACCCGTCCAGAAACAACCCTAGTTTGTCCACCCAAATTCAAATACTCAGTCAATAGACTACACACAATGGTGGACTACTCTAAAGTAGCTAAGCTAACAGCTCAACTCATCCCCTTATTTTCGCGTGAAAGTACCCCACAATTGGGACGAGAGCTACAAGCCTTCATCGGCTGCTGCAAACAAACTATGCAGTGCCTACATGATGAAGAAAAAGCGGCTTTTATTCCGGTCCTTCCTACAAGACTCAGGTGACGCCTATCAATTATTCGCTTCAGACGTCCCAGCTTCATTTACTGAAGTAGAGAAACGTTTAAATAGAACATACCTTCCCGTGAGACATACCAAGAGCTGCTGAATAAATTAATCACAACCAGACAAAACCCGTTAGAATCTCTCACTGTCTTCATTACAAGATTGAAACAGTTGTTGACGATTTGCAACGAGGCAGCAACACAGATATATGGAGCTGTGAAAACACAGATGATGGATTTTGCCAAAACAACTCAAGTTTCCTTGTACAGAATTAAATCCCGAAGAGTTTACTGGGCCCTTGTCATCCAAAACGGACAAGCTGTATTCAAGAAAAGCCGAAAAGTCGAAATGAGGTCACTTGCAGAAAAAATGGAACCTAAACAGGATAAGCTATCTACATGCAGTATATCCAAGGCATCTCGAGAGATTAGTGCTGGCTTCCAGGTTCAACAAGAGCCAGTGGAATGCGAAAAGAGCTGTCCGGGTGATCAGAAGACCAGGGAAATGAGGCAGCATTTGGTTATCTTAAAGGAACCAATATGCATACCTGCTAGGTCACAAATGGTCGCCACAGTCCCGTTACGAGTGAAGGAAGAAATGCTCTGTCTCTCACAAGAGATAGCCGATGGAGTCTTCCTGGCCAACAGTTTACTCCCCACTGGGAAAGAAACTGTGTGAGTTGCCATACTCAACATTAACAAATTCCAAGTAGTCATCACCAGTTTATTATAACAACTGCTATCTATACATGACTACTCGGTCATCCCAATAGGAGAAGTCACTGATACATAACACGTTCTCAAGCCGAATAACTCGGAAACGAGTAATGAAAACATCAGTGAGCTACCCAAGTCAGAACACAAGTCAAATAAGACTTCTTTTTCAAAAATACCTAGATATAAGTTACTAACGAGGCCCCCTAGACAGGACGCGTACGAGCTCAGTAAGACCCGAGCAGTTGTAGAAATTTGATATGGCCCCCGAGCCGAGCAGATGACTCCTCCATCTAGTATACCTAGATTTAAGATAACTGTATTCATATTCATATTCAGTTTATTTAGAGAACAACTACACAATTAAATCTTTCAATTTATAATTATGTGTAGGAACTACGAACAATCGAAAAACGAAACTTAATACTTAATAATACACTAATATTTATATATATTTAATTAAGCTATTTTTGAATTAATACGTATTATGTATGCTAATTAGTAAATAAAGATATTACATTATTGACTAAAGAATATTGCATGTTTTACTGTTGAAAAAAGCTATATAACAAGGAGCGGAAATTACGTCCATTGCTGCTTCTGTTTATGTTATTTGGGAGAGCGTTCCACGGTCTCACAGATTGTACCGAAAATTGATGTTCAGTAGTCCGATATTTGAGGCTGAATTAAATTAAGTGTTCTTGATGATTGTACAAAGTTAATTTTAGTAAATAAGTAAATGGGCTTCTGGCTATAAATTATATTTCGCAGAAACAGTAGTATTCTTACTCCCAAATACGATTTAAGTGTATATCCAAAGATTGACTTTACATATGGAGAGACATGGTCATAGCTCTTCAAACCAAATATGTAACGAATGGCAGAATTAAAAGCAACATTTAACTTTCTCCAGGTGGCAGAATCGAGTGCATAAAAGATCTCACATCCATACGTTATGAAAGGCACTACAAGTGATTTTACTAAAAACATGCGTGTATTTTGAGGAGTATATACTGCAGATCCTGAGAGCTTGCGGAGGGTAGCAAATACTCTGCAAATAACACGGTTAATATAAGCACTCCAGTTTAAAGTTTGATATACACAAGTTATTAACTGATTTGCTATATGGGATAACCTCATCATTAATCTTCAAAGCAGGGAAAAAAGATGTATCAAGCTCAACTTTAAATATAACTATTGAGGCGGACTTTGAAGCGTTAAGATTTAGCTTATTCTACAGTGCCCAAGAATGTATGTGCATAAGATCGATATTGGCGTGGTCAGCATACACATGAAATTTACAAAGTTTAACTACCAAAGTTAAGTCATTAATGACCATAGTGAACAGTAGTGGGTCCAAAATTTATCCTTGAGGAACCCCTGCAAGAACGGGAAGAAAATGAGAGGCTCTATTTCCACTAGCAACTCGCTGCTGTCGACCACTAAGCTAAGACATTATAAGCTTACAGCCGGATGAGGAAAAATTGACGTGAGCTACGAGCTTATTAAACAAAAGTATGTGATCTACATTGTCAAAAGCCTTAGAGAAGTCCAGCAGTACAAGTACTGTCGCCATATTAGAATCAATTGAATTACCAATGTCATCGGATATTTTAATCGAAGCAGTTGTGCAGCTATGGTTAACTCTGAACCCAGATTGATATTCGGATACCAATTTATTATTTTCAATATACATAACATAGCATTTGGTTATGCAGTATTTTCTCGAACACCTTAGAGAAGAATGGAAGAATAGAGATAGGACGGTACGCTGATGAAGATTTTTTAGGAATTGGTATTATTTTAGCTAATTTCCATCTTTTGGGAAAGCATGAGGAAGTTATGATAGCGTTTAAGTCGTATATAAGATACGGTAGCAAAATGGGTAGAATATTTTTAACGAAACTAGGATGTATGCGATCGATATCCATTGCGTTCGATCTTATACCAATAACTGCCGTATATACCTCCTGTTCAGTCATATGCACCAAGCAGGAATATTACGAATGAAGTCAGCATATCTACTATTAAATGCATATTCACTGCCCGAACTAGATGTTGAAATAAAGCTTTAATTCAGTACATTAGATATCCCAACGCCAATATCTTTAAGGTTCATCCAAAGTTTCTTAGTGGAAACTCTGTCATCAAACTTGGACCTATAATAAGGGATCTTGGAATGTACGATTTCTTTGTTTACGGCATTACGCAGAGATCAAAAGACATTCCAGCATTCACAGGTGGGAAATCGTTTCCATCTACGGTAAGCAAAGTCACATTGAGAAATAACACTTTCAATTCTTCTAGTAAAGCATGGACAGCAGCGATTAATTATAATTCGAGTTTTGATTGGAATGTATTTATCGAAAAGAATAATAATGAGTTGATAATCAACTCATGTGAGTGAATAAATAATATTCCATCAAGCTCAGCAGCTTCATTTAAAAGGCTATCATGATCAACACAACTGAAATGTCGGTATGAAAAAAATTGATTTGTAGGGGAAGCAGGCTCTAAATCGTAAGCAAGAAAAATGAGATCATATCTAGGAGAACTAGGAACAGAGATTTGATTAAAAAAAAATAGCAGCTTCTTTGTTAGCAGCGATAAATAAATCAAGCAGGGTAGAGGAAGAAGATGTAAAATGTGTTGGGGTAGTAGTGTTAACGAAATCTAATCCATATGCTTGAATCATATTAGTCAACGTAGTAGCTTTAGTACTGCGTCCAAGTAAATCTGCATTAAAGTCGCCAGAAGTAATTATATGTTAGTCTAGATGTCCAAATCCATCAAGGACAGCTTCCAAAGTGGCAGTATTGGAAACATTCGGCGGTTTGTACACAGAGCCAAGAAAGCATTTAGCAGAGTTAACCTGAATTTCAACAAAAATATACTCCATTTCAGAATTACGATCAGATTGAGTCACTAAATGAGCATGTAGCGAATTCTTAATAAAACAGCAACTCTACCTCCCATTCTTGCAGTTCGATCATTACGAAAAGTTGAAAACTGATGGAGGTCTACAAATTCATCACATATATGCGGCTTCAACCATGTCTCCGAGATACAAATAACATCTAAGGAGCAATTGGAGAAAATATTTCTAAATTTGTCAATTTTGGGAAACAAGCTTTGAGCATTAAGATGACAAACGTTAAGACCATCTCTTTTGTTGCGCAGAGTATTTAACATAATTTTAGTATTATCATACAATCCAGGAGAAAAGGAAACGCATGAACTCACCATTGGATAGCTAATTCAGGATTATTTAAGCAAGCATGATAAATAGCAGCAACGAACGCAATCGATCTATCGAAATACAAATTGGTTATTGAAATTGAGTTAATTAAGTAAACAA
The DNA here is from genome assembly GCA_963930735.1 of Dioctria linearis. Lineage (NCBI taxonomy): Eukaryota > Metazoa > Arthropoda > Insecta > Diptera > Asilidae > Dioctria > Dioctria linearis. Next base: position 186,490,498 of record OZ005740.1, read on the forward strand.
TCATCCAGAATTTTAACAGCACAATATAAAAAATAAACAGAGCATACACCGTAAAAAATATCTATTGGAAATTCCTACTACTATAATAGGCAACAAATTGCCAACAATGGTAGCGGAAATTTACACAACTTTATGCGCACTGCATAACCTTATGTAAAGCAATTTTGCGCTGTATGTAATTTTACATTGTTTATGCATTTTTCAACTTCCGATGTAAAATGCGATATGTAAATTTACATAATGCTGTGGAACTAAGTTACGTAAGTTGTACGTAATTTTACATTGTTTACGCATTTTTCAATTTCCGATGTAAAATACGATATGTAAATTTACATAATGCTGTGGAACTAAGTTACATAAGTTTAATGTAATTTTACATTATTTATGAATTCTTCTATTCCGTATGTAAAGTACACAATATGTAAATTTACCAATAGTTATGTAATTTATTTCAATTGCCATTATAATGTTTCGTCCAGAAATTAATAAATTACATAAATAAACAAGTAAAAAAGCTAGAATTGGTCTAAGACATATTCTTATGACCATGGCACTAATATGTAAGTATAAATTAACAATCAACACGTAAAAGAAGTAATACTAGCTTCAATGCTAACAGCTACCTAAGAAATCATAATTTTAAAAATCAATAAATATTTGTAGGTATGAAGGATTTCCATGATTGATTTTTTTTTAGCGAAATTCAATTATAAAAATACTGCGTACCTAAAAATTTTATTTTATTTTTAAAACGGTTTTTAAAGTAACTGTTAGGATCGAAGCTAGTAACATTTCTTTATATGTTTTATGATTATTAATCTATCACCAACTCTCTCCACAAAATCAAACTATACACTGACCGGCGACCGCGTTCTGATATGATTTCCCGATAATGATTCATAGCAACGCATCCTTATAAACGTATGAGCAGATTACTGAAGGAAAGAATATAGATAAATGCACTCGGACCAATCAAAAGTATCCATAAAACATGGTACTCCACCAGAGCAGGAAGCACATACCCTGCCAATTAGTGAAGTAAGTAAAAATACGTACAAAAAGTTACTACTACCTAAAACAAACGCAAGCTTTTCGGAAAACACAGCTATCTTACAACATGTAAGATAATTATTTCCGAAGATCCCAAAGATACTCCGCGAGTCAACAGGTTAACCCAGAGCTCAGCCTAGACCCAAATTTAAATGCGGAAGAAAAAGCTTCCATATCTAAACTCTGTTACGAGTGCAATGATATCTTTTATCGTAAAGGTGACAAGCTAACATATACAAATATTATCACCCATAATATACCATTAATACAAGATCAAGCGCCTACAGATTACCAGACACCCAGAGACAAGTAATAAATGAGCAATTAAAAGAAATGCTAGACAACAGGATAGTCTATACTAGCAAAAGCCCTTGGAATTCACCCATATTGGTTGAACGAAAAGACAATTGGCGACTCATTTCCGCTACACCGAATCGAGGATATATTTGACCAATTAGGTCATGTCAGGTATTTTACCACTCTTGATTTGGCCAACGGCTATCACCAAGTCTTAGTCGATAAAAAAGATCGACATAGCATCGCTTTTAGCACTAGCTACTGGCAATATGAATTCAAACGTATGCCCTTCAGACTGAAAGGAGCTCCCGCTACACTCCAACGCCTCATGAGCTTTGATCTGACAGGCCGACAAGGCCTCCAATGTTTCGTTTATCTTGACGACATCGTTATTTATGGAAAGAACCTAAATGACCACAATGATAAACTGAAAAAAGTCTTCGACAAATTGAGAGAACACAACCTCAAACTGCAGCCAAAGAAGTGGCAGTTCTTGAGAAGAAAATTTGTTTATCTAGGGTACAAATGCTCCTACAAAGGTGCATTACCAGACTCAGCAAAACGGCATGCGTCCAAACATTTCTTGTTCCTAGAACAGTAAGGCAAGTTCAGTGCTTTTTGGGACTTGCCAAATACTACAGGAAGTTCATCCCGGACTTCTCGAAAATCGTTCGTCCAATAACGAATTTACTCCGAAAGGATGTAAAATTCACTTGGACCGAGAAATGCCAAGAAGAGCATTAAAAATGTTCTAATTCCCCACCACTTTTAATCTACCCAGATTTCCATAAACCATTCAACCTTACAACGGACGCCAGTATCGAGGCTTTAGGTTCTGTACTTTCCCAAGGAAACGTGGGAAGGGACCAGCCTATCACCTATGCAAGCCGAACGCTGAATAAATCCGAGAGAAATTACTCCACTATTGAAAATGAGTTACTGGCCATAGTGTGGGAAATTAGAAATTTCCGCTGTTAACTTCAAGGCAGGAAATTCACAGTCTACACTGACCACAAGTCTCTCAAAGGTGTCCTTAATGTTAAGGACCCTGCTACGTACTCCGCGGTACGTACTGCTAGCCCAGGAGACGGGGTGGATTACCAAGCAAGGCGAGGGAACTCGCACTAATAGGGCGCCTCGTGATCTTTTGCATTCAGGAAGGTTAGATCACGAAACCAAAAAGAAAATATTTATATGGGAGATAAAGGAAATACCCTCTTCAAAATAACACCGGTATCCTCTTTATTTCATAACCACTGAAACATATAATTTCCTTAACCCAACTAAATCTAGGATAGAGGCCTATCAGCCTTTCAACAAACAAAAGAATTTATCGATAATTCTTTATCGTGCGAGAAAACTTTACTCGCCGTCACCAGCCAGCCAAAAATTAGCAAATATATTCGTATTTAATAGAATATAGATACGTATATATAAAAAACCTATATGTATAAAAAGGACTGAAATCCTAAAAGTACAGGACACTTATCTTTTTTTTTGTGGGTTCAGTGGCGAACCTCGATCCCTCAGGCTTGCTGAGCTATATTCTCAAATAAGTCCCGACGTCCAGAATCCTTGCGGTTTTTTTTCCTTTGTATTATATTTAATTCTGTACACTTTTAACTTCCTTTATTATTTTAATTTTCTTTTTTTTTATTATTAATTTCTTTTTTTATATTCTACTGATTCGCTGATTTACTTCTATTCACAATTTTCGTCGGCCCCGTTCTTGACTGTCAGCGGAACTTGTCGTCACCTGCTGCTTTTCGGCTGTCCACATGTGTGTATCGAGCTTTTTAGTCGAAAACACTTTGGTCGACTTGGCGTGACCATTCACTGCACTAGTACAAGGTGCGCATTAATTATTTTTACTTATGATAGTTAATTTGTAGATACAGGTTTACATTTCCAAGCCGCTGTTATTATTTATTTTTGACGATGTTATTGTTAAAGTTTAGTTACACTGTTGGGGCGATTGTCATCATTTGTTTTAGATCTTGTTATGGTTTGTTAAAGTTTATTTACACTGTTAGAAGCGATTGTTACTATTTGTCTTAGATCTTGTTATGGTTTGTTAAAGTTTATTTACACTGTTAGAAGCGATTGTTACTATTTATTTTAGATCTCGTTTCTGGTTTGTTAAGGTTTTATACTGTTAAGGAACCTGGAACGGGTTTCCCACCGTTCTGTGGATTAATCGGTTTTCTTTCTTAGACTCGCCCTGTAAAAGGGGGGGAGGTTCGCACCTAAGGTTATATTTGATATGCTATCGAGGTGGCTAGATGGCTCCGGGATTACAATTCACTTAGTTTCATTAGTTCAAATTTCCCAGGACAACATTACATTACTTTCAAAGTTACTATTTCATAAAGGATTTTAAAATATTAATACTTATCATGTATCCAAGTTGTATAGATTAAATTTATAGTTACAATCTCATACGGAGATTTTAAAATATTAATACTTATCGTATGTGCAAATTACATAGATTAAATTTAGTGTTACTATCTCATAAGGAGATTTTAAGATATTAATACTTATCACATGTGCAAATTACATAGATTAAATTTAGAGTTACTATCTCATAAGGAGATTTTAAGATATTATCAAGTGTGCAAGTTATATAGATTAAATTTAGAGTTACTATCTCATAAGGAGATTTTAAGATATTATCAAGTGTGCAAGTTATATAGATTAAATTTAGAGTTACTATCTCATAAGGAGATTTTAAAATATTAATACTTATCGAGTACACAAAGATAAGACTATACTAAAACGAGATATACCAGTGTTTCGTTTAGCTAATACAATCAAAAGATTTCTATAGCTGCTCGATGATGAATCCAGATCTATACTGTTGGCTTACCCTCGTCAATGAGGTGCTATAACTTTTATCCCGGAACGGGGTTCTGTGGAGTGTTTTACTAAGTTGCCTCACCAAGGATGTGGAGAGGAATTCGATTTATAGCCGTATGGCTCTTTCCTTAGCAATTGCATGTTCCGATCATAATTCTGCTTCCCAGTCTGGTATCTGGTATATACTTAGTACTTCGGCTTGACGTATACATATCTAGTTTGTCCTGAAATTGAAGACCAGAGCAGAATCAACACTTGGATAGAATAATTGGCATTATACACATAACCAACACCGCATACTTTCGAGAGTGTAACACACCTCCCCTTCTTCCGAGAGATTTTGTAAAAATCTCATGAACCAGTATGATGTGGAAATGAAGTATGTTACATTCTCGTCCACTACAATATAGTCAATGCTAGCCAACATACATCTAGTGTGGCTTTCATATTGTGACATATTCAGAAAATTTAAGATACTATATCATATTCAAAATTTGAAAAGTACTAGGTTATATTTAGAAGCTTGCAAAATACTATATCATAGTCAGAACTTTGGAACAAACTATACCCATTCTCAGAAATTATGAACATACTGTTTCGTATCCAAGAGTTGTGGGGATTACTATATCATATTCAAAAATTTCGACGATTCTATATCATAATCAGAGATTCGGAAAATACTACAACCATACTAAGTTCCTCTAGTAAATGGTTTCTGGTTACCCCTCTTTTGTCTTGCGATAACTGTCTTACTATTAACCACTACTGAATTAATCTGTCCTAGTTGCATGATTGCTCTAGGCCGCTGTAAGTTCACTGGACTTCATACTAGGTATGATCCCAACACCATGAACCAAACGGTTCCTATACTTCAGTACGCCATGAGTATGGTTCACTGGACTTCGTACGGGGTACGATCCCAACACCATGAGCCAACTCAACCCTAGGTCTACGAATGATACTTTTATTTAAATTTGGGATAATTGGAATACTAGCGTATACCAACTGACACCATATTTTTTTTTAAATCATTTGAACCTAACCGCCAGAAGAGTATCGACCGCTGTGATTACGAATTGGAAGACGACTGCCTAGTACTTTATGAAGGTGTATGTGGAGAAATAAAGAGACGTGGGCTTGCGAAACCCTGGTATGCTGGGTAGCAAATATTGAAATTTTCGGAGACGTATTAGCAATTGGAATTACCGCGATAGTTTAGCTATCGTAGCGTACCATGTGGAGAAGGTTTGACGCATTGTCAAGCAGGGCGACGAAATTGAAGTTGAATTACTTAACAAAAGGAATATCACCCACCATTGAGGCTATACAGAGGAGGGCTACGTGATTTCCTATAGTTAGCAAGTGAAGCTTGCTGGATGCCTTATTGGGGCTACCTGGGGCGTGAGTAATAGCCTCGTTAATGACCTTTTACGTATCGTTATCTCCCCCTGAACAGAAAGGTTTCAGGTCCTTGGTGTGCCAAATTCCTTGCGATTTCCCTTTATCGTTCCCTAGCTCATACGTCCATGGGGAAACTACCTTGATGATCCTCAATGGACCTACGTATTTTTCTAACATTTTCACTAGTCTTTTTCTAACATCGGCTCTAACTAACTCTAGGGCTTCCGACCGCTCTTCCGCGTTGAAGACTTCTCCACTTCCTAAGGGTTTATGAGACCCGCCATTAGTTGCTATTTCGCAACCAAAATTTACAAAATAGGGTGTTAGTTTAGTGGACTCTTGCGTTGAGGTACGGATAGCACAAGCTACCTTGGCTAGTTGCGAATCCCACGATCGGTGGTTGTCGGCTACATACGCTCGTAACATCGATTTTATGACCTGGTTAGTCCTTTCTGCTGGGTTAGCTTGCGGGTGGTAAAACGCAGTGTACTCTATGGTAACCCCATACTCCTCGCAGATTTTCCTGAACTCTCGGCCTTTAAATTGAGGCCCATTATCACAAATAATGCGTCTTGGAACTCCAAAAAGAAGAAATACTGAATCTTCTAACAGACTGCCCACAGAATTCGCAGTCGCCGAACGCAATGGAAAAAGTAATGGGTGCTTACTGAATTGATCTACAATCGTCACTATATAAACGTAGCCTCGACTTGAACGGGGTAAAGGACCTATCAGATCGATACTAATCGTTTCCCAAGGTTTATCCGCGATACCTCGCGCTGCCATCAATCCCGCTGGTTTCTTCAACACCGGCTTAGTCGTCTGGCATAAAACACATTTCTTCGCGTACGAACCAACATCGGTCTTCATTTTCGGCCAATAATATTCCTGACAAAGGCGGTCATAAGTTTTTTGTGTCCCGCAATGTCCAGCCGTCGGAACGTCGTGAGCTTTATAGATGGTATTTTTCCTCTGGGTTTTTGGAACTACTTTCCTCCAATTATCCGAATCGAACGCCAGTGCTGGGTATCTTGGTCGGCAATGTTTCAACAGAACCTCGTCTACTATTTTCCAATCGGGATATTGGTTAGGATCTTCACTAATCTTCCTTTTCATTGTATCATACCACTTATCGGTAGGAGCTTTATCCTCTTCTATGCAGTTTACTATGGGTACGGCCCTGGAGAGCATATCTGGTAATGAGTGTTCTTTACCTTTCCGATATATAATACCGAAATCGTGTTGTTGCAGGCGGAGTGCCCACCTGGCCAGTCTCCCCGTAGGGTCTTTGAGGTTATGCAACCAAACAAGTGATGAATGATCAGTGACAACCGTGAATTTCATGCCTTCGAGGTATGGCCGTAACTTTTCAACTGCCGATAAGACCGCCAAGCATTCACGCTCTGTCGTGGAGTAATTTCGTTCGCATTTACTCAGTGAGCGACTTAAGTACGCCACAACCTTTTCGATGCCGTCGATATTCTGAGCTAGAACTGCCCCTATGCCATAACCAGATGCATCGGTGTGGACAATGAAGGGATAGTTAAAGTTGGGGCATGTTATTATAGGAGCACTTATCAACTTATCTTTGATATTATGAAACGCTTCTTCGCACTCAGTGGACCAAATAAATTTTTTATTCTTCTTGAGTAAATTGGTAATTGGAGCGATTACAGTCGCAAAGTTATGGACAAAGCGCTGATACCATGCAACCATCCCAATCAATCTGCGTACCGCACTAACTGTCTTAGGGTGACGTAACTCTACGATACATTTTACTTTGTCGGGATCTACTTGCAGACCATTCTCGCCGACGAGATAACCCAAGTAACGCAGTTCCGGTCTACAGAACTCGCATTTGTCATTATTGATGATAAGTCCGGCTTTATACAACCTTTCTAGAACTTCTCGTAATATCCGCTTGTGCTCTTCGAAGCTTTGCGTTACGATAATTACATCGTCTAGGTATACAAAGACGTGATTTTCCAGCTCGCCTGATAAAACTCTATCGATCAATCGTTGCCAAGTTGCTGGTGAATTGGTGAGCCCGAATGGCATTCTTTTAAATTGAAATAAGCCCCTCCCTGGGACAGTGAATGCAGTATAATGTTTGGAACTTTCGGCCATGGGTACTTGCCAGAAGGCCGACTTAATTTCTAGAGAAGACATGTACTTTGCATCCCTTAATTTGTCTAAGGTGGCCGACACATAGGGTAACGGATATGCGTCCTTTCTCGTCACCTTATTTACTTTCCGGAAATCAACGCAAAAACGGTACGTCCCATCTTTCTTTCGTACCATGACTACTGGTGATGACCATGTGCTGTTTGAAGGTTCGACCACACCCTCCCTTAGCATATCCTCCAACTCAGAATTTATCACTTGCTGTATCGCTGGTGAGACAGGATAATACCTTTGTTTTGTGGGGGGAGCGTCTATTTCTATTACGTGCTCTACTTCTGTGCAACATCCCAAGCCTGTTCCCATTTTATACTTCGCTTCCAAGATTAATTCTTCCAGCTCCCTTTGCTGTTTACTAGAGAGATTAGATTTACTTTCCAATGTTGCAATATGAGTCGTAAATAGAAAAAGACGCCCCACGTTGGGCGCCAAATTATGTTACGTACTTCGCGGTACGTACTGCTAGCCCAGGAGACGGGGTGGATTACCAAGCAAGGCGAGGGAACTCGCACTAATAGGGCGCCTCGTGATCTTTTGCATTCAGGAAGGTTAGATCACGAAACCAAAAAGAAAATATTTATATGGGAGATAAAGGAAATACCCTCTTCAAAATAACACCGGTATCCTCTTTATTTCATAACCACTGAAACATATAATTTCCTTAACCCAACTAAATCTAGGATAGAGGCCTATCAGCCTTTCAACAAACAAAAGAATTTATCGATAATTCTTTATCGTGCGAGAAAACTTTACTCGCCGTCAGCAGCCAGCCAAAAATTAGCAAATATAGCTATATTCGTATTTAAAAGAATATAGATACGTATATATAAAAAAACCTATATATGTAAAAAGAACTGAAATCTTAAAAGTACAGGACACTCAAATATAGCTATATTCGTATTTCAAAAAAAGAATATAGATATAAAAAAAACCTATATGTACAAAAAGGACTGAAATCCTAAAAGTACAGGACACTTATCTTTTTTTTGTGGGCTCAGTGGCGAACCTCGATCCCTCAGGCTTGCTGAGCTATATTCTCAAATAAGTCCCGACGTCCAGACTCCTTGCGGTTTTTTTTTCTCTTTGTATTATATTTATTTCTGTACTCTTTTAACTTCCTTTATTATTTTAATTTTTTTTTTTTATTATTAATTTCTTTTTTTATATTCTACTGATTCGCTGATTTACTTCTTTTCACAATTTTCGTCGGCCCCGTTCTTAACTGTCAGCGGAACTTGTCGTCGCCTGCTGCCTTTCGGCTGCCCACATGTGTGTATCGAGCTTTTTAGTTGAAAACACTTTGGTCGACTTGGCGTGACCATTCACTGCACTAGTACAGGGTGCGCATTAATTATTTTTACTTATGACAGTTAATTTGTAGATACAGGTTTACATTTCCAAGCCGCTGTTATTATTTATTTTTGACGATGTTATTGTTAAAGTTTAGTTACACTGTTGGGGCGATTGTCGTCATTTGCTTTAGATCTTGTTATGGTTTGTTAAAGTTTATTTACACTGTTAGAAGCGATTGTTGCTATTTGTTTTAGATCTTGTTATGGTTTGTTAAAGTTTATTTACACTGTTAGAAGCGATTGTTACTATTTATTTTAGATCTCGTTTCTGGTTTGTTAAGGTTTTATACTGTTAAGGAGCGTGGAACGGGTTTCCCACCGTTCTGTGGATTAATCGCTTTTCTTTCTTAGACTCGCCCTGTAATAGCGGGGGAGGTTTGCACCTATGGTTATATTTGATATGCTATCGAGGTGGCTAGATGGCTCCGGGATTACAATTCACTTAGTTTCATTAGTTCAAATTTCCCAGGACATCATTACATTACCTTCAAAGTTACCATTTCATAAAGGATTTTAAAATATTAATACTTATCATGTATCCAAGTTGTATAGATTAAATTTATAGTTACAATCTCATACGGAGATTTTAAAATATTAATACTTATCGTATGTGCAAATTACATAGATTAAATTTAGTGTTACTATCTCATAAGGAGATTTTAAGATATTAATACTTATCATATGTGCAAATTATATAGATTAAATTTAGAGTTACTATCTCATAAGGAGATTTAAAGATATTATCAAGTGTGCAAGTTATATAGATTACATTTAGAGTTACTATCTCATAAGGAGATTTTAAGATATTATCAACTGTGCAAGTTATATAGATTAAATTTAGAGTTAATATCTCATAAGGAGATTTTAAAATATTAATACTTATCGAGTATACAAAGATAAGACTATACTAAAACGAGATATACCAGTGTTTCGTTTAGCTAATACAATCAAAAGATCTCTATAGCTCCTCGATGATGAATCCAGATCTATACTGTTGGCTTACCCTCGTCAATGAGGTGCTAAACTTTTATCCCGGAACGGGGTTCTGTGGAGTGTTTTACTAAGTTGCCTCACCAAAGATGTGGGGAGGAATTCGATTTATAGCCGTATGGCTCTTTCCTTAGCGAATGCATGCTCCGATCATAATTCTGCTTCCCAGTCTGGTATCTGGTATATACTTAGTGCTTCGGCTTGACGTATACATATCTAGTTTGTCCTGAAATTGAAGACCAGAGCAGAATCAACACTTGGATAGAATAATTGGCATTATACACATAACCAACACCGCATACTTTCGAGAGTGTAACAACGTTTGGTGAGATTTCACCACAAATTGTCAGAATTCGATTATAACATCGAATACAAACTAGTTAAGTATTTATAATACCAATGCGGATGCTTTAAGCCGCATTCCACAATTACCCAGTTGGAAAAAGAAGCATATAAACATGCATGCTGGAGACCTTCCTGGAAAGTTTTGGATGAATGAATCACCGTTTCCCAGTTAATTACGTTTTTATATTGCGATGTCATGGGAGAGAAGGTATGCATAAAACTTCTTACGAAGTGATTATACTAGCATGATGTGGAAGTAATTCTGACGGCACGATGTGGGAGTGATTATAATGGCATGAAAACGGAAGGAATTTTTACGTATTATAGAATTGAAACCCCATTATGCGATTTGATTCTATGTTTATTAATATTTTTTTATTCATTCATTTATTTTAATTTACTGTTTAATTAATTATTTTCTCTGTACATTTACAGTTTTGTTGTAAATGGAATGGTTATCACCAAACTAAAAATGCTTCAATAAAAAACTAAATATTAAAGAAAAGTAAATTTCAAAAGATCTGAAAATTATTTTAAGTTTAAAGTAAAAAAATTATAATTCGGGATAATTCAGGACTTAAACAATACTAAAATAATTATAAAAATCAAATTTACACTTTTTTAAGCTACGAGTAGTCTTATAAAATTTATGTTTAGCCAAGTTGAACCCCTTTTTCATATCCATTTCGAATTGATAAGTAAATAATGAATGAATACATAGCTCTTTTGAAAATCATTGAATCCTCCTAGCGAAAACAAAAGTAGTGCAAATCTTGTAATTTTTTATTGCTTCTTTACTTTTTACTCCATCCCAATTTACTTTTAAAATTACATCGTCAGTGAAAAACAATCCAAAACACTTTGAAACATTGGATTTTCCAATTATTCTTCTCGATGCATCGCATATGCCTTCCTGAAAACTTTTGGAATTTGTACTAAAAATTTGATTCCTTCTGCATACCTTCCACAGGATTGCCATCTAGGTTTTCCAACTGGGTAGTATTAAAAGAAGACAATACATGCAGCACCTTAACGGTACAACGGTACAAGCCCAAGTCCACCACACTATAGACTCAGATGTGGAGGAAAATAATTCTTCAAATAAAAAGAAAATAAAGAAGCCCGCTCATTGCTTCGCCATGCCCAGAGCTCAAAACCAAAAAGCCCAAGAAGCCAATATTAGGTGAAGTACTGAGAAAACAGAGCCCACGGCAGCAGAAAATAAAGAAATTAAACTCCCAGAGGTGGAAACACAGCTCCCAGCTACGCTTGAACAAGATATAAGTCCATTCAAGGCAAGGCACCTGAGATAATCACGAGCACCAAGGAAGTTCAAACAATTCTAAAGGATATTCAAGACTCTCCTTTCAGCGGCCATCATGGTATCAAGAACACCTATAAACGAATAAGACATAAGTATTAATGGAGACACATGCTTAGCGATATTAAAAAGTACATAAAAAATGCCCTAAGTGCCAAACAATGAAAGCATCTCGCCAATTCAAAATACCAAGGTTTACCTCGATATTGTAGGTCCACTAAAAGAGACCATATCAGGTAATAAATACATCTAGACTTTTCAAGAAAATCTCACCAAATTGATATGCCATTCCTAATGGAGAATCAGTAACGGTGGCGCAAATATTCTTTGACGAGATTGTCACGCGCTATCGCATTCCAAAGAGAATAGTCACCGATCAGGCAACTAATTTTCTGAGTGAGCTATTCAAAAAGGTCTGCAAACTGTTGAAGGTAAAGAAGTTACAACTTCAGCATACCATCCACAGTCTAATGGAGCACTAGAGTATGCACATAGACCTTTAATGGAATATCTGCGTACAATCGTAGACGAAAATCCCAAAACATGGGATCAATTCCTACGAACTGCTGCATCGTGTATAATAACAGTGTACACGAGGGTACTAAATTAACCTCGATGGATTGCCGTTACGGCTTCACAGCGGATGTCCCATCTAATTTAAAACGGGATCCTGAACCCGTTTAAAACCACGAAAGTTATTACCACATACTGAAATACAGATTACAAAAATCATATGCCACGGCTCGTAAAAACCGTGTAGCCAGCAAACAACGCTCAAAGGTATATTATGACAAAACAGTCAGGCCTCTCACTTTCCACCTAGGAGACAAGGTCCTCCTAAAAGTGAGAGTAGGAAACATAAACTGAAATTTGAAATTTCAGAAATGCTCTACGGGCTTTGGTTTCCGAGATATTAGCGTATTAATAAATCAAGTTATTTTTGTTCATGCCAATGGATTCTAGGTGGTGTGGGGTGGGAGTGGGGATGAAATTCTCATCAGAAATCCTCTACGGGCTCGCCATTTCTTAAGTAAGGTTACCTAGCGGTATTAGTCGGAGCTACCAGCATGCCTTGGTTTTGCTGTTTTCTTTTATTAATGGGGAAGTGCTAGATATCAGAATGACGTCATCTTGGTTTTGCTGTTTTCAAGTGCTGTTGTAGATATCAGCATCATTCGAATTTCACAACATGACATCGTCATGAACAGTTTCTAGAAGATGTCAGTGGGGGTTCTGGGTGTCAAACATTAAATGTTGCGCCTAGGCTTTTACAGGATTCGAGTTCAAACGCCATTTCTTGAGTAAGGTTACCTAGCGGCATTAGCCGGTACTACCAGTATGCCTTGCCTTTGCTGCTTTCTCTTATTAGCAGGGAAGATGTAAATATCAACATGCGCCTAGGCTTTTACAGGATTCGAGTACAGATTCCATTTCTTGAGTAAGGTTCCCTAGTGGCATTAGTGGGTACTACAAGCATATAATGGTAATATGTTTCCCATCCAATGCCCTGATACAATTTAGCATATTCCATAATTTGGATTCGCATACAAAGCCCATTTCTTGAGTAAAGTTCCGTAGCGACATTAGCCGGTACTACCACCATGCCTTGATTTTGCTGTTTTCTTTTGTTAACGGAGAAGTTATAGGTATCAGCATGCACCTAGGCTTTTACAGGATTGGAATATGTTGTAGAGGAGTAGTGAAAATTGAAAATGTAAGATTCTCAATTCCTTTACTGAAAAACAACAGCAACTAAACAGGTATGATAACAGCTTAACAGCTTTTCAAACAGCTCTGATAACAGCTTAACAGCTCAATGCTGCTCGATTGAGGAATTTTGTCAGTGTTTTCAGACTTGTGGATATCTATCGTTTGATGCATTCTACACTATCCTATCCTACCCTATCATACACAAGGGTCTCGCGAAATATCCATGGAAGTCTCGCGGGCTCGAGAATTGATAGACTTTACGTCCCCCCTGGAATACTAGAACATTTGGCGTCACTCATGAAGTGTGTTCGGTCGTGATCTTCTTCTTGTAGTGGCAACCATCACTCTAGTTGAAAGAAGAACTGCGTACTGGCTATTCATAAACTCAGAGCAGTTCATCAATGATCCTTTATTTTAATAGAATAAATAAACACTTGGCAGCACAAACTTATAAGCACAGCTTGAAGTTTGTGTTGCCCACCCAATCACGCTGGCTGAGTGAAGGCGAAACTCCAAGCGAATGCTTTTTCCAACCGAGTACTTCTGCCGGGCAACTAGACGACGTACGGCTTCTTGTGAAATCGAGTCGACAAGTCCTTAATGAACAACAGTTATCAGAATATATTCCAGATCGGTGGCTAGATAAGAACGTATTATTTATTATAATTCAAAAGCTGTTATCAGAGCTGTTTGAAAACCTGTTTAGCTGTTATTTGACATGTTTAAAAGCTGTTATGCTGTTATCAGAGCTATTTGAAAAGCTGTTAAACTGCTATCAGACCTGTTTAAAAGCTGTTAAGCTATTCAGAGCTGTTTTAAAAGCTGTTAAGCTGTTATCATACCTGTTTGGAAAGCTGTTAAGCTGTTATAAGACGTGTTTAAAAAGCTGTTAAGTTGTTATCAGACCTGTTTGAAAGCTGTTAAGCTGTTATCAAAGCTGTTATCAGACCTGTTTAAAAGCTGTTTATCTATTATCAAATCTGTTTTGAAAAGCTGTGCTGTTATCGGAGCTGTTTCAAAAGCTGTTAAGTTGTCATCAGACCTGTTTAAAAGCTGTTATCAGAGCTGTTTAAAAAGCTGTTTAGCTGTTATTTGACCTGTTTAGCTGTTATTTGACCTGTTTAAAAGCTGTTAAGCGGTTATCAGAGCTGTTTGAAAAGCTGTTAAGCTGTTATCAGGCCTATTTAAAAGCTGTTAAGCTGTTATCAGAGCTGTTTTAAAAGCTGTTAAGCTGTTATCAGACCTGTTGAAAAGCTGTTTATCTGTTATCAAATCTGTTTTGACGTAGTTGATTAAGGTTGTAGCCGCCAAAACACATACTTCTGGATCAAGGTCAAGGACAAAATACCCTTTCGGTTTCAAAGGTAATGCCAGAGGCCAAGGTCAAGCCCACGTGTCAACGTGTTTTCTCACGCTCACGCTCAACCTAGCATTCTGGGTAAAAGGTTCAACCGTCCGATTAAGAGCCCTCTGTAGTAGGCAAATATTATTAAAGAATACTTTCAGGAGTTCTGGACTTAGTAGGGAAATTGAATAAAAAGAATAACATATATAAAATATCATTATCGATTTACTATAAATTAAAAAAATATTAACATTTAATTCTTAGTGTATCATTCTATTGTTGATCTTCCTTATTTCAATATATCTATAACTATAATATATTCTTTATTTTCCAATAATTTATATCTTGATTATAATACAATTAAAACAAATTACTTCTATAAATGGAACTATAACTATATGCAATACATTTTTTTATTTACAATACACTAGACTTAGGTCATATGTTTTCTGCGGCTGCTCCTTGTTGCTCTGATGGAATTCAGCAATGTCTCCCAATGGTAGAGTATCCGTTGTGCTACTAACATTTAATTCTACGGTTGGGCTTCCTTAATTCAATATAAATTTTTTGTTTCTCACATTCAGGAATATGTGATGCTAATTCTTTAGCAGAATAAAAATAGAACAAACATCTATCGCATATATACAATCTAGCCTTATGTTTTAAGTTTGTTTCCATGCAAGCCGTGAAAGATATTTAATCTAGCAGAAATGAAACCTGGTACTTTCATCATCATTATCATCATCATCATCATCCTACTCATAGTTATTTTCTATAATTAATAGATTCACATGTCGCTTCATATTGTGTTTCGTTGGTCTAACTAGAGCAGTGGTGAGCGAACGCTCTTTCTTTAGTATGAATATGTTTATTGATATATCGTTCTGGTCTTCAAATTGTTTAATTTGCTTAAAGTTCATAGGAAATGTTATTCAAGTTAAATTTAGCATAGTAGAATAATGTGGATATGATGAGGTCCTATCGGAGTGAACATTTGCAGGATATACCGCTGATGTTACGGCCCAAGCGAAGCATGCTTCTTCACTATTTTTTTACATTGATGCAAGCTTGCTTTAAAGCAATCTCCTTCGGTAGAGGTATATACAAAGATCTCCGTTTCTGTCCAAATTGGTTGATATGTACTGCTAAATGTATAATGGAGTCCAATGTCAAGCCACTATCTTTTTACTGAAACTCATCCGAAATGTTAACTTTATACCACTCATTTAAATTATCGTCCACATTGATTGGAGCAGTTCTTGCTTGTAAATATTTAATAGCTTTTATATCCTCATTGTCACCGATATCCTTAACAAAATCAGCACACAACTTTGTATTAACTTTAATATTGAGATGGCGTTTTAAAATATTCTTAATACGGCGTATAAATAAATCACCAGCATCCTGTATAAATAGCTTAGGATCTGTATGGTTTATATTTACAATAATTCCTGCTCTAATTCTGTCTGTGAATACTGATTTTATTTCCTCCCACTTTACAAAATCACTTTTTCTTACACGCTGAGTAATTTCTCCACCTCGACTGGTGGCTTTCAATAACACTCTCGGCGATTTAGTCTGTCCAATATTCCTCCCCACATCTCGTTTTTACTAGAAAAACTTTCATTTATTAGCGCGGTTGACATTTTTTATTTGCCCTATCGCTGAGGCTCACCAAAACTGACTGTTGCCTCCTATCATCTTACATTAATATCTACTACCGCCTTCTTTCACCAAAGCCTTAAACTAAAGCCTAATGCTTTCATGTTTTTTTACCACCGCAATAACCTTCATGTGGTCTATTTTTAGATATCGAATTTCATAACATGCTGCAATCATCACGATTTCCACTGCTCATACTCAAAACAAGTATTGACATGTTCTTGACATCGATTCAACGTTTTTATGAATATATTTAAGTCTTGGTAAGGAAGCCGTGAAACTATTTTGCTTCAATCAAATAAGCACATATATCACCAATCTAGTGCATTACATACATCGATTCAATCCCCATATCACCCATGAACGTTTTTCTTTTACACTACACAACATTACATTAATTCATCTCAGTGTTGCATACATACAAATCCACAGTTGGCAAGTATATGACCAAGCCCCGAGTGAGATGGTTTCAAACTATGGTGTTCACTAAAGCTTCCTAATGTGTTAGAGCACGACAGATGATAAGAAATAACATGGGATTTTGCTGCCGCACTCTCATAGCCTAACACAGAAAAGGATCATGGGGGACATTTGCTCTGGATCGCTATGCTTTGCATCATAGGGTATCCTCTGAGCTTGGCTTAATAATATAAAAAAAAAAAATGCTGGTAATACCGGCTAATGTCGCTAGGGAACTTTACTCAAGAAATGGCCTTTGTACGCGAATCCAAATTATGGAATATGCTAAATTGTATCAGGGCATTGGATGGGAAACATATTACCATTATCTGCTTGTAGTACCCACTAATGCCACTAGGGAACCTTACTCAAGAAATGGCATCTGTACTCGAATCCTGTAAAAGCCTAGGCGCATGCTGATATTTACAACTTCCCTGCTAATAAGAGAAAGCAGCAAAGGCAAGGCATGCTGGTAGTACCGGCTAATGCCGCTAGGTAACCTTACTCAAGAAATGGCATTTGAACTCGAATCCTGTAAAAGCCTAGGCGTAACATTTAATGTTTGACACCCAGAATCCCCACTGATATCTTCTAGAATCTGTTCATGACGATGTCATTTTGTGAAATTCGAATGATGCTGATATCTAGAACTTCCCTGCTGAGAAAACTTATTTAGGTGCAGCACTTGAAAACAGCAAAACCAAGATGACGTCATGCAAATATCTGGAACTTCCCTGCTAATAAAAGAAAACAGCAAAACCAAGGCATGCTGGTTACTCAAGAAATGGTGAGCCCGTCGAGGATTTCTGATGAAAGGTTCATCCCCCCTCCCACCCCACACTGCCAAGAATCCATTGACAAGAACAAAAATAACTTGAATTATTAATACGCTAATATCTCGAAAACCAAAGCCCGTAAAGGATTTCTGATGAAAATTTCATTACTCCCCTCCCTATCCTAGATTATAATACCCCCACCTACCCACCATGTAGAATCCATTGGCATGAACAAAAATTTCCTACTGTTAACCTTAATCCCGAGATGAACAATATAGGTAGTACCAGCAAATGCCACCAGGGGACCTTGCTCAAGAAATGGTGTTTGCACTCGAAAGAGCAACTGTGACTTTTCAATACACGCACCCCCAGGACCGAATAATAATAATAATAATTTGCTGAGAAAACTTCAAGCCAAGGTGATATCATGTTGTGAAATTCGAATGATGTTGATATCTGCAACAGCACTTGAAAACAATAAAACCAAGATGACATCATTCTCATATCTAGCACTAATAAAATAAAACAGGAAAACCAAGGCATGCTGGTAGTTCCGACTAATGCCGCTAGGTAACCTTACTCAAGAAATGGCGAGCTCGTAGAGGATGTCTGATGAGAATTTCGTCTGCACTCCCACCCCCACACCACCTAGAATCCATTGGCATGAACAAAAATAACTTGATTTATTAAGACACTAATATCTCGGAAACCAAAGCCCGTAGAGGATTTCTGATGAAAATGTCAATGCCCCCCTCCCTATCCTTAATATCCCCCTCCCATCCTTAATATCCACCCCCACCTACCCGCCATCTAGAATCCATTGGATGGACAGAAATTTCCTACTATTAACTTTAATTATTACTAATATTAATTCAAAACCAGGCGCAACACTTGAAAACAACAAAAGCCTACATTTAGGCGCACCACACATCCAAGAAAACCGTAGCATTTTGCTGCTGCGTGTAATGGATCCCTACAAGTATGTAAACAAGGGTTACCGCTATCTACTGACAGTCATTGATACCTTCTCCAAATATGCATGGGCAATACCAATTAAAAGAAAAACTGTAGTAGAAGTAAGAGATGTCATGCAGTCTATATTAAGCGAGGGACGAATACCTAAAAACCTGCAGACTGATGATGGCAAGCAATTCTACAACAGCCTCTTTAAAAATCTGATGATGAAGCATGCAATTAATCATTACTCTACGTACAGTTTCCTCAAAGCATCAATAGTGGAACGATTTAACCGAACTCTGAAGGATATGATGTGGAAGGAATTCAGTTTTAATGGAACTTATAGGTGGATTGGTATGGTAAAGAAACTGCTCACTGAATACAACTCAAGAATACATCGAACTACGGAAATGAGACCACGTGATATCAACGCCTCCAATGCAAAACAACTGCTTCCAACTGTATACAATCATATAAAAATTGTTATTCCTGCAAAGTATAAAGTTGAAGATTTTGTACGCATCAGCAAATGCAAGCATATATTTGAGAAAGACTATACACCAAACTGGACAGCTGAGATTTTTAAAATTATTACAGTCAAAACACAAACCTGGAAGATTATCAAGGAAATCCAATCACCGGAGGCTTCTATGAATTGGAGCTGCTGAAAGTTAAACACCCAAACCTATGTCTCGTAGAGAAAATCTTAAAGAAGAGTGGAGATAAAGCTTACGTTAAATGGCTCGGATTTTCATCAAAACACAATTCTTGGATTATTAACAGAGATGTCTTATAATTTCTTGAAAAACATTTAACAATTTAAAATAAATTTATATTTATAATACTTTATACATGTAGCTATAATGCAAATTACTTTAATAAATGAAACTGAAACTATAATACATAATTTATTTACACTAGATTTAGATTCTTTCTGGGGTTGCCACTTGTTGATCTGATGAAATGGAGTAATGCCCCAAGGCTAAGTATCCGTCGTTCCGGTTATAATATGTCGCTTATTATCATAAGGACTCAATGCGATATTTTAACATTTCTTATCCACATAAATGCACAGCTGCACACATCCACCCGCGCCTTAGGTAACGTTTCCTCAGCGAGCAAGTAGCCCAGCCCAACATACCACAGGCACTCATACTAAAGTAAACAACTGAAACCAAACTCAAGCTGACAAGCCCCCGATATAAATTCGCTTAGGGTATTTCACATCATTACTTAAGCCGTACACATTCTACCCAAGCCTTGGTACAGGTAACGTAACCCAATCCAACACAGCCCAGACAATCCTAGTCATACAACATATGAATTACCGGCTAATGCCGCTAGGAAACCTTACTTAAGAAATAGTGTTTGCACTCGAAAGAGCAACTGTGACTTTTCAATACACGCACCTCCAGGACCCAATAATAATAATAATTTGCTAAGAAAACATCAAGGCAAGGTGTTATCATGTGAAATTCGAATGATGCTGATATCTACAACAGCATTTGAGAACAGCAAAACCATGATGACGTCATGCTGATATCTAGAACTTCGCCACTAATAAAAGAAAACAGCAAAACCAAGGCATGCTGATAGTTCCGACTAATGCCGCTAGGTAACCTTACTCAAGAAATGGCGTGCCCGTAGAGGATCTCGGATGAAAATTTCGTCCCCACTCCCACCCCATACCACCTAGAATCCATTGGCATGAACAAAAATACCTTGAATTACTAATACGCTAATATCTCGAAAACCAAAGCCCGTAGAGGATTTCTGATGAGAATTTCATTCCGCCCCTCCCTTTTCTAGATTATAATACCACCCCCCCCCCCCACCTATCGTCCATCTAGAATCCATTGGCATGAACAAAAATTTTCTACTGTTAACTTTAATTATTACTAATATTAATTCAAAACAAGGCGCAACACTTGAAAACAACAAAAGCCTACATTTAGGCGCACCACACATCCAAGAAAACCGTAGCATTTTGCTGCTGTGTGTGGGACAAGTAAAGCAAAAAACTTCACATGTCCAAGAAAACCGTAGCATGCTGCTACGTGTGGGTACCAAAAACCGTAGCATGCTGATACGTGTGGGCAAAAACGAAGCAAAAACTTCCCAAACCATAGCATGCTGCTACGCGTGGGCGAAAGTGAGAGGCTAAGAGTCTGAGATACGAAATAAGCAAACTCCAGAAACAAAATCGAAATCCTAATCTATTTCCCTATGCTGGAGAGTGCTAAAAGTGGTTTCGAATCCCCAAGACTCGAGATGAAAATAATCGAACTTCAGAAGCAAAATCGCAATCCTATGCTATTTCCCTATGCTGGAGAGTACTAAAAGTGGTCTCGTATCCCCAAATTGGGCTCGTATCCCCAACATCCAAGACATAAACCCGTACAGCCAAGACACAAACCCACGTTTAGTATGGACTCGACCCACCTAACGACGGTGGTGCCATCTGTGGCGAAATCCTTGAAGCTAAAACAGTGAGCCAGAATCCCCATAGCGTAACTACTCACCAGGTACAGACACAGGACGTATTAAAGTTAAAATCAAAAGATCTGAAGACTTTAAAAAGATCAGCCAACATTCCAAAGAGGGCACTTACGTCGCTAAGCTAGGCATTTTCGTAACAAAGGCAACAATGTCTAAGGGATGTGTAGTAAAATTGCTCTTTAATCCATTAAAGGAAGAGCCACAGTGCCAATTCAGAGCACAAATACCTCCCAGAGGCCTACTTATCAAATTAAGTAAACCCAATTCGTGGATATTCTCGTTGATAGAACCAACAATTGGACACCTTTAGTGTACTCAACAATTTTGACCTCAAAAATCGAAGGCCAAGGAATAATAACTATCAACCATCCCTGCCGATTACAAGTAGGATCCCAAATCCTACACTATAAGGCAGAGAATATCCAGCCGTTGAGTCTCAAGCAACCAAATTACTTTCCAAACATAGCTCCATTAGAGCAAATTGTAGAAAAATACCTCAATGAAATCCCCAAAGAAGTACAGCCCGAGAGTATTAGTACAAAACTGTACTCAGGAGATCAAAAGTCAACAACGAAGTGCGTCTATCTGCGATTATGTGTCCTTTTAGTAAGGGAGTAGATCTTCCTGGCGTCAGAACAAAGCCGAACCTTCCTAGACTTCCTCAGTAGAACAACTGGAGAGCTCCAAGGGCTCTGGCTCTCCTCTATCACACCCAGTGATAGCATTCGCTCTAATTCGGCAGCTATCAAACCCTTCACTGCCGGTGCAATAGGATAAAATCTCTGTTTTATCGGAATATCATCGTCAGTCTCAATCTTTTGAGTGAGCAAAGTTGTTTTTCCTAAGCCCAGAGAGGCGAAGGAAGGTAAAGCTCTTTAGTGGCTTCAAACGTTGATTTTCGTGACTAGAAAGAAGATGGCAGTCAGTGTCCGAGGCAGCTAATAGACTTGGTTTCACTTTCGCAACTGCACCCAGAACATCTGGAACCAACCCAAATAGACGCCAGAAGTCTATTGCAAGGTATAGTGCTTGAGTGGGCCCAGGAACGTCGTAAAACCACACGTTTATTTAGGTTTTCTGCCTCTGCTAAAAGATTACTATCATTCGTTTGACTGTCAGATGGATTATAAATATCACTAGAGGCACTGAATGATATGAACGGACAGTCTATTGATTGCTTAATGTGGCTTGCGGGCTTAGCTGACTGTCTTCTATTCAGAGGTTGAGCTGGAGTAGTCGGAGCTGTTGCCATTCTGGAAGTTAGATTTGGTCGAGAAAGGGTGTTGTAATTCCCGATCCGCTTCGCTCCTTGATCAATTAGTGCCCTCAGAATTATTACACCGCGATTTTTACCTATGACATGCATCGTTGCATGTAGCAGTGAATAATACTCTTTATTGCATATCTTGGATGTTTTCCAACTTTTACGATCCTGCTGAGGGCGCCTTGTCAAGGCAATTTATGCACAAATTAGCTTTGCGAATTGCGTCGTTTCTTTGGTATGTGCTTAACTTTGTAAATCTATCGCAAGAATAGATTTTATGATCTCCCATACAGAAGGCGCAGCTTTGTCTTCCAAGTGCATCATGATGCACTTTCATTTCGTTAACTTTTTTCCGAGTATTTAGACCCTTGATTTTGTTAATTAGGTTCAATAGCTTCTAAACCACGAATTCTAAAACTCCTGTAATGTTTGTACTTTTCTTGGATTTTTTAGATTTTGTTCGTAGATTCGTCGTGATTCCTTGTCTAATTTCTGCATGAGTATGTTAGGTTTTTAACTAAAGAGTCCCAGTTTGCAATATCGATTCCTAGGTTCATGATTGCAGTATGCTTAAAAATACTGTAGTTATGTCATGAAGTTTCTTGAGCTCTCTCCAGATTCTTTTAAAAGCTCTGTTTGGTTTAGTAATGTTCGCAGTTGAGCTGACACCATGGTTCGTTTATTGTCATATTGTTTATTTAGTATGTCGTGGCACAATATCCAATTGGTGGAATTGTGATATCACGACTCGAGCTAGCAACAGGTGTACAGGTAATTAAACGATATAAAACTAAGCATTTTACTTCGCACAGTGACATGCTTAGCGATTGCGAATTGTTTACTTAAAAACTGTCGCATCCACTGCTGTTTGCATAGCTGGGCTTACGGTTTGTTTACATACTGTATTAGGATACCCAGCTGTCGGCAGTGATTAACGTAATACTTTCTAATTATTATTGCAAAGTATTGCGCTGGTCACTGGGTCACAGTTGTTTCCGCCTAGCTGTATGTTGAGGAGCACGGCGGATTCGGTGGATCGAACTGCTGAGTTCTGCAGTTAGAGGTAGCGCGAAGACTAGAGCTTAAGCTCTGTATTCTGTTAAGTGTTAGAAGAAAAGTCTTGGAATAAAATCATACCTAGTAGTATCGGAAGAAGTTTTTACTTGAACTATTTTCCAGGGGCACGAGAAGTATATCCCAAGCAGTTTCGTAATTCTTATTGGTTATGCTTAAGTCTTGTATTAGTTTATTCGGTTCTCCAATCAGATTTGGTCTTAGATAGAATAATTTTCAGCATTGGCCATCTTTTCATCTTTGTGAATTAATTCAGAAAATAGATCTCTGAATGATAGGCTCAATTGAAATTAGTATATTTATACGTGGTAGTATTAGTTTCGTATGATTGTCCGTATCCTGATTACTTAAGGGCTGTTGTTAAAACGTAGGTTTTTATGTTGCTATTTCTAGTTTTTCCTGTAGTTTTATGAGGGTTACTTGATAGCGGTCTTCGATCTTAGGAAATACGCTTTCATCAAAATAATCGTCTTTGAATTTGCCTAGTGACATTATGTTTCAGTGATTCAATTCGATGTACTACCAATAATCATTTAGGAGTTTAATTTTTTCCACAAGCTATGCAGTTGAAGATGCTGTTTCAATTTCACCTTCAATAGTTCAGATGCATCGCTGTAGTGTATCGATAATTGCTGCTTGTATTTTCATCAATCGTAATTGCTCTGCGATAGTTGTAACGGTTTGGGAAGTGGAGACATCTACTAGAGTTATAATTGCGTCCGTGCGGAAAGTTTAGGGTACTGTGAAGTGGGGAAGGACTAGGTGGAATGTTCTAGAAGTACATAATCACGTGATTCCGGGCTAGCAATACGCTGAAGCCGGGCGAATCATTATAAGAAGACTTGCAAGTAGTAAGCCATGAAATTAAGAAAGAAAAAAAAACGTGATCGGTTAATTTCAGTGTTAAATAGTGGCAACAGAAAATCGTGTGTTGCTCAAATTCCAGTCAGGAACTGGATCGTGTGGAAATTAGTGTCCTAGGTGTGTAGGTTACCCAGCAGCTAACCAGGGGGTCCTAAGAAGAGAAAGGAAGTGGTGAAGAAAAAATCCACACCATCCGAATCCCCAATCGCACGACGGGACGTAATTATTTAATTATACCGAGTAAGTAGAAATCGGTCTAAGAAGAAGAAAAAAAATCCATTGCAAAGAATTTTCACTCATTCCGTCAAGTTTCTCTAGGGCACGTGGAGGATAAATAATTAGTATCCATACCTGGGAGTCCCTGAATAAGCAACGGCCATCTAAGTATTCAGTTAAACGTCCCGAAAGCATCCAATTTTACTGGCAGTAAATACTTAAACGTTAGTTACGTGCATGCAAGAGGCGCGCGCAGCACAGTACTTGTAGAGCGAGAGTCGGCCGTCCCCCCTGCCCGTGATCACGTGGTATCGCAAAAAGCATGCTGACCCGAGTCGTACCGTCGTCAGGAGCTAAATAAGAAAACAAAAAACAGCCGCAAGGAACCGAAACAAAAAGAAACTTCTACGAGACTACTATTCTTAATTTAATTCATTAAGCTAAACACCTACAAATGTAAGAAATATCTAGAATTTAAGCCAAACCGGTACATCCGCAAACGCATTTGAGGAGGATACCGGGTAAATACCTTTGAATTTTTTTTAAAATAGCGGGACAAAAAAATATAGAAACAATATTTTGATTACATCACTTGAATTAAATGGTAAATGCCCAACAAACTAGATGCAAATTGATATCGCACATTGATAAGAACTAGAAGTTTGTTTTAAATTTAGTGAAAAAAAAAAGTTTTACGCACCTATAGAATTAGACGGCATGGTTAGCTAAGTGCGTAGTAACTTTGAGCATTCGAAAGTTCTTTTTTTTTGTGTTATTGAACCATATACAACATGGATATTAAGTAAAGCACAGAGGACACTGTAGGCGGCCTATTTCAATCAAGCAGCAACAATTATTGCATTGCTCTTTTAGATTAAGGCCCTTCCCTGACGGGTCGGTACGATACTGTACGGTAGCGACATAGTATCGGTACGACATTTATCCCGCTGATGTTTTACCGCATAGAGCTCCCTCACGGTGATACATGCTATGGACTAAATCAGCACATTTTGATAATTTCACGACAAAATTCACTAGTCAACTCGGTAAATACCGCTTCTCTACTGACAAGGCATGCCGCAATGCTGCACATAGAAAACATGTTGCATCTCATCCGCGCAGTGCAGACCCGTGTGTGGGTTACTGATTTAAATACACGGTGGCGACAGTGGCTCGGCATGTTGCACGCTTACCGAGTCAATGTCGTACCGATGTCGTACCGACCCGTCAGGGAAGGGCCTAAGTGTTGATTAAAATATTTTTCCTGCATGCACTAGTGATGAGCGTCAAGGTCACAGGCCTCCATAGGTAGCAGTACTTTATGAATGATGGTAATGAGAATTTAAAAATTTTTTCTCGGCCCTTCCAATCCGGAATTTAGTTGCATTCCCTTTTTTTTGAAGATTTAAGTAAAGTCTTTTGTAAAAAAACTGATAAGTATATATATAATATAGTAGTAGTGATGTATGAATTGAGTCGAGGTCTGAGAGAGGATTAATGTATACGCATAATAGCCCAGCTGAATTCGAGGTATTGGAATTGAATTTGTTGAATTTGTTTTTTTTTTGTATGAGCATTAAAGGAAAAAGAGTAATGAAATAAATTGTTTCAATTGTGCATGCCGACTAGTCAGTTGTGGGGTGATGACCTTGATAACTTCTTCCGATGCCAATTCATGAGAAGCGTAATTTGACTGCTTTGTGTGGGGGTTATATGGAATGCATCCTGAAATTTTAAATTCACTTGTTCGGACTGCTAATTAGCCGCAAGGCGTCCGACGACGTGTTGAAGCGAAGGAAATCTAGTGCCAGCTGCTGATGTCGTTGACTTCTCTTCTTCCCTCCCACGCCCAGCCGACGAGCTTAGTCGGCTTAGATGGAGGTGATTCGGGTGAAGAAGAGTTGAGGCAGGACACGGTGGGAACTTGGATTATTGGCTGAGCCACCGAATTAAAATGAATGGTCCACCCTTATTTTATCTGAAGGAACATCTGCTGATGTGTCGGCAGGGGACCTGGTGGTCTCTGCTTCCACTGGACTTCACGAGTTACTCCGCGAATTTTTTTTTCTTTACTCTACATCCCTTAACTTTTCTTTTCCACTAAAATTTGATCCAAACGTGGCAACTTAAGTACATCTCCAACAAACAGTAACTCTTAAGCTGACCTTTCGGGAGCAGCTTAAGCACAATGTTACAAAGTCTCATAGTTCTTCTTTCGTTCAATGCCATCTCGAATAACATCTTTTATTTTCTCCCTTAATTGTTCATACAGTGCTTCTTCTATCTTCGCGTAGTAGTTCTCTCCAAAGTATTTGTGTTGTGAACTTCGATCCTTGTATGTTTCGATTCGTGTATTTAGTTTTTCAACCTCGCTCCAAGCATTATTAATGATCAATAAGCGGGGTTCGCCGTATTCTTTAGTTTTTTTTTGCAGGCGAGTCTTTCGTTATCTTATTGTTGACCTTTTGGTTGATTTTGATTTGGCTGCTTTGTTGGTTAAGAAATGCTTCAATTTTTCTTCGTTAGTTTTCTTTTGTTGCATTCTGCTCACTGTGGATTTTTGGAAGATGTTGCGATGATCTGAAGAAAAAAATAGTATTGAGGACACTTGTTCCTCAACGGTTTTATATTTTTTGTATACCTGAGGACAACTATGTAGTTCTTTAGGGTTGCTGTATGATTAAGCTTATAGCGTCTCCAATTGTAGACTTTCGTTGATTTTATGCTCGAAGCACCAAAAATGTTGAGTTTCTTTAGCAAAGAAGACGATACTGTCGTCAAATAACAAAAATTTCTTTCACGTTCCAATATAAAACTCACTAACAAATAATTGATTAATTCAATTTACAATAATAAATTGCTGACTATAAAAATTAACATTTAATCATAACATAAAACAAGTAAAAAAGCTAATATTGGTCTAAGACCAATTCTTATAATAACCTAGATGAATCTCCGTATGAAATTTCGTATGGGCATTTGAGCAATTTTGATTTTTGCAGTGGTTTTTCGCATATATTTCTAGAACGGTTCGTCGGACAGAAAAAATGATTATAACCAATTTTATAGGATTTCATATTCTGAAGAAGTTTTTAGTACAATAAAAATGTCTTGGACTGATCGCTTTCACAGTATACGTAAAAATCCGAAATTTTTATATGGCAACATCAAGAAGGAGTTGCCCGATTTAGTCCATTTTTAAAACGTTTTTTGCTAGTACAATGAAAACACCATGTACTAAATTTCAGCTCTCTATGTCGACGCGTTCTCAGGCAGTTTTCAAATATATAGCGGAAAACGAAATTTTTGTATGGCAACCCCACGAAGGAGTTGCCCGATTTGTCTCATTTTCGAACATAATTTTACTTTTTTTTTTGAAGTCCGTGTAGAAAATTTCAGCTCCCTAAGTGTACGCGTTCTCGAGTTATCGTGCGCACAGACAGACGGACGGACGGACATGCAAAAATCAAAATAACTTTTAATATTATGCGTGGGTGTCCAATCCATTTTGCTCTACCATCATTATTTCGAGGTGTTACAAACGGAATGACAAACTTAGTATTCCCCTATAGAATTCATCTAGGGTATAAAAAGAAGAAAGAAAGAAAGCAATCGAAGAAATTTCTGTAGGTAAGCAAAACAAACAAATTATTGCAATCAGTTCAATGAATTGGATCAAAATGCTGACAATTGCATTTTCGCTTATGCAATTCAAATTCTACAAAAAGCTTTCTATGAAATTAAGCTACCTAAGGTGAATGAATTCTCATTTTATGTTTATAAAATTTATGTGGTTTAGATGTACTCCGTACAATGATATTAAGCAAAATGCAGGCAGAAATGTAAACATGTTTTAAACTGTTTTGAAAAAAAAATGGGAAATTTGAATTTTTTGTATGGCAATAGTACGAAAGATATGCCAAGTTTTGCCCATGGCTGAAATAGTCTATCTTTTATAAAATTAATATGTGGAAAATTTCAACACTAGTCAATGCTTTCTGCGTTATCTTGTGCACCGACAGATAGACGAACAGCCATACACCCGTACGCTAAAATCAAAATACTTTTTAATAATATGTATATATATATATATATCTATTTGTATATACCTATGTTGGCAAGCACGATCCATCATTTTGTGTCTGTGTTACAAACGGATCGACAAACTTAGTGTATCCAGGGTATAGAAATATAATTAACTAGTAAAATTACACTCCTAATAAAAAAATAAGGAGTGATCAATATATTTTTCATTCGTAGGCGATATTTTCTGTACTTTAGTTGCGAGTAAGAGTTGGAAGCTGGCTGGAAACCGGCTGGTTAAGTGAAGTGTTTGTGTATGAATCTTAAATACCGTGCACTAAAGCGTGAGAATGGTGGGGCGTCCGCTACAATGTTAAATTCTTATAATTATATCAAAAATAATTATATTACACAATTTATAATTCTTATTTAAGTACCAAAATTTAAAATTCCTTATATTTACTGTAATATTTGTAATGTTTGTTTCTTTCCAGGCCAAAGAATTTCTTTCTCTATAGGAATATACCTCGTTTTTCCGGTATACTGTTGGATACCAGCTTTAAAAAGAAACATTTTAAATAACTTCAGTTTTTCGAAGAAGAGTATAAAATATAGTGTTCTCCTGCTTATTGGCTCCGAGCTATTAGTAAGTATTATCTTATTTTTTCAATATAATTTTTTTTTTCTTGAAATCTATATTAATAAATTTTTAAAATACTTTTAAAGTAGTTCGTAAGTTCTTCAGAAGCTCCAACATCAACCTTTATTATTATTTAATGGCTCACACAAAAAATTTCGCGTGCGCGGGGAGTGATAGATAATCAGATAAATAACCATAAAAAACTATACCGGCTAAGATTAAGGGCTCGCCTTACATATACAAGTAATTAATAATAATGTTTTGTTTTTGTATTAACCATTTGTAATACATACATATCAAAAGAATTGGGTCTTATTGCTTTAAAGTTCCGTTTGTTTTAACTGACTTTGTATATACCTACATACAAGTGTACATATGAAACGGATCACCTTGGAGCCGACCATTTTTGGTTTGGATTTGCTGGGATACGGAAATAGCTCACCCATATGTTTTTTCTTCGCTTGAGTGGATGATTAACATAATTTTGCGGTCATTAAATAAGTTCTATACATACAACTGCTGTACAAATAATTTAGGCGTGAAACACAATTGGAGCTTTTCAGCCAGCTTGAGATTTGTTAACAATGTAAATCAATGTATAAGAACATAAATAGAGCTTTAACTTTTTTGGCAGCTTGAAGCTGGCTTGAGATTTGGTCAAATTACAAATTCCAAGCCCAATGCCTACCAACTTGAGGGAATTGTTAATGTTGCCAACTGTGTGGATGTCGAATATCACATGAGAATGACTTCTGTTGACACATTTAAGAAGTAAATAGCTTATATAATGAGTAAACATAGGCAGTTCCTGTGGGACATAAAAAAACCTCAGTATTATTTTTACATATAAATAGGTCCATTCTTTTGCATGCTTGGTGTAGTCCGGAACTATACTCAACTTCACCAAACCATTCGTTTGTAAGGTGTACACTAGATTGAATTACACCAAGCCATTCACTTGCTTGTCAAAATGCGGTGTAGTGTACACTAAGTGTAATTTTTCGGCACCATCGAAATTATGGGTGTAAGCAGTATAGAAAAGATGATTTGAGAATTGTCATTAGCTCAGACTATAATATCATTGTTAAGCAACCGTAATAAGTGAAATTAATAAATTGAGTTGAGTAAAAAACAAGTGCGCTCAGTAATCTAGATAATTAAATTTATTTGAGTAAAAACAAGGGCGTTCAGTAATTTAAATAATTAAATTGATTTGTGGTAAAAAAACCACATAAGCGTTCAGTAATTTAAATAATTAAATTGATTTGTGGTAAAAAAACCACATAAGTGATTTCAAACAATTAAAAGAATTATTATAAATATAATCAAGTATTTTTAAACAATAAAAAATGAATACAGTGCAGTGTTGGGCAAAATGTAATCTGATTAATGATTAACAATTACAATTAACCATGTAATCTGTAATCAGATTACTTTGTAACAGATTACTAATGTAATCCATTTCCATAATTACATAATGTAATCGATTAACGTGTAATGTGATTACAAGTGAATCTGATTACACATTAATCGATTACAAGTTAATCCCACTACATGTTAATCTAATTAATGTGATTACATTTAAGGCATTTAAGATTTTTAAGATATTTGTATTCTAATTCTTCATAAAACTCCCTAAAACTAATTTCGTACGAGAACAATACTATTTTCTTTCAATTCATTTCATTATATTATTAATTACTTTTAAGTAATCTACAAAGTAATCTGTTACAATGTAATTAGATTACAAAATAATCTAATTATATTGTAACAGATTACACATTTGATAGATTACATATTCTCTCATTAGTAATCTGATTGATATGTAATCGAATACAATTTAATTAGATTACTTTGTAATTTGACTAAACTGTAATGGAATTATTAATTAAATTACACTGCAATCAGATTACGCCCAACACTGAACAGTGGCATTAGTTGACCCGGTGGACGGCTCTGCGATCCAAAATATTTATATCTATACTTTTTACCATCACTTCATTCGTTTGCAAGGGCAGCACTGAAAAACAGTTGATTTCTGGTGCTGGTGTAGAAATACACTTGACAGTTCTGAGTTACACTTGCACCGAAGCAAACGAATGGACCTATTGGTACATCTCGAAACTATCCAAAAAAGCATGAATTTGTCGTAATTTTGGAAAATCTTATGCATTAAGTGCCGTTCCTTAAAAAAAGTTCTCAACATAAACAAGTCAAAGTTGCAAATGTCGAAAACGTCAGTTGTGTTCAATTTGGTTTTTTTAGTCAGCTTTAGCATAAAGCTGGCTGAAAAGCTCCGATTATGTTTCAGGCCTAATTCTATTCAATGTCTATTATGTCTAGTTTATTATATGTTTGAATACTTCTCTTTATAGTGTAATAGAGATATTTATCTTCAAAATCACTACTGAAAAGAAAATACGTCTTTTGCATAAGAACACCGTAATGTTTTCTTAATATATTTTTCCTACGCCATCCTATGCGCTGCCAATTATTCTCCTTGACCTTCTTCGTTTATTCTCGTCTGGCGACAGGGTTCCTTACAACTCCTTATGGTTTTATCACTTCTCGGGACACAGGTACGTTGCCGTCCTATCATATTTTTGTTATATTGCCGCTTTTATTGGTCTCATTTACAATAGTTTTAAAAGTACTTTTTGAAGACTGAAACTGAATATATACCTACATATGTATTTTTTGCTCAAGGTTTCTCATTTCCTTTCAAGAGAAGGTTATACTAGATGGTATTTTAAATAATTTTTAAGTAATAGTAAAGAACATATAACTTAACAAGAAGCTTCATCTGGCCTCTAAAAATGTTTAAGTTGAATGCTTACAGACGGTAACAGATGGTATCACAGTGTTGCCAACTCTTTCTCTCAGTTACTGGTTAAAACTGCTGTTGAAAATGGCTAAAAAATAGCTACACTGAAATTAAATGGCTAAATTTTTAAAGATTGTTTGCAATCATGTTTTTCTTCAATAAAAAGGCCGTATAACTATTCCGGAAAATATAAAGACAAAACACCAATAGAAACAACAATCATTTAATTAATTAACAACTTTATTTCAAATAAAACATATTCTCATTTGTACAAAAATAAACTTAAAAAAAATAAAAAAAAATTAAAACACTTAAATATAGTGTCTTTAAAATTCATTGTGATCATTTATAATATTGTCTAAGTCTCTTTCATCTTCATCACAATGGTCATAAGCGCCATTAGTGCCATTTTTTTTCAGAATTTCATGTGGAAATTCAAATTAATTACAACATTTCTGTTCTCTATGCAGTCGATATTTTGTGATTAGTATTCAATGAGAAATAAATTAAATCTGTGTTTTGTTTTCAATTTATTTAACTGACTAAATAATCTTTCCGCCTCAGCATTTGACCAAGGAAGTAACAATTATTTTAATGCTATAGAAGAAAGTGCGCAAAAAGTGTTACAACTGCTCGCGTCTTTATAGTTTTTAACTTTAATCCAT
The DNA here is from genome assembly GCA_963930735.1 of Dioctria linearis. Classification (NCBI taxonomy): domain Eukaryota; kingdom Metazoa; phylum Arthropoda; class Insecta; order Diptera; family Asilidae; genus Dioctria; species Dioctria linearis. Next base: position 186,523,269 of record OZ005740.1, read on the forward strand.
AATTTTAAAGTATTGGATTTTTCTACCCAATAAAATAATTTTAAATGCTTTACTTGATTCAAAATATTATCTAAATACCGAGGATCGCTATTGAAAATTTTTATTTTTGGCATTATATCATCGTTAGATGTCGAGTACACAGAATATTTTCCGTCGAAAATTGTGAAATCATTTTTAATACTTTTATATTTTGCGGCAATCTGTGTTTTAATTCCGTTGTAAAATTTTATAAAAGTAACACAATTTACTCTAATATTATTTTCACTTACATCAGAAATCACATTTTTTCGCTTCAGTTCTACGATTTTATTTTCAAAATCATAGCCCAGATAACAATTCAAGTATATGAATGGTGTAATATCATCCTCTAGAAAGTCAATTTTACGGTCTGGATATGTAATTTTTTGGTTTAAAGAAGTTATTAAAAACCATAGATCATCTAAAAGTTTAATTGGATTAACTAAATTGCTTTCAAATTTTTTATTTAAAACATTAATATCCTTTAAGATTGGCCTTAGAAAAAGTAGATAAAGTAAATTGCTTTCATTGCAATATTCTTTGTATAAAATTTCCCATTCAGCGTTCATTCGTTTTTGATATTTGAAAATGTGTTTTAAGTTCTAGCCATTGATCCACTATTCTTACTACACAATCAGAAAGGATTATTCAAAGGATTATTTCCGTCTTTTATAAGAGAATATAGTACCCTATACTAATCTTTCCTATCGGATGATTTTGAAAACGAATTAAATGTTTCTGAAAGCCCAATTCTAAATTTGTGAGCAAGATTTCCTTGGAAGCAGCTGAAGTTGCCCTGCTTGAGTTTTAAAGGATTATTTCCGTCATTTATAAGACAATACAGGGTGTTTCCCCTTAGGAGGTCCATAGAGCGGGAGGTGATAGTACTCACCTAGACGAACCAAAAATTGTATGGCAGGGGGGGGGGGGGCAATATCAACCGTTTAGGAGTTACAGGGTGATTCATAAAAAAAGCTAGGTTTTCACAAAACACCCTGTATCTTAAAAACTACAGGGCATATGGTCACAGTTAAGAGCTCACTGTATGCAGAACTTCATGGCCTTTCCAACGACAGCTCAACCAGCCCCGTACCCCTCTCCCCTAAGAAGTTATGAAGGTCTAAACTAAAAATTTCGGATTTTCTTTCCTTTTTTTTTACTTTGACCTCTATTATTTTTGCAAAATGGTCGTTAACATAACTTTTTTTTATAAAAACTGTAAACTGTAGACTCTCCTCTTTAATATGACCTATTACACCCAATGTGCTATCTGAAGCCCTTTAAGAGTTATTAGCTCTAAACCTATTCTCAAACCTATTTTCAAACCTATTCTCAACGATAATTTGTTCCCCTAGCACGTCATTTTAAAAAATATCGTCTTTTTTCGGTGTGATCTGAATAGGTTATGAGTTAATAACTGTTTAACGGCTACAGTTAACACATAGGGTGTAATAGGTCAACTTAAAGAGGAGAGCCTACAGTTTATAGTTTTTAAAAAAAAAAAGTTATGTTAACCACCTTTTTTCAAAAATAATAGAGATTAAATTAAAAAAAAGGTAAGAAAATCCGAAATTTTTAGTTTAGACAACCATAAATCATGATTGGATAGGGGTGTGGAGGTGGTTGAGCAGTCGTTGGAAAGGCCATGAAGTTCTGCATACAATAAGCTCTTAAGTGTGACCATACGCCCTGTAGTTTTTAAGATACAGGGTGTTTTGTGAAAACCTAGCTTTTTTTATGAATCACCCTGTAACTCCTAAACGGTTGATATTGCCCCCCCCCCTGCCATACAATTTTTGGTTCGTCTAGCTGAGTACTATCACCTCCCGCTCTATGGACCTCCTAAGGGGAAACACCCTGTATAGTACCCTATACTAATCTTTCCTATCGGATGATTTTGAAAACCAATTAAATGTTTCTGAAAGCACAATTCTAAATTTGTGAGCAAGAATTCCTTGGAAGCAGCTGAAGTTGCCAACTGTACAGAATGACATACACATTTAATAAGAATAATTGATGGATTTTCCTCCCGCAGTTTCCTAAACACACCATTATTAACTCCTTCCATCACGCTGGCGTTGTCTGTGCCTAAACCAACCATGTTTTTAATATCCAAGTTAGTTTTCCTCAAACAAGTTTTAATAGTTGCCACAATTCCGTCAGAATTTGCGCTTTCTAATGCTTCAAGTGACAAGTACGTGGAAACCACTTTCTCTGTCTTTTCAGAATAATACCGAATGGATATTCCTAAATATTTTACAATGGAGATATCAGTAGATTCATCTATCAGTAAACTATATGGTGAATCACCAATATCGTCAAGTAGAGATTCTTAAAGAATGGAAAGAATACATTTCTGATAATGGCACTGCACTTTGTTCTATGAAGCTGTATAAACCCAGAATGTGGTGAATCAGGCAAAAGTAATTTACAAAGCGGACTTAAATGATCTATTGTCCTAATTGCAGAATGATTTTAAACAAACAGAGTCAAACTTGCTTCAGTAATTTGTTTTTGCAATCGCACATTCTCTGGTTCTTTTATCTGAAAGCACTCTGTAATTTTTCTGGACCTGGAGTTGGAGAACGGTTCACTACTTTCTTTGTGCTTTTTAGTGTTTTTATGGTTTTTTATATCGTAGTACTTAGCTTTAATAATGAACTGACAAAAAGTGCAAAATGCACTTCCATGCTATTCAATGAGCCATCCTCTAAAGTCCCGATCATTTTTCCATTCTGTTCGAAATCGTTCGACATATTTCTTTTCCTTGACTTCTTGCGGCATTTTGGCTGAATTAATCTGTAATAAAACTTAATGTTTTAATATAACGAAAATACAAAACCTTTATTTACATTCTTAAAAATTCACTTTTACGCGCTAATAATATTTTTTTCATTTAACGAACAACGGACGAGACGACAACGACAGCTTCACATTTGAAGAAAAAAACAAATGCTTAAATTTGTTGCTGCCAAAGATTCGAACATATGTATGGTAGTGGGTAGCGTGACAAGCTGCCATGCCAACATAATTGACATTTCTGTGTGGATCTTTCATAATTGACATTCGTGTTATCTGGATTTGGTTATTTTTGTGAAGCACAGGAAATTAAAAGAAATTGAAAAAATGGCTAAAAGAGTGGCTAATTGCTAAATTGAAATATTCTTGGCTAAAATGTCCATAAAATGGCTAAATTGGCATCATTGTGGTAACAGACGGGAAGAACCAAAACCCTCGAGAATACTTCCGAAGCCATGAAGCAGAAATCTATATGTGTGCGTTCGGAGGCCGTTCTCTAAAATGTTCTATATTGATGCTTATGGAAAAGTGCCAAACATTGACTTTATATATGCCATAGAGCCTAAACTACTATCCATACAGGAAAATAGTCTTCTAGTAATTTAAAGCTTGGTTCCTTACCTTCCTTAAAGGCTACACTTTCTATATACCTTACTTAACAAAATAATAAAATAGTTTTGATTACAAAGTAACCTTACCATTTTACGCTCAATATCTCTCAGTTGAGTGATAATTGCATATGTTATGTGCAGCCGTAGTCCGAATCTGTAGGCAGCTACATTCGATATCATCAGCCCACGGCATGCCATGACGGCACAGCGACATTACAATGATTACTCAGCTGAGAATTTTTGTTTGAGGAATCGTAGTCATTTGGTTAAGATAATTTTTTTAAATAATTTTGTTAGGAAAGGTATGAAAATTGTATTAGGGTTCGGAAGATAAGAAAGCAAGCTTAATATTAACAGAACGCCATTTTTCTGTATGAATAGTAGTTTAGGGCGGAGGAGCTATTCAAATCAAACTTTTGTCACTTTTACATAAGAACACTGCAAATATTTTAGAATGTAAGGACTACGTAGGGCCTCGCATGTGGTAGGGAGGGAGTCTGTTTCATGGCTTGTGAAGTATTCTTGAGGGTTTTGGAAGAACCAAAGATTTGAGAATGAGAGAATATTTCTTTGTTCTTTCTGCGCAACTCCATAGCTGTACATGTACACACGCCGATGCCAGCCATGCACATAGTTTCTTGTTTCACTTTGCTGCCTGACCGCTATTCTCCCTCTGTTCCACTGCAATGCAATGTAAATGAAAATTCTCTCAAACAAAGTATTCTTGATGAAACCGGTTTCTTAGGGAAGAGATAAAAGAAGCAAAGAGAACACGCAATGCAATGCATGGGCATAATGCGGAGTGCAGGCTCTGGCCCTGGTGCTGTGCTAAGTGCTGAGGATTTGACGAGAATGACGACCCGTTGTCTATCACAGACTAGTGGTGAATCAAAGCAGACACTTGTCGTAAAATTTGTGAGCGCGGGTTGTTAACAAGCAGAGACTTTTCATACAATTTGTGAGAACGCCATACAAAACTTTTCAATATACGAGATGCGTATTCTCTCTGTTAAATGTTCTTTGGTAATGGTTACTTTGCGTGTTGTTTTTTTTTTTTTTTGTATAGCATGGATATTTTTCGTCACATCCCGAGTTGACACTGCTCTTAAATAATTGACATTTAACAAAACACATTTCACAAACTTTTCTTCTCATGCATTATTTATTATAAGCATACTACTCGAATGTATAAAAAAATATCCAGTTACACAGATAAGTAGATAAGTACATATCTTGATGTCAAGAAAAATGTCTGGGATATGATATGATAAATTATTTATAGAGCTCTATGTAAAATTTGTATGTAGACTTTATTTAATAACCGCACAATTGTATTAATCGTTCACTAAAGCGAAAAAGTAGACATTATAGAAGTTAAATTTGTTCAAAAAGGCGTTTTTTGGATTCTCCGGCATAATAGCAAACGCGAAAAAAATTTTATTTGTTATTCCATCACACAACTCATTTGATTTTGGGTGGCAAGTTTCAAGTCTTGGTTTTGAATCATCAACAAGTCCCAACTAGCGAAATTGAGTGACTCTAGAAAACAATCTTTCATTTAAAAAAATTAAGAAATGTAAAAAACAATATTAATTCGAAAGAATTAAATCTGCGCTCGCCCGCAGTGGGTTAAACAAAGAATAAAATATATTAAAAAAAACTTCTAAAATAAATAACTTGTAATAAATAAATTGTACTAAAAAAGTAAAAAATATTTCTTTCTTTTTCTGTGATATAAGAGAAGAAAAGTTTTATTGCCAAATATTAAATGCTACAACTCAGATTAAATCTTAAAAGTTTTGGCATCACAATTTTCTAACTTTAACTTTTTTAACTTATTTTAATTTTTTTTTACTTTTTTAGCTCTTTTTTGCCTTTTTTAACTTTTTTAACTTATAACTTTTTTTTAAATATTTTCCCTTTTTTAATTTTTTCAACTTGTTTAACTTTTTTTTAATTTTTTTTAACTTTTCAACTTTTTTAACTTTTTTTGACACGACCCGACTCATTAATATCGACTTTCGACTCACCACTCAAGACTCTCGACGCATATCACACACGTCCCCAAGGGTGGTAGCTACCACCCCCACCTCAAAAACCCCCAAAACGTATAAAAAAGGTTACCCCATCGGAAAGCTCCCCATTCACTCATTCTAAATCAAAAAATCCCATGTAAATCCATCCACACTCACTACCCTAAAAGTCTTTCGTCACGAACGACACTCTAAGGCGCTCAGGCACAAAGTTTTTTAGTCAGGGGCTGTGAGTTGATAAAAGTTATTTAAAAAGATTAACTAAAAAAAGCTACAATTGGTCTAAGACCAATTCTTATGATATCCTAGATGAATACCGTATGAAATTTCGTATGTGAAAGTTTGAGTTTTGAAGTAGTTTCTCGCATATATTTCTAGAACAGGATTTCGTATTCTGAAGAAAGTACAATAAAAATGTCTAAGACGGTTCGTTTTCACAGTATACGTAAAAAACCTAAATTTTTATATGGCAACATCAAGAAAGGGTTGCCCGATTTGCCTCATTTTCGAACTTAATTGTACTTTTCTTTTTTAAAGTCCATGTACAACGTTTCAGCTTTCTAACTATACGCGTTCTCGAGTTATCGTGCGCACAGGCAGATAGATAGGCGGACGGGCAGACGGACATGCAAGAATCAAAATAACTTTTAATATTATGCGTGGGTATCCAATCCATTTTGCTCTACCATCATTATTTCCGTGCGTTACAAACGGAATGACAAACTTAGTATATCCCTATAAATTTTATCTAGGGTATAAAAAGTCGTATCGATGAGTATAAGGCTTTCCGCTAATTCGAAACGCCCATTATTTGTTGTTTGTTGTTTCGAGTCACTCAATTTCTCAATTTCGCTTTCGAGCTTGTTGATGAATCAAAACCAAAACTTGAAACTTGCCACCCAAAATCAAATGTGTAATGGAATAACAAATAAAATTCTTTTCGCTTTTGTTATTATGCCGGAGAATCCAAACAATGCATTCTTGAAAAAATATAAGTTTGCCCCGGTAAAAATATCATAAAGTATTCTTATTAGAAGTTGAGTAGTACTTTATAGACAAGGAAATTGTTAACGTTTTGACATGAAATAAAAAAAAATTCTATAAAACTGCATATAAAATTGTATATCCAAGTTGTATTTTAAACGTTTCATCTATATAAAAAAAAACTGGCATTGTTTATTTATTTCAGAATTGTGTGTTTAATATAAAAAAAAGATTGTACGATGAAAACAAGTAATTAATTTGATTGTGGTATAATAGTATGTATTATAAACGTAAATGCGACACGTTGAAAACCGCTTAGCACACCCCGTTTCTTACAATATTGCCTGTGGCACACCATTATATTCCTGAAGATAATACCCTAGATACATAGCACTATCTAATGAATCATTAGTATAGGTACTAACTTATTCATTAAAATGTCGTGTGTAACATAGTATACGTCATTATGGCTCGAAAATCAAATCATAATGAAGTACACTAATGAAGTGTTTTTTTCTTCATTATAGCTACAATTTGATTAGATTTGGCATATAATATCTGGAGCTATATTATCAATATTCTTTTTAATATAATTTTTTTCTCATTTGTAAATTGGTAATTTGAAAAATAAAATAAATAAAAGCAACGTTTATCGCGTTAATTCGATCCATATCGCTTCATGTCATAAGTACATCAAAACTAGTTTGAAGGTACAACCATTGTGTATATATTATATAGTTTACGCAACTTCACTTCAGGGCTGTTGAGTCATCTTCTCACTCGTGGCGCTGCTGCAGTAAATAACTCGAAGTGTTGGGAACTTTTCAATCTCGAAAATCCTACATATTGCCCAAATTTTTCCCACATTTCCCACAGTTCAAAAGCTGAAATTACCACAAAAATCCCACAAAATTTAAATAAAAAATTATACATTTTAATTATACTACCGTGAAAATGTGCATGAATGTATATAAGCAGAAGATCTCACACCAGCTATCCGTCCACAAACAGATAAAACTCTTCTAAGAATTTCTAAAAGATTTTTTTAGAAATTCTTAGAAGAGTTTTATCGATTTGTGGACGGACAGTTTGGTGCGAGATCTTCTGCTTATACAGTCATGCACATTTTTACAGTAGAACAATTTGTTGGTCCAGCCAACTCAGACCTTTTAGTACAAAACTCTTCTAGGAAAATTATGGTGATGAGTTTTCCAACAAAGCATCAAGCAGGGCGAGGTAGGTCTGCCCAGTGCCCATGCGTCGCATAGGTTATGGCGTAGTAGACAAGTGGTCTTACATACAGAGGAGTAAGGGACGCAAATGCAATGATTTGGTAATGGTCGCCTCTGCACTCATTTCATGTCTTTTTTCCATCTAGCGATAGGCATTTGTTTTCCGAGACATTTTTCTTAGAACTTGGAGAGTTTGGTTCCGTGCCTGCAGCTTGGCAAAGGGAGAAGATAAAGATTTGAGAATTTTTTCCTGCGAATTTTTTGTTTTTAGTTTATTATGATTGCAGTTTTGCACATTTGATTTGTTTTTATGGTTTTTAGGTGCGAGTGCGTGAGAAAGTTAAGTAATTGTGACTGTTTCATTATTAGATTTTTCAATTATTTTATTTTTTTGCTCTCCTCTAAAATATTTTTGTCCGACTTAATATATGGTTTCCCTAAGCGCATCACAATTATCTCAGGGTTACCGAAATTAGCGAATAAAAGCGAAATTTTAACTAGTTTAAGCCGCTGCCTATGCCGTCTTTTCTTCAAATTGTTTCGCTGCTTATCGAACACGGTATGGAAAATGAGTGTGGAAGTTGGCTAACGTTTGCGTTATAATTTTAAAGAATTATGAGGATAAATTCGTCAGAAAAACAGAGATTTTGCCATTTAAATGGAACATCAGATTCAAATTACGTTTTCTCCAATCCTTCTTTTCTCCCTTTCTTTCTGAGGTGGTGAATGTGATTAATTAATATTTCTTTTTTAATCATTGAAGACGAAGTTTTCCCCGCTCACAAAGAGGATTGGATGAATTTGCTGTATACGTAAAATATACCCAAATGGAGTATAAATAAATAAATATATTCAATAAGTTTTCATGCTTAAAACGCGATTAGCTTATCATCCAAATAAATGAAGAAAATTGCGTTAGCAATTTTTTTCAAATTCCTTATGTTAAAAATAATAAAAATAAATAAAAAATAAATCAAAAAACAAATCTTACCTTCTGTAAGATTTGTCGGGAAGAATACAATATATGTATACATAGGTATGTACATACATATTCCAAAAAAAACTTATCTGGACACTGCAAACTTAACAAACACATTCATAGATTAAGCATATCCCTACTGATCAGTAGCTTGGCGTGGGTTAGATGCGAGGGGAATGAAATGGTCAATATCTTTAGATTGTGAGTCATCAAGAACTTCTTCAATCTCTATAAGATTCCCTTCTTGGATGCTTCAAGTTGAGGACTCACTCAAGAGAGTCTCATCTGTTGAAATATTGTAGCTTGACAGTAGGAGCAAGGTTTTGGAAAGCAATTTGCCTCAGATTTCGTGACAATCTAAGTACTGATGGATTTCTCCCTTTCTTTCTGAGTTGGTGAATGTGATTAATTAATATTTCTTTTTTAATCATTGAAGACGAAGTCTTCCCCGCTCACAAAGAGGATTGGATGAATTTGCTGTATACGTAAAATATACCCAAATGGAGTATAAATAAATAAATATATTCAATAAGTTTTCATGCTTAAAACGCGATTAGCTTATCATCCAAATAAATGAAGAAAATTGCATTAGCAAGTTTTTTCAAATTCCTTATGTTAAAAATAATAAAAATAAATAAAAAATAAATCAAAAAACAAATCTTACCTTCTGTAAGATTTGTCGGGAAGAATACAATATATGTATACATAGGTATGTACAGTGTTGTGCAAAACAATAGCAACCATTTCAATAAAAAAAAGAATTCATGTTTTTTCCATAATTTTAATTCACTTATAACAAAAATAATAATCAATAATAATCCACTCATCAAACACCAACAAATTAACATACTTCACAAAAAACAAAAGATTTCATAACTGTAAAAATAAATTAAAAATAGCTGGCTTCTGCATTTTGAAGTGTGCAAAACAATAGCAACTTTTTATAAATGGTAGCTGATTCCTCAGTACTTCGTATAATAGCCCTTGTTTTTTATAACTTCAGCACATCTCCGTGGCACAGATTCTATTAAATTTGTAATTATACCCTCAGGTATATTTTCCCACTGTTTTTTCAAGGTTTCCATTAGTTCTGTTTTATTTCGGGAACGTTGGAACCCAACTCGTCGTTTGAGGATTCCGAAGAGGTTCTCAATGAGATTTAAGTCTGGAGATTGGGCCGGCCAATCAAGAACTTTAGCCCTATTCTCATTAATCCATTTTTTTATCAGCTTCGATGTGTGTTTCGGATCATTGTCATGTTGAAAAACCCATCGAAGCGGCATTTCCCATTCGGCATAGGGCAACATAATCGTCTCTAAAATCTCCTTGTATTTGAAACGGTCTATTATTCCATTTATTTCTCAAGTTCTCAAGTTATTGTGCGGACGGACAGATAGGACAGATAAAAATACAAAAATCAAAATAACTTTTAATATTATGTGTGGGTATCCAATCCATTTTGCTCTACCATCATTATTTCTATGCCCTACAAACTGAATGACAAACTTAAACCACAACTACAATAGCCGTAAAGACCTTACGGATTTCAACGAGACTGAGGTTTAATTACGAAAAATTGTCATTTTTATAACATTCCGTAAGGGTTATTATCTTCACATTTAATGTTTTCAACTTTTCGTAACTAAACCTTAGTCTCGTTGAAATCCGCAACGTCTTTACGACTATTGTAGTCGAGTCATTAGTATACCCTATGATTCAACATCTAGATTCTAGGATAAAAAAAGATTTCAAGATTCTGACGTCAAACCCAAATCCAAAGCTAGTCAATAAAATCCTACAACCTAATCAGAATGAGTTATTTAAATTAACATAACAGCAGAAATATCAAAATCAAATCGTAAAATATGCACACTATAATTATAGCCATTTTGTTCTCAATAATATTATAAAATAATTTAGAAACTTATGATATTTGAAGAATAGATAGGTGATCATTATGCATTCACCACCGAGGTATATATATGCAACCACCAAATATGTTACGTCATCAAAGCTTTAAAGAAATTCAACTCAACTAACCTGATTTGTTCTACGTATAAAAGTTGCATAACAAAGCTCAATATTCTCAAACAGGTACAACTATGGCCATCTAGCATGGAAGTGACTACTTAAAGTTGCGACCACTATATAATATATACACAATGGTACAACTCAATTAAAGAAATGTCTGTGTGTCTTCAGTTTATAATGAATCATTATAGACTAATGAGTCGTTAGTTATTTCTTTATTAAGAGCGCTGTGTGTCTAGAGCATATGTGTTTAAGCTTTTATTTGATATACAAATGAGGGCCCACACAGTCAGTGATACTTCTCAAGTAAAATGTATGAGCTTTTATGTCAAGTAACATTGACGGAGGTATAGCCCACATACTATTCAATGTTACTTGTCAAGTTCTAGTAGCCCTTCCACAGAATGTACACTGATACTTGATGAAAATCGGAATTTTTTTATTTATTTCAAGTCTTCAATGTTACTTGAACTTTTACTGGTCAAGTATCAGGAAAAAATGAATTCTTTGAAGTATCATGGATCCTGTGTGTGCCCTAAATCATCAACTTCCGATATGATGATAACGATTAGGGTTTTCCATAAACACTAACATTGGTGTGCCGCTAACTTCTCCCGGGTTTTTAAGAGGCACATTAATCTTATCGGTTTGCAAAAATCGTACAGTATCTAATAGTTATCTTCATCCATTGCTATTATGCGTTTATAATGTTAAATAAAATGACTTTTAATCTAGTTTTGGGCGTAATTAACTAACTACATTTGTAATCAGATTAATAATAATGATTAAATCAATCATGATTACATCAATCATGACTACACGTCAATCATGATTACATCACTCATGATTACCCACCAATCATTAATCTTCGGAAAATGTAATCGTAATCATGATACATGATTACATATTTTTTTTAATACAAATGAAACTTTTGAAGAGATTTTAAAATTTAGATCTAAGAAAACAAACAATCTGTGATCGTAAGATCTTTTATTGTACAAAACTCCAAGGCACTGTTAAATTATGTATTAATTGGAGTCAGTATAAGCAATGTAAGTACTTCGATTGATAGAGACTCGCCTGATCATCAACTTAAATTTGAGGATCTTGATTATGTGTGAAAAATGATAGCGAAAAAGATTAGATTTCTGGGTCGTATAAGAAAGTCGTTGAGCACGGAAAATGAAATAATACCTTTTAACGCTTGTTTTTGCCACACTTTTCATATTGCTCCACATTGTTATATGCTAGTTCGAATGAAACCAAGGGCAGAATGCAACGCTTTTAGAATAAGGCAATGTGAGTTATTCTGAAATCCAGCATTAATACAACACTTAGAAGCATGCTCGAAGCTCTGCAATGGGTACATATTACTGACATGACAGCAATAGTGAGGATGAAACATTAGATTTACTAAATACTACCTATCAAAACGGTACAGTATTGTTTTTGATATCATAAAGAAGATTCTAACTCTGATAACGAAACCGTATATGAAACTTTCCCTTTCTTAATTGCAAATAATATCGTTTACCAATGCACAGATATCAAATATTCAATTATCATCCCACTACAGATATGTGCTTATAAACATTAGTTTATGTGTCACTACCGATTTCAGAATAAGGATACAACAATGTTTGTTTTCTTTTAATTACAATTTTAAAACTCTAGCAAATTTGTAATCAAAAAATGTAATCATGATTACGGTTACGATTGATCAATCATTAAGCGCCAAAAATGATTACTTTTCTGATTAATATTAATTCTTCCTGGTAACTAATGCACAATGACAGCAATAGTGAGGATGAAACATTAGATTTACTAACTACTACCTAACAAAACGGTACAGTATTGTTTTTGATATCATAAAGAAGAAGGCAATGTGAGTTATTCTGAAATCCAGCATTAATACAACACTTATAAAAGCTCTGCAATGGGTACATATTACTGACATGACAGCAATAGTGAGGATGAAACATTAGATTTACTAAATAATACCTATCAAAACGGTACAGTATTGTTTTTGATATCATAAAGAAGATTCTAACTCTGATAACGAAACCGTATATGAAATTTTCCCTTTCTTAATTGCAAATAATATCGTTTACCAATGCACAGATATCAGATATTCAATTATCATCCCACTACAGATATGTGCTTATAAACATTAGTTTATGTGTCACTACCGATTTCAGAATAAGGATACAACAATGTTTGTTTTCTTTTAACTACAATTTTAAAACTCTTGCAAATTTGTAATCAAAAAATGTAATCATGTAATCATGATTACGGTTACGATTGATCAATCATTAAGCGCCAAAAATGATTACTATTCTGATTAATATTAATTCTTCCTGGTAACTAATGCACAATGTTTCTAGGTGAGAGATTGGTTGCTTCGCAGACTGTTTAGGATGAGGTTGAATTAAATAAAAGAGCTTTTAATTAACACTTAACAATATATAAACTTTATTTTCCTGAGTTTAATATATGTAATTCTGACTTAATATCTTGAGTGGTTGCCTTGTGCTGAATGACAGTGATACTTCTGTCATTGATTGGAGGTGAGGGCGTTGCCAATGTTCAATTAGTCAAGCCTTGGGAGCGGCAAATTTTACTAATGGGACGAACTAGCTCTGATGTATTGGATCGTAGCTTGACTACTCGGATTAAATTGTCCTTTCCAGGTATTACGGATGTAACTTTAGCTAGGGATCACTCTCACTCATCTCTTTCAAAACTTTTGCGTTAGACGACAAGTATTGTCATCTAGATAACCTGATAGATAAACGATATGCTATTAATATTAGGTTCAGGAATTGCAACAAGAGGCGAGGAAGACTGGTTGTGAACAATGGACCTGGAATTTAGACAGGACTCAATTTGAACTACTATGATGAACTCTTCATAGGTTAGAAGAGCATTACTGAGCACACGGCGAAGGTGGAATTTTATACATCTTACCCCCGCTTCCCAGATTCCACCAAAGTTGTGTGATGCTGGTGGAATGAAGTGACATCGGGTGTTATATTCTGCCAAGACTCTTGACACTTCAGTATTATGTTTCTTTGACTCTAATAATTTGCGCAGTTCCAGCAAATTTCTTTTTGCATCGAAGTTGATCGCGTTGTCACTAGTAATGTCAGCACAATGTCCACGGCATCCTACCAATCTTTTGAGCGCAGCAAGGAAAGCGTCGGTAGATGATTCGATGATAAGCTCAAGATGTATAGCCTTGGATGTAAAACATAGAAAGGGCCCAATATATGCCTTATATGTTTTTTTGCAGCGTCCTTCATAATTATTGGCCTGCGTAGTCAACACAAGTGTGAAGAAATGCACGACCAGGACGTACTCTAAGAGCAGGTAAATTGCCCATAAGTTGTGAAGTAGGAGACGCACGCTGTTAATTGCAGTTTATGCAGTGTGTGATGTGCTTTTGAACAAGTACGCGTGCCATTTGTGATTATCATCTTTACAACGTGCGTATACCACTGCGGCATAGGCTGTCTGAAGCGCGTCAGCAAAGCCATGTAGTTCGATACATTTTGCATCATTTGGAATCCATCTTGCGATTTTAACCTTTTGCAAGTTAGGAAGGTCTTCATGGAAACTTTTCAATTTATGTTTTGTAGTTTCTACCAGCTCATGATCCCATTGTAGGCCAAGAAGCCACAGTTGTTGAAACAAGCACTTGGCGTAGCGGATCACAGATCTTTGATGTGTCAGATAAGAGTTGACGTTTTGTAGATATCGCCGGAGGGCAATTGAACACTGTATGAAAAGCAGTTCTGTGCTGGCTGCCAGAACAGTCCCAATATTTTAACAGAATTATCCGGATTTATGAAAAGCGGTACAGAGCATTCAACCAACTCTGGTGATAACGAAGCCAAGAACTTTTCCGAATTTGAGCTATATTTCCTCAACGAAAATTGTTGCAGAACGAACAATAAAAAAAGAAGCAAAAGACCCCGTGTGAGATTTAGTAATTCTTTATTCTGACCTGTGTCAACCGACTGCGTACAAAAGACTAAAAATTACTTCACTCTCGGCATAGTGCCGTACATAACTACAACTACTTACTTACTTCACGATAATGTAGTGGTAGGCATCAACAAAATCGTCCCCTTTTCAGTAGTGTGGCCAGATCCTGTTGAACTTGCATGGTTTCTTGAACAGAGTTGACACCTGGCATCAAGTCATTAACGTAGAAGTCTCGCTGAATTATCTGTGATTCTTGCGGAAACTCCTTGCGTTCATTTTCTGCTTATTGATGTAACGATCTCGTAGCTAAGAATTGGGCAGCAGTAGTACCATAAGTAACCGTTTGTAATTCGAACTCTTGAATCGGGTCGGTATCTGATTCTTTCCAGACAATATACTATGCATGTTTTGGATTAATCAACACATTTTGATGATGTCACCTGTAATGCCTATTTTCCCGAGTCTGTAGCGCAAAACTATGTCACGCAAATATTGTTGAATTACTGGTCCTTTTAAATTAGTGTCATTTAGAGAAATACCCGTAGACGCCTTCTTGGATGCGTTGAACATTACTGTCTATACATGGCATCACCTACCTACATTCCAACAATAAGAAAAGTCAGATAAGTAAGCATTTCTCACGCAAGAAAATCATATGCAAAGCCATTATGTACTTCATACAAAGTAAATTCCCACATAAAAATATTTTTCTGTCCAAGCTAGACGATATTTGATACGTCTAATATTTCTCGTCAGAGCTTTTCATGAGAAATTATATTTTGCTTGAATATTTTAATCGTTAGAAATGCTTACTAGGTAGTTTTCGCCGGTTGATAAGTAAGTCAGGTAAAAGAATTTTGTAATATACAGGGTGTCCCGTATGTGGCCTGGCACCCGAAGGCTACGGATAGACAAACAAAAAATTAAAAGGGGGAGGGGGTGTCGTAACGGTTTCCGAGATAACGGGACTTTAAAATATTCTGGTATGTTTCGTAGATCACCCTGTAGCTTCTGAACGTTACAAGTTTAAACATTTCTTCACATCGTTGTTCTTCTTGCGTGTAGATGGGATGTTCATTGAGATCTTCCACCTCTCAAAGTCTTTGCAGTAGCTTGCTTAAATCAGCTGAGATATGCATGTTAAGATAACTGGATTGCGTAGTTTGTGTTGTACAGCGGCCGGCAATAATCCTTCCACATATGGTATTCTGCGCAATATATTTACTATCACTACATGTTATCTTGCCTTTGCGAAGTATATCAAAGAATACATCTGCTCCCAAAAGGATGCCGATGTTCCCTAGCCTATTGAAGAAGGTTTCGGTAATGATTGATATTTGGGAACCAGAGTCAACTAGTATTCCACATACATGGATCTTATTTTTGTTGTCAAGTACATGAACTCTTGCAGTAGGTAGTATGGTTGATGTATTTTCTGAGCTAGTGCGTGAACTGAGAACGTAGTGGAGCTGCTGGCGTTTTCATGTGATGCTTCACTTTGTACTATAGATGTCATAGGTTGATGCAATGTTGTGTGATGACGATTGCCACAACTTGCATTGATGTAATTTATGCCGGCCTTGTAAGCAGTTCACACACAGTGCCTTTTTATTCACAAGACTATGACGAGAATTTGGATCTAATGATTTGTATTATGAGCAATGCATTAAAAAGTGATTAGCATTACAATAAACACAAATTCGTTGTATTACAGGTGAATGAACATTTGCCCTACTTGATTGATTTCTTGTGGTATTGACTCGTTTTGAGGAAACGTCCTGTAAACGCCTCTTCTCTATAAATAAGAGTAGGTAGTGTTTCAAACTTCAATTCTTTAGTTGAAGCATTTTCCCTTATCCCATAATTGTTTGGACTCCGGGTCTAACTTATTTGTAATAACATAAGTCCCATTTATCTACTGGCAGCTTTAATGCCTCTAAAGTACGTATGGTTTCACGAGCTGTGGTTAATAGACACCCTAACGTATCCTCATTGGCCTGAGTAATTTCTGGCTGCTCTAAAAATATTTTAAGATGAGCATCAATAATATAATAATGTCTTCATAATTTGTGTCGATAATCATGAAATGGTTAAGAAAGGGGGCCGCTTCTCCTATTAAAGGACCCTTTAAGTATTGAAGCTTAATTTCTGCAGGGAGTGAAGTGTTATTGTGAATAGATGCGGTAAATAGATCGCAAAAGGTAGGCCACTCTTGGTATTTTCCCGAAAAACTTGGAAGTTGAAGTTTTGATAAACGCACATCAATTTTTGCAGCAGAAGGCTGGTCTTGCTGGCTTAACTATGTATTATTTGCATGTTGCGCATTAAGTTCATTAATGCGTTTTTTAAATAATGGCATTACTGTGGTACGTACATCTTCGACTGAGCCGAGAGCAGTTAAAATTTTGGTTACTTCAGTTTCATCACTACAACTTTCATATGAATCTGCTTCCAGATTGTTGAAGCGTTCCCAACGAACTTGTATTTCTTCGATTTGCATAGCTCTACCGTTAGTTCGCTGGATGTGTTTGGAGCACACAACCTGTCTTTTATTTATTTAAAATTAATGGTTTAAATAAAACAAATATAATAAAAATTATTAATTCAATGTTCACAAATTGTCACAATAACGCCTAAAAGAGCAGCACTATAAATACATCATGTATACTCGACATAGTTCACGAAAGTATTGCTCTGTATCGAAATTTCAGGAATGTGCACATCACACTGACTTATAACAATGGACTGAGCGATTTGCTATTTCATGTGGCACAAATATTGTTTTTCTGTATATCACCGTTAGAGCACCCTTTAAAACGTTTACTACATAAAAAAACATGTAAAACTCAATCAATCAGATGAAATTTTATACCCGCAAATCGAATTAAATTCAAAAAAAATTATTTTCTGGCGCCCAAGTGATATTTTAATCGCCTATAAGGAATTAAACTCATTCCGACTTTAATTTTCAAAAGTTATTTTTACATGAATCCTGCGTATGGGCAAGAGAGACGGAGCATGGTAACCACTATCTTTACCTTATTTTTTCTGCGGTGATTGCATCTGTAGCCAACGTAAAAATATCAAATGGCATAAGAAAACGTTCAGTAATCAATATTTTGGGTTGGTAGCTCCAACTCTGCTTAGGGCGAAAGAGAAAACTATAAAAGTTGTGCCATTTTTTCCTATAGGAAAATGGCAATACGTTGCCCCAATTTACCGCAGTCCCTTCCAGTTACTCTTACAGCTGGATGACATATTCATATGCTATGCTGATAGAAGAATTGGCGATATGTTGGTTATGCATGCAGCACGTGAATACACTACACTTATTTTTTAGATTAGCTTGCATTAATGTATAATTGCTAAACGACGTAATGGTATGTGCGTTCCAGATTTAGGTTATGTAAATGCGAATGATTCTAAATTTTTTATATCTGATAGGCTGGAACTTTTATTATGAGATTTTGCTTGCAAAATATGATTTGATAGAACTTCATTAATTTGGTAGACGAAAACGCTTCTAATGATTCTGTTAAGAAAAATATTAAACTCAGTGAGATGCCTTTAGACTCACTTTTGAACTTGTGTTTTGTTTTGCAAATTTTAAACATGTGCACAATTCTGCCGTACGTGAAATTCCAATTTTTTACTAAACGCAATTCAACTGCATGGAAGGCGACCGCAACGAAAACAATTATGCATTTGCATCAATTTGTTCCAGTTTTACTAATTGAAGTTTTCTTGAATTTGTGACTGAATGACATTTCTGCAGTAATTGATCGAATTGACTTAAATTGTCAATTGTAAATTCCTTTTCATTAAGTAGACTGGTATGTATAACGGGTTGTTGCAGTCCGCTTACAAATTCGTCTCAAAGTGCATCTGATAGGTATTCTTTATGATCAAATTTTTCTAATGATTTGAGTACCATAATATAATTCAAATATCGATTAAAACGTTTTGGGATAATATTAACTCTTCGTGGAAAATGGTTTTGCAACTTTTCTATTAAGTATAATATGTTTCGTCAAACTTTATTTTTCAAACTGCAATAAAAATCAACTGCAAACTTGCATTCCTATTAATTGCAAAACGAACAGAGCGTTTTAATTTTAGAACATTTGTATTAAATATTTAATTTATACATATTTTATTTTCAAAGCTATAAAAAAAGGAACAGCTTGGAATATTTTTATTAAGTTGTGTAGCAGGTTGTAAGTTTGTCGTCACGCGTGAACGTATACTTAATATATTTCTCTGCATTTGAAATGCCTTTGCACTAGTAGAGGGTTGCAAATTTATATTCTGAAGGGGGAGTACATATGAAGGGCTATGTAAAATTTTTGCAAAGCTTTTGCAATATTTGGAAGACTACAGAAAGTGAAAAATACTAATTGTTGATCATTTTTGCTTCTTTTTTTTTTTGCTAGTTTTCGGAACTTGTGTGAGGTCGCAATCTTAGTAGATTATGACCAACAACGATTTGAAAGTTTGCAACCCAATTTCAGAACTTTTGTAATTTTTTTTTAAAGATGCAGCCAAAAAATCTATTTTTGCTCCACCGATTTAACAAAATATGTGGCGGGCAACATAAAAGGCTGATATTCATTACTAATAGAAGCATTCGGTGGAATGAAGTGTAAATTTAACACATTGTGGAAAATATCAGGGAAAACATTGCTTTAAGCTTGCAGGACTTTTGGAATTTTTTATGGAAGATATAACAATTTTTTTTTTCGTAATTTTGCGCATGTTCCGGTCCTCGGTAATAGTGCTAAATTAATTTGTAGTTATTTTACTTCACCCAACATTCCATCACGATTTAAAAACTTTCGTAATAAATGTGATTTAATTGTCTTTATTGACTGGCCTATCAATTCACAGAAAAAAAATATACATAAACATTCAAACTCTGGTATGTTTACTTAATTTTTCCACATTTCCAGTAGTTTTTAAGAGGTGTCTCACCGTACCAGACATTTTTTGAGGGGCTGAGACAATTTTCTTTGGAAAATTCACTGTAAAATTTTGTGTTCAACCCCAATCGAATAACTTTTTTTCGGCAGAAATGTAGGTATTGTTATCATCTTTCGAACGGTATATCGAAATCTGTGCATGTTCGTTCTTTGCATTGATTAAGGTATTTCCGCAATACACGCCCGGGATGATTTCTTCGCAGTATATACCATCATATATTTTTTCTTTCGTTCCGCTACCTTTTACAATTAAGACTTAAGTATACAAATTTTCAAATATACCGTTATAACCATAGGAATGGTAATGTATACAGGATATACCATACGTACGTGGCAGTCAATGTGCTACCAGTATGCCGGCATTCTAGTACATTCTGCATGCAGGATATCGACGTATCTAAATAACAAATACCCCGAGGGATGGATCTGGTTCATATTAAATGACTCGTAAGAACTGCGGATTTAACCATCTACACTCATTTTTATAGTCAGCTATGAAAAGTGAAATTTACTCAAGACGAATGAATACAAGAAAGGAAATATTGTCGCGGATCGGGGATGTGCTGCGCACAAACTAAGGAGCGTGGTGAGGTCGACAAATATCAAAAGAGGATTAAGACGAAGGGCAGTGGCATGCATTAGTAATCATAGAATAATAATGGAATAATGAAATAATATTGAACATATTTTATATTCATAATATGTTAAATAAAAGTAGTATAATAAAGCTGTTGTTGTACGTTTCTCTGCACTTTTCTTTTGCATAACGATTTTATACAAATATCCCTCAGAATTTTTCTCCGATTATTTTTTTGGTATGCCGTTATAAAAAGAATAATAGGGGCTATTCCGAAACAAATAGGAGTTTCACATGGTAATAACCCTATATTCCGTGTAAAATTGCATGAAAGTTTAATTTTGAGAAGAAAAAAAATTAAAATTTAAGTCTACTGCAAAATAACAGTGAAAGGTAACGTACCTGGAAATGGACAAGAGGAAAGGCCATTTTGTTACCTACTACAGGAAATTTGATTCAAGTCGATACTTTACGGAAAAGCATTCTGTCAGGTACCTCTAAAACCTGCAGTTATGAATCACTCTATAGCTGTGCTTTTTTGTGTTCGCAGAACAGAGCAGAACCAAAGATACACAAAAGAACACCTCATTCATTTTATTGGAAAGATTTAAATGAAGCGAGCAGTACAAATAGTTCGCAATTGACAGAAAAATTTGTTCTCACCAGTATATGGGAGTTCTAGAACAAGGTACATAAAAGAACACAGCTATTATCTGGAAAGTCGTTAAGATTGCACCCACTCCCAAACAATTTTTTGTTTCTAGCACCTCAACTTATCACCTGTTTCATTTATGACCACCAGCTCAAAATCACCCTAAAATCTTCATAATAATAATTTTTTGTTTGTTTTTCAATCCAATGCCTTTTCCTATTTTTTAAACACCTGAAGTATGTATTTATTCATTTTTAGTTAATTAAGCTATATAAATATTTGAGGCTTTATAATTTATTAATATTTCTTTCAGGTTTCATCATTTTATAGACCAGAAGTAATTTCTGTTGCCTTTGGTTTGTCTTCTCTGATTCAAGGCAAGTCATTTTTAAGTAAGTTATTGTTGCAATAATATGCTCGAAGTTTAAGTAAAATCATTTTAGAAAAATCATTTACAACGCAGCATTATCAATGGATAGTATCATTGATATTATTGATAACATTCCCATTTTATCCTAGTACTAGTGACACAAAAAGCGATTTGTTACTGTAAGTTTAATTATTTAACTGTTAAACTTAGTATTTATTACATATGTATGTTTATATTTTTAGGTTTCTTGGAGTCTTTTTGTGGGTCCTCAAGGCAATTTTCAATAAATTATTTCAAGATAAGCTATGCATCTTATTTTCGGCTGCCGCTGTTATGAATCTGATATGGTGCCTTTACTTCAATAACAATCTTCTTGGAGCTCCTTCGGTACTTCTGTTTACGAGTTGGATTTTGGGAGGTAAAACAATTATTAAATTGGATTGTAGTATGAACTATATAGAGAACTCATATAGAAGAGACATGTAATGTGGGGAATCCCAAGCTTTTGAACATGCATGCACTCTCAAGTTTAGCTAAGAAATTTTATTTGATCTTATGTGCCAATTAGTCTGTTATAATCTCAAATGAATAAGTGTATTGCTAGAGACGGTGAAATGCAACATACTACTTTTCATATTTTTATTTATGAATTAATTGAAATAAAGATTTGGGTTTTTAAAGCCAGATAACCGAAGGCAAATTTGGTCTTACCAATATTGGTGATGCCATAAAGTGGAATCAGTGGTGATCAGATAGTAGTTGCTCTATTATCATTGGCAGATAGTATAGACGTGATTTATTTCGGCTTCCGCATAATAAATATGTAGAAAAGCCCAATCAATAAACAGTATCTACAAACTGAGAGAATCCCGTTCTAATATTCATCTAGGTGTAGATAATAAAGTGAAATTGCTATTCAAGTGCTTGGGCTTAATTTTTGTGTCTGTTTTACGATGTTAGGTTAATTTTAATTCCATAAGTAATAACTGAAAAAGTGCAATAGGTCAGAATATTTACGACCTACATTGTCCGTCTATGGAATAACCTTCCCTTGAATGTCCAAACTGCAGGCACTGTCGGTGCATTTAAGCGACACATTGAAACACTTATAGTATAATATTACTCTATTGTTATAATGAATTATATTCATGATCTCAACAACAGAATTTATGTGTAAATATATAAATTTAACTCTAAAAAGAAACTAAGTTCTAATAATAGTAGCTAATTTTTTCATTTCTTATAATTTAGAAAAACTTTCTTCTTCATTTTTTTTATTTCTTATTAGTATTCAAAACTCGATCTGTAACACCTGTATATATATAATGTACAGAAAAAGATTACTAACTCTTGTGTACACTATCCTTTATTTCTATTTCTATTTCTACTCATTTCAACATCTAATTTTATCCATGCTAAGATGGAACCTCTTGACGAATTATTATTTATTGGTGATTTCAACTTATATAATATATAACATTGTTACGAGCGTGGCCTTTGTTCGCTATCAAACAAAATATTTCAATTATAATTCACAAGCTCTGTATATTTAACTCTACTGTTTACTTTCACAAATTCACAAACAATCAAATCAGCTCTTTAGTTATCGCTAGTACTGTACTTCTAATTTCGCAATCCAAAGAGCTTACTTCATTCACTTGTTGACTTGTTCACTATGTTCATCTAATCGAGATTCCAGATAATTCTTTTGTTCCTCAAAAGCATTCCTTTGTTCCTTCAAGTGAGATTGATTTTGTTCCTCAAGAGCATTCTTCATCTGCAGGGCTGAAAGCTCCAATTTACTCATTAGAGTACCGAAAAGAAGTTCCATGCACATCGCAGCCTCTTCTTCAGGTTCGGGTTCTTCTTCGAAAGCAAATGTTTCAGGATTTTTTTCTTCCTCTATCAAAGCCTGTCTAAGTCGCTCGACTAGAACATTCTTTAGACCTGTCATTTGCTAACATCGCTACCCCAACTCCATTTTCAAGTCCTGTATGAGAAGCTTCTCTAGTTTATGTCCCATTCTTTAGTAATTCACTCACAGTTTAATATAAGATTATCTTGCAGAACTTTCACTTAAAGAATGAAAATTTCATACGATTTCACAAAATTAACCAGTCTTTAAATTTCAAAGTCAAATGCCACAACTTTATTTCGCACATTTATCCCAGTTCTGACACCAGTTGTTACGAGCGTAGCCTTTTTCGTTATTCAAACAAAATATTTCAATTATAATTCACAATTTCTGTTTATTTAACTCTACTCTTTACTTTCAAAAATTATCAACTTAGTTATCGCTAGTACTGTACTTCTAATTATCGCAATCCAAATAGTTTAGTTCGTTCACTTCACTGTCTCGAATTGTCTCTGGAAAATAAGACTCGCCTCCTGGCGGTAAGAAGTGCCGTGTTTATACTCTATACTCTCCGAATCTAAAGATGTCGCTTGCTGTGATACGATTCTCCAAAAGTAATTTATGTCCGTACTTAATAAGTTATTTCAATCGAAGTATCCATTTCCAATAGATGTATGCTTTTTTCTATTGCACGTAACAATATATGGGTACTAAATGAAGCCAACGAGGTAATAACTAAAGGAGAAGCGACCTCACGTAAGATCCGTGTACATGAGCGTACCCAAAATTGCCCTGCATTTGTATATGTTTCATTCCATCATTTTTGGTCTTCACTGTCAAATCCATACTTAGGTTTGATTTGTTTTGGGCTTGGCGCATTGACGCAGGAAAACCCGTGAAATAACCCTAGGGGCACGAAACAAATATTACTCACAAACTTTTTACCACTGAACTTTTCTTCTTAATTATTAACTTTTTTATGTTCATGTTTGCAAATTCAGTAAATACTTTTGAGTATATAAAAATAAAAGAGATTAAAACTGCGCACAGGTTGTACAATTGTGTATAGGTGTACAAATTTTACGGCACTTATGTACAAACAATATCAGTGTCATTGTGTTAGAAATGGATACGTGATATGTTCTCATTTTCATCTCCTTTAGCTCTTACCTCGTTGAATGAAGCTGACGATGATTATCTTCCTCTTAATAACTTGACAACAAGGGAATCACTCTTCCTGGACACTATTTCAACTCTTGATCTAAGCTAAATCAGTATTGTTAAGATTGACATGGCAATTAGATCTAGTATTTTATACTGACGCGGGTAACTTATTAGTTGAACCTATAGGCTTAACCACAATGTGCATAACTTTGCATATACAAGCCTTGAAAATATCACGAATGCTTCCTTATGCATCACTAACATTTGTATAGTATTTACACAAACTGTCAAATTTGCTTATGCAAAGTACGATCGCGAGCGTACAGACAGAAGTTGACGAAAGGAATTAAAACTTGACGAACGACTTCTTATTCCTATTGTGGGTTGTTATTATGAAAAGCAATTGCTCGTATCTATGCATATGCACATTGTGGTTAGGCCTTATCCCGGACATTACTGTCACTTGATAAATACCACAACCTCTAATAATTACATATTGCCATGATTTGAGTGACCTGAAGTGAGTTAGCTGAACAAAGTTATACAACAAAATACTAAAATATTACGGAAAGAATGTTAAAATTTATTGGCACTTTGTTATTTTTGAATACTCTGCCGAAGTTCACTAGAGTTTCATTACAAAATCAGCTGAAAAGACCCTAGATAGTGAGAATATATCGTGAGAAAAATTTTGACAGCTACATATGAGGATCATTTTTGAGGATCGATTTTGCGGGAGAAAACTTATATATTTCACTGATGCTTTATTTCACAAAGGTAAAACATTTGCACTCCAAAGTGTATGCTCTGCCGACATAATTAATTTCTGTACCTAACAAAAAACTCCATTTTCGTTTTCCGCATACTGAATGTGCTTCTATAACCTAAAAACTGCACTGGATAACAAGGAGTCCAATTTTCGAGCAAACAAGTCATTTGCATTACACCAAAATATTACCACAGTATATTCATACAGCAGCCCAGCTGTCTGTCTGTCAAAACTGTGAAACGAGTAGGATGCTTCTATAATGAGACTATACTTTCTCTTTCAACAGTTTTAACTAACACACTAGTCAATTTCTAATAAATACAAAGGTTCCTATGTAAATCTAAAGTGGAAGAAACAGAACTTACAGCATGCACAAGCTTGTACCAGAGGAAGAGCGATAAAATGACAATCGAAACTATTTCTGGAAGAAAAAAAAAAAGCTAAAAACAATTTGTTCCACTTCCCATGCCATTCGGCTTGGTAGAACTATCGAACTGTCACAAACATTATTACATCCATTTTGCCAGTTACACTGTTCATGGCACGAACACCACTTTGCAATCAAACAGCTGTTTGGTAATGGAACAATACATTTGCAGACTGGTGCTGAGATGTGTACTTACATACATAAAACTAATACTTCTCCCAACCATTGTGCAACTAGCTACTGTTCGTTCATTTACATCCGTGTTATACTTAATAGTTCCCTCTTATGGGAGAAATTTTGATGTTTTTTTTTAATTAAAATTCTAAAATTCACTTTTCAGTAGTTTGTTCTAAGCTGGGCTACTGTATATTACTACCATCAACTGGAAAAGGAAAAAAAATACTCTGTCGCACAAATTTATCTCTTTTTGTATGATCTGCTTTAATGAGTTATAACGAGTTCACAGTTGTATTGTCTGCTACATCGAATAAATCAAACAAGAGGAGACTTGGATAATTATACCAGACAATTGTACTGCTAACGAAAATATTAAGAAGCAGTGCATTATGAATCGAACGTACAAACTTGGTGATCATACAGTGGGGGATCTCAAGTTATCCTAAAGCAAATTATACGACTCGCAACAAAAAATGACTTTGCAGAAATGAAAGATCAGTTAGTAGCATTGAAAAATGAAAATTTAGAGCTAAAATAAGCGATATCTGATCTGGTTGCACGAGAACTGGGGCTTAGGCGTTCATTGAGGTACCTTGAGTTGAAACATAGGAGAAATAATTCGATCTTCAAAGGAATTGATAACGCAATTAAGGAACATCCAGCGCATCCAGTGCATTATGAATCGAACGTACAAACTTGGTGATCATACAGTGGGGGATCTCAAGTTATCCTAAAGCAAATTATACGACTCGCAACAAAAAATGACTTTGCAGAAATGAAAGATCAGTTAGTAGCATTGAAAAATGAAAATTTAGAGCTAAAATAAGCAATAGCTGATCTGGTTGCACGAGAACTGGGGCTTAGGCGTTCATTGAGGTACCTTTAGTTGAAACATAGGAGAAATAATTCGATCTTCAAAAGAATTGATAACGCAATTAAGGAACATCCAGCGGTTACAATTTCTAATGTATGCAATGAAGTTCTGGGTGTACAAAAATTCTCGGAAATTGTAAGTGCCCGTCATAGTGCTCGTCATTTAACAGCAGCGTCAAGCTCAGGAGCTTCTTGTTACCTTGTTGAATTTGGATCATCAGCATCAGTACAGAACATATTGAAAAATTCAAAGAAGCTTATCTGCCGGCTATGCGAAAAAATGTAATACATATTTTGCTTAAAATCAGGTACGAGTTGTTAAAATTGAATGAAAATAAGAAGAATTATGTTCGTGATGATAAATTAGGTATAGAAGGCATGTTATTTTATTTGGAGAATGGTAAAATGTTTTATGAGGGTGAGTAGCGTTAGGCAAATAAGTGAACTCTTTTCGAATAAGTTTGCAGTTAGGGGTGTAGTTTGAAAGTATGAAAGAGATAGTTTAATATCGTCGATATCTTCTCGAAGTACGCAATAACAATCTCCCGTCTGCCAGAAAACTATGTCAATATTTATAAGCAAAATTAATGTTAGTGATAGTTATAGTCATGGTGATATTAATTCTGCTTTCTGTGTAGATCAGAGCGAAAAATATACAGAAAATAAACTCAGTGTTTTGTCGTACAATATAGCAGGCTTAAGGAACAAGCCGCTCTTTCCAAATTTCTTGCAATGTGTTAAGGAATACAATATCTTCTGCTTGTATGAAACTCATGTTGCAGATGAGGACACCTGTAAATATAGTAAGTACTTTAGCGGGTTTGAACTATATTGGGTCGGCGCTACTAGATTCACAGTATGGCAGAGCGAGTGGTGGTTGGGTAATAGGAGTTGATAAGAAAATACTTGGAAATGCAGTCAATGTTCTCTAGATGAATGGTTGGCCCGTTTTAGAGTTAAAGCAACAATTTGGGAATTTCCGCTTACTTCCTGCTTATATTAATTGTAATAGCTGGGAATCTGATTTTGAAAGACTTGTGGACGTGGGTAAATGTTGGGATGACCATAGTATTGTAATTTTAGGAGACTTTAATGTTGGAATCGGTCAAATGCAAAACCTACCTGAACAACTAAACATCGATCCAGGCCTAACTTTTTGTAAAGGCTCTACATCCAATGCTAGGGTAAAAATTTAGAGATTTTTATAACTTTATCTTATAATTTGTGCCCATTGGTGCAAGATCTGCACGTCTCATCACAGGTATTCTCAAATCATTTATCGGTTGCTCTTAACATATCTTTATTTGACGTAGGGTCTACCCATAGGGAAGAGGCTAGACTCTTGACGTTGATTCCTAAATTAAACTGGGGAATGCAAACTAATGACATATACAGAAATAACGTTACCACCTTGTGAAATATCTTGAGCCCGATTGTGGTCGCACATTCAATCGAAGATTTGATCGGAGTGGTAATGATACTTAATATGTACCGTCGATGTAATACAGCCTATGCCCACAGATACTACATAAAAATAAATAAATATTTTAAAATGTTGTGCAAGGCCAAAGAAAGTTGTATTATGAGACAATTAAAGATAAACTTAACTCTGTGAAAGACTTGAAGACCTGGTGGACCTTGGCGAAAGAGGTTACGGGTAAAAGGTTTACGATAGGCTTGCATTTAGATGTAAATGCTCTAATGAACTATTTTAAAGTTCTGTTAGGTCTAGGTTACAGAAAATAGACCGATACTTTACGCTGCTCCACTTATACACGATGACATCTTAGACAATGAGTTCCATTTATCCGAACTTTATAAATCTAAGGTTAAGGGAATTGCTAGAATTCCTTATGAATTCTACAAGAATGCTCCAGAATGCTTTTTAGTAAAGATAGTAAGCTATTTTAATTATATCTACACTCAATGTAAGATACATGATTCCTTTACCACTTCTATAATTTTCCTCTTAATAAAAAAAAAGTGATATAAATAAAATTGAAAATTACCGCGGACTGTCGTTTATGAATACAGTTTCTAAGCTGTTCGTGGGAATGCTATATAAGAGAGCAATTTTCTGCCAAAGGCACTACAGTATTTTGAATGAGAATCAAGCTGGTTTTCGTCGCGGTTATTCGACGGTTAACAATATTTTTAATTTAAGGTTAGTCATTCACTCAATATAAAGAAAGTTTACGCCTTCTTCGTAAATTTCAAGGCAGCATTTGACACAATAGACCGCGGTGCACTTTTCTATAAGTTGTTTAATATTGGCATGTCTAGTCAGTTTCTACGAATGGTTCAAAAGCTGTATGAAGGTACAACTGTTCAGGTTTGGAACGGAGAGTATTTACCGACAGATTTTCATGCCAGATCAGGGCTTAAATAAGGTTACATTTTGAGTCCGCTTTTGTTTGCGCTATTTATTAATTACTTGAGGACTTTATGGAAGTTGGTCTTACCCTTGGTGATATTAACTTAAAAGTGTTACAATATGCTGATGATATTGACATATTGACTGAAGATCCGTGCAAGCTACAGCGTATGATTAATAATCTTCATGAATACTGCAGGTTATGGAACCTATTTGTCAACTTAGACAAGTCTAAAGTCATGATCTTCCAACGTGGAAATGCTGTGAGTAAGACTATTGAATATTGGGTTTATTTGGACACAGAGATAGAGATTGTCACAAAGTATTCTTACTTGGGTATTACATTAAGACCAAAACTTGCCTTAACCTCAATTTTTAGAATCGATTTGAATCTCCTATAGTAGCTATTAATGTGACCTGAAACAATTTTATTGGAAAATATGAAGTTCCACCATCAAACAAGATCGCTCTTTTTAACTCTGTCTCAAGGTACTCTGCTATGGAGCTCAAGTGGGGGGTTTCTACAAAGTGATATTGTTGAAAGTTTACTGAGATTTTTTGAAAGAAATTGCTTCGGTTACTTCGAAATACACCTAACTATATGTTAGATCTCGAGTTTGGCTTTCTCTTATTTATATACACATTGAAGTACCACTTGGATTATATGTTGAAGCTCCTGTTCCGCCTCGCTCCAGATAGTTTCCTTATCAATTAACTTGGTGGGCTGGTCGCAACAATGTATTCTGGTACCAGTCCTGACAAGAACTAGGTAGCTCTTATAAAGTTGAGCTAAATTTATTGGAACACACATGCAGGTATGACGGCATGCGAAATATTTTGTCCAATCTTTTAAAAAAGGAAGAATACAAAATAAAACAAAGAGCTATTGATAAAGCAAGGGGTTCTATAAAACATGAGCTGTACAGTAAACTGAAATACTTGAACGAAAATAACTACTTCCGTGATGAGTATTCCTTTAAAAAATTTAATATTATTTGTAGGTATAGAGGTGGTCTTATAAATTTGAAGGCCAATCCCTTTAAGCGTGAAGCTCAATCTGTTCTCTGTGTAATCTAGATGAGGAGGAGAATTTGTTACATTTTGTTGGAACATATCCCATCCTAACCGAGTTTCGCGTTAGTGCATTCGGAAAGAGAAAACTGACAGAGGAAGAAATTATAGAGGTATTAAGTGCCTGGAGATATCAAGACTTCTTGGTGAAAGAATTTAATAATTAAATTGAATTGAACTAATTATACACCTTTTTTTCTGTCTATTTTTCGCTCTAATATATAAGTAAAAGTAGAGATTACTCTTTAGGATTTTTTACCGGGGTAAACTTATATTTGTTCAAGAAGGCATATATTTGGATTCTCCGGTATATAGCAAAAGCTAAAAAATGTTTTTAATTTGTTATTTCATCACACAACCCATAATATTTTTTGGAGAGAGTGAGAAAAATAGAAAAAAATGAATTTGGTTTTTTAAAGTTTTTTAATAAATTTTTTTTTCTATTTTTCTCAATTTTTTTCATTTCTTTTCTTTATTCTTTTTTTCATTTGTTTTTCAATTCACTCAATTTCGCTATTTGAGAGTCAAAACCAAGACTTGAAACTTGTCTCCAAAAAATTATAATGGGTTGTATGATGAAATAACAAATTAAAAACTTTTTTTAGCTTTTGCTATATACCGGAGAGTCCAAATATATGCCTTCTTGAACTAATATATAAGGTATAAATACTTAATATTAAATAGGTTTGATGCTAACTTGTAATTATAAGTTGCTAATAAGTTGCTAGATAACTTGCTAATCTCGGCAGACGGCTTCGGTGCCATTGCTGTAGTTTATTTTATTTTCATTATTATTGATTATTACCATGAAACTCGAAGCTTTACAAATTGTGATGAAACACAATACTTTCTCAATTTTTCTTTCCAGTAGACTTACCTCTCCTTTCAATACATAGCTGTCTTACAATAATGTTGATGAAGATTTCTTAAATTTTACATAATTCTATTCGATTTAACGATTCTCTAAAACATCTCCGCCATGATTCAATAAAGAGCTTAAAAAAATAATAAATTGTGGAAAAGTTATATGAAGGACAAAGACATTATAAGCCACAACAATTTCTTCACATCCTACAATGAGTTCAAAGAACTTTCCTCTACATTCTATGATGATTATTTCAAAGCATGCGTACAAAATTATTCAGTAACACTCGTATCTATTTTAAGTTTATTAATATGAAGAAAAAAACGGACAACTAGCCCAATACCATGAGGTACAAAATTTCTGCAAGTGATGGTTCGTTTGCTTAATTTTTTGACAATGTATTTGTCTCGCCAGACTTTCAACCGAAATAATAACTTTAGTCATATGAACGACTTCCATAACGTTTCATTCACTATTGAGGATATTAATAGGCTTAACAATGGGGCCTAATGGGATTGCTCCAGGCTTTTTTAAGTCATACTGACTCTCCTAATAAAATCGCTCGATAGCGGTTATTTCCTTCAGCTGTGAAAAAATTATTTTATCATACATATCTACAAAAGCGGTACTAAAAGTGAAATTTCTCAATCTCAGCTTTCAATTGGAATTTTGTCCCGGATACCATTGGTGGATTTGCAAAAGGCTTCCAGACCGATTCCATTTATACAGACTTTCGTAAAGCCTTTGACAAGTTATCTCATTCCGTGATACTGTTTAAAATGGAAAGGATGAGTTTCCGCTAACTTTTCTGAAATGAATGGAGTCATATTTAGATAACAGAATATCCCAAATCTATTTCCGCCATTCCATCTCTAAAGTCTTGAAGGCTTCGTCTGGCGTACCTCAAGGAAGTCACTTTAGTCCGTTGTTCTTATTATATCTATTGCCGACATTGTGTTTGTTGTGAGGTACTACAAAGTCTTCATTAATGCTGACGACGATTTCAGAACTTTTGTATTTTTTTTTGCAAGATGGCAACCAAAAAATTAATTGTTCCTTCATCGATATAAAAAAAAATGTATTGCAGGCAGTGCCGCATTTGTATCTTTGGCGCCCTTAGGCAATGTATATACGCGCCCCATAATCTGTAATAAAAGTTAAAAAGTACATATGTACACTATAAACTAATTATATGTCGTGCTTTTTTTAATTTATTTATTTAGTAGTAAGTAAAAATGTCATAATGTACACATTAAAATTTTCGCCTTGATTTTTTGTCAGCAAATTCATCAATTATATCAGTATAATTAATATCTGATGTAAAATCAGATTCTATTGATAAAATAGCTAGTGCGTTTAAGCGTTGTTCTTTTACAGTGGATCTTAAATACGTTTTCAATCTTTTCAACAACGAAGAACTTCATTCCGCAGAGCAGTTAGTTAAATGTGTGCACAAAAATATTCTTAAAATTATATTCATATTTGGAAATACAGTTTCTAATTTTTTACTACTTATTAGTATACTGAGTTCTAATATAGAATTTTCAGAATTTTCATTAGATTTATGATGCCAAGTGAACACATTCTTCCATAAAACATTCATCTAAATCGTTCTTGTATATCCGGTATAAATTTTCTGCAATTGCCAATATTTGTTTAGTTTGGTATATAGGTAGTTAAATTGTTTAAAAATTCAAATTTTTGTAAATTAATTCATATGCTTCAAGCCTCTTTTTCAGTTTTTCACTAAGATGACATTATAACATTAAATGTTTTGGTTTTAAAATCCTGATTGATATGTAATTCCGATTCATCAATTATTTCATCATGAAACATTTTCCTTTTTCTCCCTCGTTTTCTTTCAAATTCTTTAGCAAACGATATTTCCTTGGCCTTAGATTCATAGTTTTCATATAAATTTAACATTGAATTTACGAATCAATGATTTGTATTGCTCAACAACAATCGACAAATCAATTTCTATAGATTGTAACTTTAAACTAGTGGCATTAAAGCGTTTTAAAATAGATTTCCAAAATGTCATCATAAAAGCACATTCGAGACGATTCATTTGATTATTAATACTTTGAGCTTGGCTTCTAACTTGAGAAGATACAGTTTCATCTTCTGATATTTGTTTTAAAGCTTTATAAATTCGCGCTCAGTTTTCACACAGGGTTTTGCATGCATCATACCGACAAGACTTGTATTGGAAAGATTCTTAATGGTTCGTCCTTTTAAAACATTAGTTAACACTAACCAACGACTTGTTGAGGAAGAAAAGAAATTAAACAGTTCTTGCAAAAAATTGAAAAAGGATGCTGCATCTCGACAACAATCTGCAGCAAATTTTCCAACCAAGTTCATTGAGTGTGCTGCACAAGGTATAAAATGTGCTAGTTCATTGTTGTTCTTAATTCGTGCTTGCAGTTCTGAATAAATTCCAGACATGTCTCTTGCGTTATCATAGGATTGTCCTGTCAAATTTTTTATTTTAATTTTATTTTCATTTAAATATTTTCATTTAAATATTTCTCCATATTTTCAGCTTTATGTCCTTCATTTTCCAAAAATTTCAAAAAATGTTCCTCGGGCACTCCATTTTGTACATATCTAATAATAAAAGCAAGTTGATCAGTATGTGATACGTCAGGCATAGAGTCTACACTAATTGAGTAATATTTTGCTTCTCTTACTTCGTTAATTATCTATTGTGTTACCTTTTCGGCCGTTGATATTACAATTTCTTCGAAAATCATTGAGAATAAATATGACGTTCCTGCTTTTCCTGGATTTCCATATTTTGCAATATGCGCAGCTAAAACTGGGTCAAATTCGGCAATTAATTCCATTGCCATTAAAAAATTCCCATTATTGATGTTTCCAATGATTTGAGTTGTTCCTCTTAAAGGCAATGTTCGGCTAGCAAGTTTTCGTATGATGCACACAACCCGTTTGAGCACCTGAACCCAATAATTTTTTTCCTTAAGAGTTTCGGAATTTAATAGTTCATTTACATTTGACGTAGAGTTACCTAACACCTAACAATCGCTACTTTAGAACGGTTTCTGACTGTCGGTGCTGTGATGTATTTTCATGCTGAGATAAACATTTTGCTACATTTTTCCAATCAGAATAACCCGTTGTTGCAAGTGCTGAACCACCACCAACAATCGACAAGGATCACAATAGATTGATTTGTTACTTTCCGAATATAGTAGATAATGTCGCCGTATGAATTCACCATTTTGAAATTTTCTTCGAAAAACACTTTCATTTAAATATCTTGCTACTTTATCGGTATAAACCCTCTGTGTTGATGAGCAATCTGTAGAGCTGTTTTGACTAATGCAATTATTATTATTACATAAATACACACCGTTTCCATGTAGCAGAATCAAGGTTTATTTTAATGTTGGTGTGATATTCGGATGATTCTTCTGGTATGATTCTTGAACAACTGGCAGATATATCAGTGTTCTGTTCTAAATTATTTGTCTCAGTATTTTTATTTTGTTCTAAATCATCTTGCTCTAAATCATTTAATGTTTGAATCAGGGACCGTAAATAATTATTATTACTGATTTTTCAAATGAATAAATCATGTATCAAGCGGAGGTTCTTCGAAGCGGGTATAAGTCACATAGTAATATATTTTTATGCAGTTTCATTATGAGAAATAATTAAAAAAA
Source organism: Dioctria linearis (assembly GCA_963930735.1). Taxonomy (NCBI): domain Eukaryota; kingdom Metazoa; phylum Arthropoda; class Insecta; order Diptera; family Asilidae; genus Dioctria; species Dioctria linearis. Next base: position 186,557,788 of record OZ005740.1, read on the forward strand.
TGTGATTTTTAAAATTAAAGTCATTCCATAATTATAACAATTGTTTTTGATTTTTATTTTTTTTTATCAGAAATAATAATTATTTTTTTGATCAGATATAATAATTATTTTCGATTATTATTTTTTTTTTTTGATTAGATATAATAATTATTTTTGATTTTTATTTTTTTGATCAAAGATAATAATTATTTTTGATTTTTATTTTTTTTGATCAGAAATAAAAATCATTTTCCGATTTATATTTTTTTGATCAGAAATAATAATTATTTTCGATTTTTATATTTTTTGATCAGAAATAAAAGTCATTTCATAATTACATAATTATCTGATGATTTTTGAGTTAAGTAAATAAATAAAAACTATATGCTGCTAGTAAATTGAAAAATAAACCTTTAAATATTTGTTATTAATTACCAAAAATAAAAATTACGAAAATTTAGCTAAAATTTTTATTACTGCACTACACGTTGTTTAATTTAACAAAAAGTGTTTTTCTAACATTAACATCTGATAGATTACATCAAAGATCGCTAAGTATTAATTTCAATACAGAAAATGCCCTTTCCACACTAACTTGTGTGGCCGGAACAGCGTGCACTATTAATGCAAGTCTATACAATGACAGTTACCTTTAATAAATTCCTACCCGAACATTAAACTGGAAATGAGTAGGATCACATGTAGGCAAAGACAGTTCGACGAGCGCCGCACTCAATACTCAAATAGGCACACACAATTCGGAGCTCACCAGCAGCTTACCAGCAGCAAAATTATCCTATCGCTGAAAATAATGGCAGAGGACAACTTCGTCATATGAGGCTAGTATGGTGGGTAACCCCAGAAAACTTTTCCTTGGGAAACGATTGTACGCGGATGTATTCAGGCGGCGAGACCTCCCGCGAGAAAAATACTCAACCCGTAGTCCATCAACCACCCAATTAAGCCAAATGAGCATCCCAATAAAGATGCATAAAAGCGCCTTAGTGGTTGCTTTCTCTATAAATATCTTTTAGATACCAAAAGCAAATTTTATAATAGACACTGGTGCAGAAATAAGTTTACTCAGGGCAGAAGCTACTGATGATTCTATTCTCGTATATGAGAAAGAAAAATCCACGATAACCACCTTGTCTGTTAATTGTTTTCCTTCATTTGGAGTTTCATATGGAATAATAACCATTCAAAATAACTGCAAAATATAACATCCCTTTCATAATATACCAAACGGTAATAATTTACACTATGATGGGATAATAGGAAATGACTTCCTATCTAGATATAAATGTGTTATAGATTATTCAAAGAGAATATTTTAGTCATAAATACGAATGCCTGCTAAAGACAGGAAAATGAAAATACATTAACAGAACCTTCTCCGCCAGTAATTGAGAGTAAGATAAACAAATTAAATCACGAAAATAACACTTTTGAAGCAATATCCAAAGCTAAAAGTGAGTGAAGTTCATACAAATAGTGACTACAGTAACGTAAATATGTTGATAACCTTCCACCAAATAATATATTATTTTAGGCTATCGTTCTAAAAAGTCCCACGAACTCAAAAAGTTGATACAGATTCACGACGCTACGACTGTGATCTGTATAGAACAAGCAAAGATCAAAAAGTTTATACAGATTCACAATGCTACAACCGTGAACTGTATATGGCAGGTAAAACTAAGAGAATAAATAAAATCGAGGATAGAAAATCCCAGCCAAACCAAGTGATAAGGATCAAGATGTAGTAAAATCTAACGAATCTAAAGTAAAAACTAATAAAATTATACTACCTGCACGAGAATTAACAGTCTCACTCCCATCAGAAGAAAAAAAAAGTGATATATTTTTAACCGGAATCTCCACGAAATGAGATTAAAAGACAAATCAACGACATGATAGACCAAAATATCATAAGCCCGATCAAGAGTCCATGGAACTCCCCCTTGTTGGTGTGCGGAAAATTGCTCGCCCACAATTGCCCGCCCACAGTTGCTCGCCCACAATTGCTCGCCAGGAAAGTTGCTCGCCAACAATAGATATCAATTTCAAATTTTATGGAATTTTATATTATAAATTGGAACATTACTGGGAACGCAGACTGCATTGTATAAATATAGTTATTATACAGATACTAGAAGTACTTGTAGTTTTAAAATCAAACTCTTTAATGTACCTATAAGAGAAAAACATGTTTATTGAATTAATGAAAAGTAAAATTTTATTTGACAACATAGAAAATATAAAATTCCAAGAAGTTTTTCCAAATGAGGAAAGTTTTGTTAATTGTAAACAATTTTAAATTTAATATTTGTAATAATAAGAATAATAATGAAAGAGTGGTGAAACTAGATGGAGATGTACAGTCACCATATATTTGCAGGTTAAAGTCAAAGCAAAGGTCGGCAACCTTATTGCCACGGCTGGCGAAATACAAATTTATTGCCGACCTATGGTCAAAAGGGATCAGGGGATTAACAAAGGATTTTCTGACGAAACGAAATCTGAAATTGTGATATGAAGAGTGGTGAAACTAGACGGAGATGTACACTCACCGTATATTTGCAGGCTAAAGTCAAAGCAAAGGTCGCCAACCTTATTGCCACGGCTGGCGAAATACAAATTTATTGCCGACCTATGGTCAAAAGGGATCAGGGGATTAACTAAGGATTTTCTGACGAAACGAAATCTGAAATTGTGATATGAAGAGTGGTGAAACTAGACGGAGATGTACACTCACCGTATATTTGCAGGCTAAAGTCAAAGCAAAGGTCGGCAACCTTATTGCCACGACTGGCGAAATACAAATTTATTGCCGACCTATGGTCAAAAGGGATCAGGGTATTAACTAACGATTTTCTAATGAAACGAAATCTACCCGTCGCGAAATTAATGGTCTATTTCTTTGTTTTCCAGGACTTTGCATCCTGCTTTGAAGCAATATAAGTCAAAATATTTTGCATTTTATATTCATTTCAAATTCAGCCTGTTATTATTCAGATCGTGTTAGTGTTCAGTGTGCTATAAGTTTGTCTCTCTTCCTAAATAATAATGGCGTTAAAATTTGTGCAAAGCGAGAAGGGAAAACGGAAGCTGCTGGATAAAGGGCATCTATACATCAAAGATAAAGAAAACAGTGAGAAAGTATTTTGGAAATGTGATCAGTCTAAAAAACTTAAGTGTCGTGCACGTGTCCACAGTGTCAATAATGAAATTGTCCGATATTTAAATGAACACAATCATGCTGGCGATGCTGCAAGGTGCGAAGTCGCGGCAGTCTATAGTGATGCTAAGTCTCGAGCAACAAATACCCAAGATGGGACACATCGCATTGTTGCTAATTCATATATTAATTTGTCAACTGCTGCAGCCGGACAGATGCCACGTATGGATAGTATGAAAAGGACAATGAAATGTAAGAAACGCGAAAGACTCTCTACCAGCAACTCCAAATACACTTTCCGAATTACAAATACCGGAGTTTAATCAAAAAACATTCGAAGGAGAACAGTTTTTATTGTTTGACAGTAACGATAGTAATAACAGAATATTAATTTTCTCTACAAAAGACAATTTAAATTACTTGTCACGAACAGAAAACTGGTACGCAGATGGAACTTTTAAGACTGTGCCGTCTTTATTTCAACAATTATATACAATCCATGCAATTGTAAATAATAAATCTGTTCTAGCAGTATTTGCGCTTTTATCGAAAAAAACCGAAGAGGCATATACAAATTTTTTCGACGAGCTAAAACGTTTGGAACCCAATTTAGCACCAAAGTCAATTATGGTTGATTTTGAGCAAGCTGTGTTAATTGGTTTTAAGACTGTGTTTCCAGGAGCGTCCCTTAGAGGGTGTTTTTTTCATTTTACGCAGTGTTTTTATCGCTGCATTCAACAAAATGGTTTGCAAAAGCGATATCAAGAGGATAGTGACTTAGTGACTTAAGAATGATACCCGCTTTAGCTTTCATTCCCGTTGCAAATGTAGAATGCAGTTTCGAAGAGTTATGCGAGAACGTTGAGTTTGAAGATAATTTGCAACCTGTATTGAATTATTTCGAGGGCACATGGATTGGTAGGCCAAATCGATGTTGTCGTCGCAATCCTCGATTTCCTCTGGACTTGTGGAACTGTCATAGTGCCGTTCAAAATAGCTTGCCAAAAACCAACAATTCTTGTGAAGGTTGGCATCGTTCCTTCACTGAACTAATTGGTGCACAGCATGCAGGTATTTGGAAGTTTATTGCCGCATTAAAAACTGAACAAAGCATGAATTCTGGAAAAATAGAACAATATATAAGCGGCTGTGATCCTAATATGTCAAGAAAAATATATCGTGACTGTGCGAAAAGGATAGAAAGAATTGTAGGCGATTATCCAAATATGTAGAACATTGATCGAATTTCTGCGCGGCATAGCTCAAAATTATAATTTTTGAATATTTATATTATACATAATTCGCTCATATATTGAATTATTGTCACTTAACGAAAATAATGCTTTGGTTATTTAATTTTCTTTATTAATATTGTTTTATTTTTATTTTTGCAATAAAATTATATAATTATATTATTAATAAATATACTTGTTGTTTTAGCAACCGTAGGTTTAAATCATATTCTTAATCTTCTTTATAAATACTTTTAGTTGACGACAATTGTTTGTGAACAATAATTGAAAATATATGTTTATGTTATGTAATAAACGTGTTTCTTAATCTATATTATCTGTATTCATGTAAATGCAGATGTGTTAGTTATATGCGAGCAACTTTCCTGGCGAGCAATTGTGTGGCGAGCAACTTTCCTGGCGAGCAATTGTGGGCGAGCAATTGTGGGCGAGCAACTGTGGGCGAACAATTTTCCGGTAATCCCCCTTGTTACTGGTACCAAAGAAGCCATATGAGACAGGACAAAAACGTTGGCAAGTCATAGTGGATTTCATACGCTTGAATGAGGTCACTCTTGGAGATTCCTACTCGTTACCAAATATAACGGATATCTTGGATCAGCTAGGTCGATCCAAATACTTTACAACCTTGGACTTCGCCAATTGATTCCATCAAATCGCAATGTCACCAAAGGACAAAGAGAAAACTGCATTCAGCACTCCATTTGAACATTATCATTATAATAGAATGCCATTTGGACTGAAAGGAACACCAGCCACCTATCAGCGGCTGATGAATAACGCCCTCACGGGACTTCAAGGTATTCACTGCTTTGTCTACCTGGATAATATATATTGATACAATTTACATGACCATAACGCCAAGTTTGTATGGGATACGTTTTGCCATGAATCATTTAAGGTCTTAAAGCAAAAACTCATTAGCGCACCAATTCTGGCTTACCTAGAGTTTGACAAAGAATTCAACGTCACTACTCATGCAAGTGATATTGCATCTCAAGGTGGAATTCGAAACGATCATACTATCTGTTTCGCCAGCCGGATACTAAATCCTGCAGAATGTAGATCCTATACAATTGAGAAGAAACTGGAGCAATTTCGTCCATACATCTATGAGAGAAAATTCAATATAGTCACAAGCCCCTCGTATGGCTCATGAGTTTGAAAGACTCCCTTTTTATGAGATGGAGAAGTAAGCCAGAGGAATATGATTATACTATAATCCATAAACCAGACAAACAAAATGCAAATATTGGCGCTTTAAGCCGAATTAAAATTGAGGAACCTGAGACTACGGTTCAAAAATCAATAAACGTAATGACTCGTAATCAAGCAAAAGCCTCTAGTCTGACCAAATATACATTAGATCTAAATAATATATATAATGAAAACGTTTCATCTCCCCATACAGACGATTTCTCTGAAATAAAAGGACATATACTGAGTCAGAAAAATTTATCATACAGATTCTTCATTTTACCCGAAACGGAAGATCCAACTGGAACATACCTGAAAGAGTTGTTTCCATCCTTGGATGAAATATTGCAAAATACTCAACTACACAAGTACATAAACGCCAAACAAACGTATATAATTGCTATGAAAGCCGCAGACAAAACAAATATTAAATACCCTAGCATAAATAAAGGATTATATCAAGGAAAAGGACATACGGGAAACTCACATTTCTATTCCTGAATTAGATATAGTAGCTCACGTAGAGCTAAAGAATATGATAACTTTCTCCCTAAAGGATTTGAATATCAAGACGAATATTTACACAACTCAATGAAAATAGTATCTGACCCAAAAGAGCAAGCAGTCATAATGGGTTCTTTTCATGAAATACCGTTAGGTGGACATCGAGGTATAATTCGGACTATTAAGAGAATTAAGACGGCACATAATTGGCCCGGATTAAACAACATGTTGAGAACTTTGTAAAGAAATGCCAATCATGTCAGATGAATAAGATTGACAGAAATCCTAGAGAGCCTATGAAAATTACTTTGACTAGTACAAGACCATTCGAGAGAATAGCCCTGGACATAGTGGGACCGTTGCCAATAAGCTATAACGGTAACAAGTACCTTCTTATATTCCAGGATGACCTCACGAAATATATTGAGGTCGTACCTCTACAGAAGCTCCAAGCGTACCTGAAGCTTTCGTTATAAATATAGTCTGTAGATATGGTATACCGGAATCAATACTGACAAACCAAGGTTCTAACTTTTTGAGCGAAATGTTTGCACAAATGTGTAAACTATTGAAAATTAAAAAACTACAAATGACCCCATATCCGTAGTCCAATGGAGCTTTGGAAAGGAGTCATAGAACTCTATCTAATATTTACGGCATTATGTGAACCGAGATCCGCAAACATAGGATACATGGATACCACATGCTATGTTCACCTACACACTCTAGTACAAACTAGTCCATACTAGTTAATATACAGTTTTCCACCCAATCCATAATAAAAGCAAACCCAACGGTAAGTTATAATTATAAAAACTATAGCAACGAATTAAAAGAAAGGTTGCATCAGATAGCGAGATAAATTATCATAAATAAGAAGGAAAAGTTCAAAGAATGGTATGATAAGAATTCAAAAGCGGGAACTTTCAATTTAGGAGATACGGTCCTATTGAAAAACCACACCAGAAAAAAAATTATCCCCTTTGTGGACAGGACCATATGATATAGTCACGATAAACTCTACGGAAAACATAACTATCAAAATAGGAAATAGAAATAGAGCAGTACAAAACAATAATATTAAGCTATACGTCGTTTAGAATAATAATCTATCATTTACCTTATCATATTTTGGACTTTCGTCTTCATCCTCCTAACCCCCAATGCAGACGCGCAAAACAAACCATTTCAATTAGTGAAGCACTCAATTGGCATAAGGAAAGCGAAAACTTAAGTTTAAGCAGTTTTGATGGTAATAATTGTCCAAGTGTGTAAAAAATATAAAGCTAAAAAGCTCAGCACAAGCAAAAGCACACAACAACAACAAGACTTAGAAAACGAGAACCCAAAGTCATCCTACCAGCTAATAATGTAAATCCAACCTTAATCACCCAATTTTCAACACAAAAGTAAAATACACGCATACTTTTTTTCTCTTTTCTTTCTTGAAAAAGAAAGCAAATTTAATGATAAAGCACAAGTAAAGCAAAATCATTGAATATTTATAAATAGATGTGCCCAGAATCATTGACGCCTTAGAAAGGGGATGTCGCTACGTGTCTTTCGTTTGTTATTTGCAGCTTTAAAGCTTCTAATAAAAGAATTATTAATGAGTGGTAAGGAGTTTTGATTTAGTTTTGAAACATTTTTATATTATATGCTGGAAAAATTGTATTTTTACCATTAAATAAAAGTTTCAATCATATCATCATATCTAAGGCGTCAATGATTCTGTGCACATCTATATATGTATAAATAATCAATGGCAAAATGCTGTTTCATCTACACGCCTAAAAATATGTTAATAGAGTAATTAAATTTTTTATATATGTATATGTATATTATACAGTATGACCAAGTCAACTAAAATAAACAAAGAATCGAAACGATTAAAAAAAATAAAAACAAACAAAGTTTGTTCGACCTTAAGAAGAATTTGCAATGCAAACAAATTCCTCGATGCAAACATAATTCTTGATTGAGAAAATATACATACCTGAGGTCATTGCTTTACCATATCAATACATTGTGAATCATTCAGAAATTGTGTGATCAGAAATGCTGACACTACAATACTGATTTTTAATTTTATATATTGTAAGTCTGCAATAATCCCCCCTCTAGATGGCAGAGGAGTACGGGGCAGGTCAGGCAGTCGTTGAAAAGGTCATGAAGTTCTGCATACATTGAGCTCTGCAAGTGGCCGTACACTCTGTACTTTTTAAAATACAGGGTATTTTGTGAAAGACTACCGAATTTTCTTTATCACCCTGTAACTCCGAAACGGGTGAGATACCGCTCCACCTTGCCATACAATTTTTTGTTTGGCTAAGTGACTACTATCACCTTCTGTCCTATGGACCGCCATGGACGAAACACCCTGTATAAATGGTACTATATGTATACATTTTTTTTGAAGAATGTTCACGTTTTCACCGCTGTAACTTCTTACACATCAGACTTACAAAAGGCTGTTTTTACAAAAAAAGTAAGGAATTTAGTCTTCTTCAAATTTATATTTTTACATCTTTGTCGTAGGATTAACCGTTGACGAATTATTTTGAAAAAAAAAACAATTTTTGGCGCCTTTAAACCATGATGGCGATCTGCGCGGACTCAAAAATACAATTTAAAGCTCAATCCAAGTAAGTGTAACTTTTTGAAACCTGAACTACTATACCTGGGCCATTTAATAACAGAAAATGGAGTCAAAACCGATCCCAGGAAGCATGAAGTAATACGAACGTATCCAGCACCACACAACGTGGATGACGTGCGACGACTTGTAGCCTTCTGCAACTGCTATATACTGTTGCGAGCGTGGCCTTTGGTTCGTTATTTAAAACACAATATTAAATAATTAATATATAAGTTCTTTATTACACTTAAATCATATAAAGTTCACAAACATTTATTTAATCAACTCAACTCTAATTATCGCTAACACTGTACTTTCAATTATCGCAATCTAATTACACACTATCGCTTCTTTATTGCTTTCACTTCTTAACACTGCAACGTCTAAGACAAGACTCTTTTTCTGGCGATGACAACTGTTATATTTATACCCTAGAAAACTCTCCGGATTATTCTGGACTGTTCTATTCCAAAAGCTTCTTGACTATTCTATTTGTTCTATTCCTGAACTTTCCTGTAGATTTCATAACCGATTCTCCGAACCTGAAGTCATTTACTCTCCGAACCTGAAGTCATTTACTCTCCGAACCTGAAGTTGTTTATTGCCAGTAGATGTCACCAGTTGTCTCTTTCTATTGCACGTAACACTGCCCCCTTCTTAAACTTGTTCGTCCCGAACAACAGGTGGTCCACGGTCTTGATGCTCGTAGTATTGACACAAGCGGTCCAAATGTACAATTTTGTGCTTGCCTCTTGTGCCACGCTGAATCCTGTATACCACGTCATTAATTCTAGTTACTACTGAATATGGTCCTTCCCAGTGTTGTTGCAATTTTGGAGAACGTCCCTTACGTCGTTTCGGGTTGTACAGCCAAACAAGATCACCTTCGTTAAATCCTGCGGAATTAGCACGTAAGTCATAGCGGGTCTTCATCCGATCAGTATTTGTTGCTAATTTCGTCCTCGTCGCCTCGTGTACATCAGCTAATTGTTGTTTGAGCTCCGATACGTAGTCTTCTGGTAACTTTTGCTCACCTCGGGGGGTACCGAATTTGAGGTCGCTAGGTAATCGCATCTCTCTTCCGAATATGACTTTAGCTCGGGTTTGTCCGGTAGTACTATGAACGGCTGATCTATAAGCCATTAGGAATATAGGAATATGTCGATCCCAATCGCGTTGATGATAGTCAACTACTTTCTTTAGATGCTCGATCAATGTTCTGTTGAAGCGCTCTACCATGCCATCAGATTGTGGGTATAGAGGAGTTGTTCTAGTTTTTCTTATTCCCAACATTTTACACATCTCCTGGAAAGTTCGCGATTCGAAGTTCCGTCCTTGGTCCGAATGAAGTTCGTGAGGCACACCAAACCTACTGACCCAATTCGTTATTATTTGTTCCGCAACTGTGGTTGCCTCTTGATTAGGGATTGCATTAGCTTCAGGCCATTTACTGAAATAGTCAATGGCAACTAATATATAACGGTTACCGCCATCCGTTTCTGGAAAAGGTCCAGCGATGTCTATAGCTATCCTTTCAAAGGGGGCTCCGACATTATACTTATGCATTTCTCCTCTGCTTCTGTGTTGCGGCCCTTTGCAAGCAGCACACACAGTGCATCTGCGGCACCACTCCTCCACGTCTTCTCGCATATGTAACCAATAAAACTTTTCTCGTATTTTGGAAATGGTTTTGTTCACTCCCAAATGTCCTCCAGAGTTTCCACCGTGCATTTCTTCTAGAACATCTTTGACGTTTGATGCCGGCACGACTATCTGCATTCGGAAAGAATCGCCATTAGGTGCTTCCCACTTGCGTTTTAATATACCACATTCAACATGAAGAGAGTTCCATTGAGCCCAGTAACTTTTCAGCTTCTCACTCCGTTCCGAAATATCCTTCCAGTCTGGTCTTTCCATGTCTTCTTTCCAAGCAAGAATTGTCCGGATCTTCTCGTTGTGCTGTTCGTAGGTCCTCGTTGTCCCAACCTGTAGATGGCTCCACGGTTACCAACTGTATAGTTGCTGTTGTTTCTTTTTCTTCCATCCGGGCTCAATGTCTGCATTCAAGTTTGCATGGACGTCGTGAAAGGGCGTCTGCATTTCCATGGATACGACCTCTTCGGTGTTGTATTTCAATATCATAAGCCTGGAGTCGCTCTATCCATCTCGCCACTTGTCCCTCAGGATTCTTAAACTGCAGAAGCCATTTAAGCGCTGCATGGTCGGTGCGAAGGATGAATTTCTGTCCGTAGAGATATTTATGAAAATGCTTTGTTGAACTTACAATGGCAAGTAGCTCCTTTCTTGTAGCACAATAATTTTTCTCTGACTTTGAAAGTGCTTTGCTATAGTAAGCTACTGGAACTTCTTGACCATTCTCCTCCTGAGAAAGCACTGCACCAATACCTTCATTGCTGGCATCCGTGTCTAATGTAAATGTTTTTCCAAGCTTTGGATAGTGAAGTACTGGAGCCTCACAGAGCTGTTGCTTCAAATTTTCGAAACTTTCGTTGCATTTATCCGACCATATGAACGGCTTTCCCTTTTCGGTAAGTTGATGTAGGCTTCTTGCTATATCTGCAAAACCTTTCACGAATCGCCTGTAGTAGGTAGCTAAACCAAGAAAACTCCGTAATTGATGTTTATCCTTTGGAACTGGCCAATTTTTGACGGCTTCTATCTTCTCTGGATCGGTTCTCACTCCTTGTGATGAAGCTATGTGCCCTAAATATTTAACTTCTTTTTTAAATAGAGCACATTTACTCGCACTGAGCTTTAATTTTGCATCTTTGAGCCTTTGAAGTACATCCCGTAAGTTGTTTTTATGTTCCATGAATGTCCTTCCGATTACTATTATGTCATCCAAATAGACAAGACATGTTTTCCAGGTTAAACCCCGTAGAACACATTCCATTAGTCGTTCAAATGTGGCTGGAGCATTACATAACCCAAATGGCATTACTTTGAATTGCCATAAGCCACTGCCAACTGAGAAAGCAGTTTTCTCTCGGTCCTCGGGATGTATTTCCACTTGCCAGTAACCACTTTTCAAATCCAGCGTGGAAAACCATTGCGCTCCGGAAAGGGTATCCAATGTGTCATCAATCTTTGGTAATGGATAGCTATCTTTTCTCGTCACGTTATTTAGTTGGCGGTAGTCTACACAGAATCGGGTGCTGCGATCCTTCTTCCTAACCAGAACAACCGGCGATGTCCAAGGGCTGTTAGATTCCTCTATGATGCCTTGTTTCTTCATGGAGTTCATCATGTCTGCAACTTCTGGTTGTTTGGCTAATGGCAATCTTCGTGGTGTCTGTCGAATGGGTCTGGAATCTCCTGTATCGATTCGATGCTGGACAAGATTTGTTTTACCATAATCATCATCATTCATTGCAAATAATTCCGAAAATTCATCGATCACCTCTTTGGCATCGTTGTGTTGTTGTTCACTTAAGGCACTGGACGAAAGAAGTTTCTGAACCTGTTGGGTAGTAGCTAGTATAGTTTTTGTCTCCGTGACATTACTACCATTATCTAAATTGACGATTTGGTAAACGGGTTCACAATTTCCAATTATAGCACCTTCTTTTAGTTGTATCTCGTTTTCGGATGTGTTAAGCACTCTGACTGGAATTAATGTTGCACCTTCTGCCTTCACTAAAGTCTTGCCAACGATGATGTTCGATGTAACTTTTGTGGGGTTAGGCTCCACCAGATAGAATCGGCAGGTCCCGATGTCATCAGTAAGCTTTGTCCATATTAGTGTCTCGGAGCATGGCGAAAGAGTAATATTTTCGCAAACCATCGTCCTTACTTTCGCAGGATGATCTGCTTCTTCTCCTAGTTTCATAGGAATTTCTATGTTGCCATATTTGAGAATCCGCTCTCCGACATCCAGATTTATTTTGTATGTGGTCATGAAATCTATTCCAAGAATGCAGTCATCCATTATGTCTGAAACCAGGAAAGTGTGAGGAAATAGTAGTTCGCCTAGTTGAACATCTAAAGTTATTTCTCCAAACACCTGTGCTGCCGCTCCAGTTGCTGTTCTTAGTAGATATTTGGTGGTGTTGTGAAGCCATTTGTTCTTAACAAGATCTGCTCTAATAATTGATCTTGAAGCTCCAGTATCGATAGTAACTGCGCAGTCATTTTTTCCTACACTTCCATATATAACAAGACTGCTATTATTTCTCTGTAACTGACTTACTTGGATGATGACTTCGGGGATGTCGATTCCACCAACCAACTTCTGCCCCACGAAGTTGGTTTTTACTAGTTTTCCGACTGCTCAAGAGGAGAGACGATGCGACTAGTCGCTGTTTGATATCTAGTCTCTCCACGAATTGCTTGTTCCCTGGCTCGACATCTTTGGCATTCTTCTTTCCCCTCTTCTTCTGGTGATTCCACTCGTCGACGTTTTCTGCAGTCTCTTTGAAGGTGCCCTGGTTTATTACAATTCCAGCATCGAGGGACACCACGTGAAGGCGGGCTCTGTGATGATTGCACTCTGTTACAAGTACATTCTTCCACTGAAATTTCTCTCACTCGTACAGCACTCCGTGAAGCTTGTCTGGCGGATTCATACGCTAATGCATAGGCTAGTGCTTCTGCTGTTGATTTCTTTCCTGCTAGCCTCAATGATTGTTGTAAATTTTGATCTGTAATAGCGTTCACAAATGCCTCCGTCGCTACTTCATTGAGAAAATCCGCATTCACGCTGGAGTATGACAGATGCGCTAATCTTTCTGCCTGCAGTTGTTGTAGTGATTCGCCATGTTTTTGAATCCTGTTGCGCAACTGTAGGCGATATACTTGCTGCATGTGCTCATCTCCGTAACGTAATTCTATCGCCTGTACTAATGAAGAGTAATTACGTTGATTTTCAATCGGTACCGTTTGTAAGAGTTCTGACGCAGGACCTCGAAGTGCTTACACCAGAGCTATAGCTTTGTCTTCATCATTCCATCCATTTACCTCTGAAGCTGCCTCGAATTGTCTCTTGAAGATATGCCACGAATTTTGTCCATCAAATATGGGAGGTTTCATTCTACCTGCACCGGATATTTCAGTTGCTCCGCTTAGAGGCTGACGATGCTTTAATCTTTCCAGATCTGATTTAAAACTGTCAAGCTGCTCGGTGACTTTTTGTTGAGCTTCCGCCACTTCCTGCTCGATTCCTTCAATTTTCAAATTTTGTTCGTCTAATGAGTTTTTCAGGAAAGTCTTCTGTTCCTCCAAACGAGTTTCTAGACAATTCTCCAAAGAGATCTTTTGTTCGTCCAAACGGGTTTCCAGAGATTTCTTTTGTTCCTCAAAATCAATCTTTTGTTCATCAAAACGGGCTTCCATAGATTTCTTCTGTTCATCTAAACGTGATTCCAGGGAATTCTTTTGTTCGTCGAGAGAATTCTTTTGTTCGTCCATAGATTTCTTCTGTTCATCTAAACGTGATTCTAGAGAATTCTTTTGTTCGTCCATAGATTTCTTCTGTTCATCTAAACGTGATTCTAGAGAATTCTTTTGTTCCTCGAGAGAATTCTTTTGTTCCTCGAGAGAATTCTTTTGTTCCTCGAGAGAATTCTTTTGTTCGTCCATAGATTTCTTCTGTTCCTCGAGAGAATTCTTTTGCTCATCAAAACGGGCTTCCGTTTTACTCAGTAAAGTACTCAAAAGCTGTTCCATTTTCATCGCAGGCGCTTCTTCAACTTCGATTTCTTCCAAGTTCTCTTCGAAAACAAATGTTTCAGGATTCTTTCCTTCCTCTATCAAAGATTGTCTAAGTCGCTCGACTAGAACTTTCTTTATGCCTGTCGTTTGTAATGACCGGTTCCCTAACTCCACTTTCAAATCCTGCGTTCGAAGCTCGTCCACTTTGCGCCCCATTACTGTAGTATAATATAAATTATTTTCCAGAACTTTTAAAATTTAACACAATTTCTCAAAATTAATCACTCTTTTAATTTTTAGTCAATTGCCACCACTTTATTTCGCGAAGTTATTTCACTTCTGACACCAGTTGTTGCGAGCGTGGCCTTTGGTTCGTTATTTAAAACACAATATTAAATAATTAATATATAAGTTCTTTATTACACTTAAATCATATAAAGTTCACAAACATTTATTTAATCAACTCAACTCTAATTATCGCTAACACTGTACTTTCAATTATCGCAATCTAATTACACACTATCGCTTCTTTATTGCTTTCACTTCTTAACACTGCAACGTCTAAGACAAGACTCTTTTTCTGGCGATGACAACTGTTATATTTATACCCTAGAAAACTCTCCGGATTATTCTGAACTGTTCTATTCCAAAAGCTTCTTGACTATTCTATTTGTTCTATTCCTGAACTTTCCTGTAGATTTCATAACCGATTCTCCGAACCTGAAGTCATTTACTCTCCGAACCTGAAGTCATTTACTCTCCGAACCTGAAGTGGTTTATTGCCAGTAGATGTCACCAGTTGTCTCTTTCTATTGCACGTAACAATACCCTTTATACCGAGTTTCGCAGAAGTAGCACGACCACTAAATGCACTCCTAAAGAAAATCAAATTGTTTCTTTGGACAGAAGAATGCAAGACATCGTTCGAAAGACTCAAAACAAAGTTAATAATTTCATCAGTTCTACAATATCCTGATTTTATCAAACCGTTTGTTTTGACAACGGATGCTTCAAACTTTGCGCTTGGAGCGGTGCGAAATTGGACAGGATTTGCCAATATCTTATGCGAGTAAGACATTAAATGAGCACGAACTTAATAAATCAATTGTCGAGAAATAATTGCTTGGTATTCACTGGAGAATACATTTTTTTAGACCCTATCTCTATGGCAATAAATTCACGGTCGTAACAGATCATGGACCGCTGGTCAGCCTTTTCACGCACAAAAACCCGTCATCAAGGCTAACAAGAATTCGTTTGGACCTTATGGACTATGACTATTTTATAAACAGGGAAAAATGAATACAAACGCAGATGCCTTGTCAAGAATAAAGATAAAATCTGACAAGTTAAAGTCAATGATACCGACAGAAATAAATATTATCACACGCAACATAGCGAAAGAGCAGCAAAACGGAATGGAAACAAGGGCCAATATAGAATCCGGCCAATTCTATATATGGGAATACCGGGGTAACCGTTCAGTACAGCGATAGTCCTATATTTAACTCTGGTTACATAATGGAGAAGCTGATACAAAAGATGAAGGAGAATAACATTAAAGAATTAGCACACGCAAAGGACGATGCTATATTCAACTATATAGAGATAAATGAATTCAAGAAGAAATTCAATAAGCTGCAGCAGAATGATAAATGTGGTAAGGCAACACCACTAAGAACATTACTGTATGAAACCCCCAATAAGAATTAATGATCCAAAGAAAAAGGAAGAATTGATCATAGAATATAACAACACCATGCACGGTGGGCATGCTGGAGTTAAGCGCTGCATAAATAAATTAAAACAACGGTATATCTGAAAAAACCTTAACAAATATGATAAATGCGCAAAGAATAAATACACAAGATACACAAAGGAACCGCTAGTGATAACAGACACACCAACCAGCAGCTTTGAAACAATCGTAATTGACACAGTAGGACCATTAAGGATGTCAAATGGATTTAGATATATTTTAACGCTACAGTACGAGTTAACAAAATTCATAGAGGTATACCCAATGGAAACAAAAGAAGCCTGCTCGGTAGAAAGAACGATTATTGAACGATTCATTCTAAGTTATGGATGTTTCAAAAGATTAAAAACAGTCAAAGGAACAGAATTTGTGAATTAACTGCTCAAAAACTGTTATGGTCGTAGCATATTGCATATAGCAATATGCTACACAAAGTACTGAAGCAAGCGTGTAAGCGGCCGCGTCGAGCAGGTAATTAAAACGCACCCCGACCGAGAGAGATGCGTTTCCCCAAGCTCGAGATGACATGCGGAGGTGACGAAAAAGAAGAAGAGCTCTCGGGCGGTCAGAAGTTTTTTGGGTGGATTGAAGAGGATGATGATCGGAATCTGGCAAGAGAGAATAGTTTGTTCGTGTTGGATATTTTAATTAAATTAAATTAGAAGAAAATAGTAACAATTTTAAAGTAGAATACGTAAGTGAGATAAAAAGAAGAAAAAGTGAAGGAGGATGGCAGAGAATTTGTAGAGAAGGTCGGCGCCAGTTATAACACGCCTAGATGGAGGGATTCTTTCGCCAGGACACGACAGAAATTCAGTAGCTGTCTCCTGAAAATTAATCGGCCAAAAGATATGGAATGTATTAAGCAGAGGTTAACTCAGCAAAAGAAAATTTTCACCCTCGGCAACTGATTGAGATAAAATTTTCGCGTCATGTTCCACATGTGAAATAACTGGGATAATAAAGATTTCAGCGTATAAATTCACATTTGAGATGGACTTAGGTATTTAAGACTTTTTTTTTGTGCATAATTTTTCGCTTGAAATGGACTACGATATTTAAGATTTTTGCGTATAAATGCACATTTGACATATTTAAGACTTTTGCGCATAAATGCACCTTTGAAATGGACTAAGATATTTAAGATTTTTTGCGCATAAATGCACCTTTGAAACGGACTAAGATATTTAAGATTTTTTTGTATAGATTTTTCATTTGAAATTGACTAAGATATTTAAGAGTTTTTGCGTATACATTCATATTTGAAATTGGCTAGGGTATTTAAGATTTTTGCTATTCGACATAGTTTATGACAGGTAGCGCATTCCTTGAGATAAGTGAGCTATCATGATTTAGATAGTAGTATGAAAACAAGAAATGGAAAAATGTAAGTAACCACATTAATGATCCTCTAGTGGTTACGTAAATAATTTGCATATGGAAAATCCGGCAAACGTTGTAAATATAGAACCACATGTGTGGCGTAGTAATAGCAGAAATTTTCTAAACTATTGTATACAGCTAAAGGAAGCTTTTAGAGAAAAAAAACCGATAATAATCTGTGTATTACTTCACATAATTCTCAGGACATTTATATATATCAACTTTTGATGAAGCATAATGTCATTTTCCATGTACAGTATCCCCAGGGAAGACCCTTGCTAACCGTCTACTTGTAGTGCCCCTATATTTAGCTCCAGAAGGCCTTCTTGAGAAACGAAAATAATAGGGTGAACGACAAAATTCCTTTTTCTATATACTGATACCTCCTTGGGTATACTATTATTCCTGATATAGTTATACATATGTATCATTTTGAACATAGCTTATCTAAATACTGATAATTGAGACATGTCGTCACATATTAATAACCGTCTTAGTGTTCGCATAACATAATTTAGCAATTATTGTGTATTGAGTTATAATAGCCCATATTAAGCAGGCCAGTTGTCAGGCATAATCAAAGTAAGGTATAATAAATTAAAGTACTGAAATTATTATATTAATACATACATACAACTCCGGGGGTGAATTTAAGCAAAAAAAAAACATTTTTAAATAATAAATGATTTAGAATGAGATGGTGAACTAGATTTTTAGATTCCCCTTCACTATCCTGGAGCCCTCTCACATAGGATGAGGGTCGTCTAGGCTCGCCTAGTCTTTCTCTCTTTTACAGGTCAATTAGGGACTTTGGAAAATTGTGCCACCCAATGTCAATTGGGAGGATGGGGCTGGCAAAGCATGGTATAACACCTACGCCTTCCGCCAAAATACAGGTAAGTGACGTAAGGGTCCCTTCAGGACCGAATGTGTGCCGGCTTTTGTTCGTTGTAGGCACGAAGAATTTTTTTTGTTTATGGCAGACAGCAGCGGCAGGTCTTTTTGTGGACCCCCCCCCCCACTCTCCGCCAATAGTTGAGGCGAACTAGCGTGCCGCCCTGCAGTCAACGCTGTCCGATGTCAGCTCATGCTGGCAGTCTGGACTTAACGTCCGAAGTACATCACTCAACTTAACAAAATGGCGCTAACGAGGGGCCACCTCAGTCAACTTCGGTGTTCAAATGTGTTTGACACTGGGGACTGAGACTATTTGAGATATGGACATTTAGCTTGTAGCTAAATCGTCTGACTCGGTAGTCTCATATCTAGTGGAGAACACATGTGGACCTGAGGTTTGACTGTTTTGGTAATAGAAATTTTTTTGAAAGTAAAGTTAAAGTTGTTAAAGTTTTTGAAAGTTAGTAACGATTAAAGTAACGTAAAGTTTTGAGCGTTTTGAATATTTTGAAAGTTTTGAAAGTTTGTAACGTAGAGTAATTTCTTTTGAGAAGTTTTGAATTGAAGTTCGACTTTAGGTTTGACTTCAGTCAAGCCTCAAGTCTGAACAGTTGGATTTTTTTGATTTTTTTTTGAAGATGATCTTTCCCGCTGGCCTTCTATCATGGAAATGGTAGGTGGCGTCACAAATTTTTGTGTGAGCTCTCACGGAGACGTGTCTCTGTTGGCCAACTGGCTGGACAGAGTCGTGAATCTGTGAGACGACTTGTTGGCTTCCAGCTAACTAGTTGACCAGATTCATGACTCTGCCCAGTTGGAAGGTCAGCTGGCCACGACAATCAGGTGAAGAGAAAGGAAAGAGTTGTTGGAGGACGGAAGTGATGCTGGAGACCTTCAGTAATCAGGAGTTGGCATACTGCTAACTGCCTGGCTGAAGAATCTCTAGTATCATTTTCAGTCTCTAGCTTCTCCAACCCAATTCTTCCCAGATTTCTGTGGGAACTCCACATATTTTTCCAATGCACACATTCACGTCACTTGCTTGTATAGATTTTCTGACCTGAAAAGAGGGAGAGCGACCTGAAGACCTTGTGTTGGGAGTTGACTTCGGGAAGTGAGGGAGAAATGTTTCGGTCGAATTTTTTTTTGCTATATTGAACGTTTTATTTCGTTGATTTTTCAGTTTTTTTGAAACGCTGAACTGAACTGCTAGAAAGGAAATTTTATTCAATGAGTTGCTACCGTTTCTGAACTTGGATTATTGTCACTAGCATTTATATTGTCTCGATTCGAGAATACTCAGCGAATTTTTTGAAGCTGTGATTTTTTAAAAAATTTTTGCAACTTCTTCGAACAGTTGGGAAAATTTTTGGTTGAATTGTAGTATATCGTTCCAACCTCCAAATTTTTAAACCAGTATTTCGTTCTTCATTTTTGAAGAGCCTGTTAGCTTCCGAACTTCGAGTTCTTTAAAATTTTTCTGATATCTATCCCAAACCCTTGGTTTGAAGATTTTTGTTGTTTTGAAATACGACTGATTCTACAATGGCTACAGCGCGAACACCACTGCAAACAACTGGGGTATCGATGCTGTTGCCAGATCCGTGCTCCGTCTGTTTAGAGAGCGATTGGTCAGGACAGAGGAAGGCAGTGAAGATGGTCTGTGGACATGTTTTTCACAAGGCATATCTGAAAACGTGGATTGGACAGCATTCAAACTGCCCGTTCTGCAGATCTCATCTTACTCAGTATGATTTCACCGAGTATACTGGCGCTGTCCGGAAGACGACGAAGCCCGCAAAGACTGTCAGTCACGATCCATTACCTTCCATGCCAATACTTGACCTACCACCGTTGACAATTCCACCACCTACTCGACGATCACTCTCTCCTGGAATGCCAGATCTACATTCAAGGACTTTTATCAATCCTAACTCACGAAGAAATAGCCCACTGCTTCCTGGTAGTGGACATACCTCAGCAGCTACGGATGCGATGATGGCAGGCTTTCGCCTACAAATGCAAGACCTAGTATGCGAAGGCCTCGAACAGAGCCTCGATGTGTTGCGGACTGAGTTAATAACTAGTGTCCGACAACAGATCTCTGTCCCACCTCCACAACCACCACATATTCGTAACCTTGCAGGAGTAGGACAGCGACGTTCTGGCAGTCCTATCCGCAGGTGGAATATATCTTATAGCGGTGACAGCTACGGGCTTACTGTTGACGAATTTGTGTTTCGAGTGGAAGCATTGACCAATTCGGCCTTAGAAGGAGATTTCGAACTTCTGGTAAGGCACATGGACTGGTACTGGTCTCTCCTGAGGCAAAATTTCACGCCTTCATGGGAGTATGTGAAAACAGCTCTATTAGCTGAATGGGGAGTACCGCAAGATGACCTTAAGGTCAAAGTTCAGCTGATGTTGCGCAAACAGAAAGCAGGAGAGTCATTCGCTACGTACCATCAACACCTGGTACAGTTGCGCGATCAACTGCAAAGTCCCTTGGCGGACGGAGAATTTTTTGAGATCGTAAAGTCAAATCTGCTTCCAGACATTCAGCAAAAGGTCTGCCTATATCCCACTAATAATATACATCAACTACGAAGTCTCGTGACTCAAATACAGGCGACGCAGCAGCGAGTCGCGACAGCGAGCAGCTGGAATGCTTATCGCGGCCAAAGAGTTAGCGAGGTGGATGAATTTCGTCAGACTGAGACTGAATTGTACACATCACCTGAACGCAGTGAGGAAGTCCTGTTATCTGCTATTATAACCCCTCAGAATGTAACCTGCTGGAATTGTGACCAGTCCGGTCACTTCTATCAAGACTGCTATTGTAGACAGAAAAACTTGAGACGGGTCGGGAATACCACCACCTCTTTCCGACCAGCGGCAACGTCGCGAGCGACAACTGCAATGAACACTCCAGTTCAAGCTTTGAACAAGGAGGAAGGTCCGCTCCATTAGCAGACGTTGACGAATCCCTGAATTGTCCACTGATATCATTCAGTGATTCTGATGATATCAGTACAACACCTGATAGCACGAATACTTCATTGACAGAGGCCGAGAACGTAATAAACGTCTCCGCAGATCTTCAAGCTCCCATTTCCACTTCTGGGGAGCCCATGACATTGTTAGTCACTTCATTGGAAGAGTCTTTGATTTCCGATATCCCGTTAACACCGACAGCACTGTTAGCTGACAAAGTTACTGAGCAGGAGATTGGGCCTCCTGTCCTTTCTGTTTTGAAACGGCCACCAAGCTCTGTTATGACGAGTGGGCGTGAGCCTGTTTTACATCCGCTGACGCCGTATCATACGCGTTTGCAGAAATACAGCGCAGTAAGAGACCGAATCTTCTCCTCAGTGGCAGAGTTAGCTGAAATCGTGTTTCCTGACTGGGGTATGAGACCGAAAAAGAAAAGATCTACAATTCGTTGGCGGGAATACTGTCGACGGATGAGACTAGAGAGAAAAAAACTGGCACAGATTTCCGTGTCGATGCCAGACGACATTCGACCGTACGCCGAAGTAAAGCTACTCGGGCGAACTGAGCCTGGACTACTAGATAGTGGTGCCACTGTCAGTATTCTAGGTCAGGGAGCTCTAGAGAAGCCTGCAGAAGCAGATGTCGAATGGAATAAGTATCGGACATAGGTCCAAGTAGCAAATGGTGCCATGACGACTGTGCATGGTCATGTGGACTTGGATGTCACTTTCCGTGATAAGACCCAAAACGTGCGTTTGTACGTGGTTCCTGGGCTCACACAGGCACTATATCTGGGAATAGACTTCTGGCGTCTACTTGGGTTGGCTCCAGATGTCCTGGGTATAGTCGCAGAAGTGAATCCAAGTGTAATAGCTACCTCTGACACTGACTGCCATATTCTTTCTAGTCTTGAGCAACAACGCTTAGAAGCCACTAAACAGCTTTTCCCCTCTTTCGCCTCTTTAGGCCTGGGAAAAACATCGGTGGTCACTCACAAGATTGAAACGTATGACGCGACCCCGTTAAAACAGAAGTTTTATCTGATTTCACCGGCAGTACAAAGTTTGATGAATGCCGAATTAGAGCGAATGCTATCACTGGGTGTGATAGAGGAGAGCTAGAGTCCTTGGAGCTCTCCAGTTGTCTTAGTGAGGAAGCCTGGAAAAGCTCGGCTTTGTTTTGACGCCAGGAAGGTCAACTCTGTTACGAGGAAGGGTACCTATCCGCTACCGCAGATAGACGCACTTCTGAGTCGACTTCCTCCGGCAAACTACATAACGAGCCTGGACCTGAAAGACGCATTCTGGCAGATCCCACTAGACACTGATTCCAGAGAGAAGACCGCTTTTACAGTGCCTGGGCATCCTCTCTATCAGTACACAGTGATGCCGTTCGGCCTATGCAACGCTCCACAAACGATGTGCCGCCTCACGGAAAAAGTCATTCCTTTCGATCTTCGTGAGAACGTTCTCGTCTATCTAGACGATTTATTAATTCTGTCATCAGACTTTGACTCGCATCTCACGTTACTATCCCGTGTAGCGGATTGTTTGAGGAAAGCTGGCCTCACTATCAATGTCGAGAAGAGCAAGTTTTGTATCAAAGAGACCAAATACTAGGGGTTTTATTGTCGGCAAGGGAGGTATGAGAACTGACCCTGACAAAATTTCAGCTATAGTTGACTCTCCGTCAGCTAAAACTGTTCGGCAGGCCCGACGCCTACTAGGTATGGCGGGATGGTATAGACGGTTCATCCCGAACTATGCTGACTTAACTGCCTCCATTACAGATACCTTGAAAACCCCTAGTGAGTTCAAATGGACACCTGAAGCCCAGACGTCTCTTGATCTTCTCAAACAAAAACTTACTTCTGCTCCGTTGTTGGTGAGTCCAGACTTCACCAAACCATTATTTATACAGTGCGATGCGAGCCAACAAGGTATTGGTGGAGTGCTGATTCAACTAGATGACGAGGGCCACGAGAAGCCAATAGCCTACGTCTCGAAAAAGTTGAACTCAGCACAAAGAAATTACACCGTCACAGAGCAAGAATGCTTAGCTGCAATCTTGAGCGTACAGAAGTTCCGGCCCCTTATAGAACTCATGCCGTTTAAGATAGTGACTGATCATGCGAGCTTGAAATGGCTGATGTCTCAAAAGGACCTTAGCGGTAGACTTGCGCGGTGGAGTTTGAAGCTTCAGGGCTGCGACTTCACTATTGAGCACAGAAAAGGAAGCCTGAACGTCGTCCCTGATGCGCTGTCACGCATGCATTGTGACAGCCTGTCCACAAACGAAGATCCTGGCCCGGAAGTGGGTTGGGTACGATTGACCGCATATTGTAATCTCGCACACAAAATCTCGCATATTAAAATCTCGCAATTTTTAAATCTCGCATTTTCAGAATCTCGGATGGAAAAATCTTTTTGGCAAAATCTCGCTGACTACAAGCTCGCATAATCTCGCATAATCTCGCATTGAACTAAAATATTTTTTAATTCGCGGCGCGAATATTTTAGTTCAATGCGAGATTAGTATTTCCAACTTAACATTCCCTCCAGCATTCTAAAATGAAACTCCCAATTTTTAGAATTTTAATAAACGCAATACTTTAACATCGTTATAACGGATCAAACAGATTCTAACAGATTATTACGTATTTGTAATGCTATACAATACAAATAATTGCATTCTTTTACATACATACCAAAAAATTGTATTTTCTTCTCGTTCTTATTAACAACACTTTGAATGCAATTGCTTGTATTGCATTGTATTACAAATACCCAATAATCTGTTCAAAATGAGTTGTTTGAATCTTTATAATAGCCTGTAGTTAGCTATATTACAACAATTGCCGGTGGATATTGTTAGTCCACTGATAGCACTCTAAACGGGAACAATATTGTTAGTTCAGTGATAGCACTCTAAACGTGGTAAAAAACTTATTATTGACGGATATAGTTATCATTTAGAAAGACGTAAAAATGAAAAATATTCGTGGGTGTGTTCTAAAAAAAAACAGCTCTTTTGTAAAAGCTGTGTGCATACAGTGTGTAATAATAATAAGCACAAAATTGTTAAAAATCCTAGTGATCACAGTCACGATCCAGTTGGATATGAAAAAGAAATTATAAAAACTAACAACAAACTTAAAAATGATGCAAAACACAGTGCAGCAACTGTAAGTCAAATAATTACAGATAATGTTGTTCAGTGTGATCCAGTATGTAGAGTGTATCTACCAAACACTCAAGCTTTAAAACAAAAAATTTCTCGTGTACGCTGCCCCAATTTAAGGGAACCTCAATGTCTAAACGATATTAATATTCCAGAGTGTTTAAAATACTCAGAAGGTGATTTATTCGTTTTATCTGAAAAGAAAATAAATGGTGAAATGATTATAATTCTCGGGACCCATTCCAGTTTGAAACATTTGAGTGAAGCAAAATGTTGGATTATGGACGGCACTTTCGATGTTGTACCTTCCATAATGCGTCAGCTCTATACTATCCACGGAAAAATTGAATCGGAAATAATTCCTTTAGTTTTTTGTTTAATGACCCGGAAAAACAAAACGTTATATGATGAATTTTTCAAAGAATTATGCCACTTAGCTGCTAGCATCAACATCACTTTGAAGCCTACACAAATAATTACTGACTTTGAGAAATGTGTACCTCTGGTTGCAAAAAAATGTTTTCCATCTTGTATATTCAAAGGCTGTCTTTTTCATTTCGGCCAGATAATTTGGCGGAAGGTTCAAAAAGAAAAGCTTAAGTAAAAATATGGAAATAACGAAAATTTTAGTATTCAGATAAAAATGATAAAAAGTTTAGCCTTTGTGCCAGAAGATGAAATCTCTAATTATTTTTCAATTTTGAAAAATAATTTTGACGACAATGACGCAGAAAGAATTGGGAACTGGTTTCAAAAATATTATATTACTGGAGGAAAAAAGTCGAGCCAGAATAATAAGATTACACCTCCACAATACGATCGAGGTTTCTGGAATGTTGTTGACACGTTTTCAACAAACTTTCCCAGGACACAAAATAATGTGGAAGCTTGGCATAGGCATTTAAACTCCATTGTGAATAAAAGACACATTGGCCTTTATAGTTTAGTGAAATATCTATCAAATGAGTTAATTATGGGAAAATTTAAATTGCAGCAAGCAAGATCTAATCGACATGTAAAAAAGCGAAATAAAACTGTTTTACGCAACAATGCCTTAAAAATTATTTTGAGTAGAAGACTTGGGATGTCAAAACTGGAATATTTGCGGAGCATAGCTCACAACATCTCCCTTTGTTAGGATTTACAATTAAATGAAATGACCTTTATTTTTTTCTCAGTTAAAATTTGTGAAGACATTATTTTTTGTATCAATAAATGAACTTTAGAGAAATATCTTTTTTATTTATGTTAATTTGTCGTAAAAGGAACTTTATTGATTCTTGAAATTTGAAAAATAGTTATTCTCTAAATGCGAGATTTTTATTGCCATTGCGAGATTTTGTAATGCGAAATGCCGGATAATGCGAGATTTTAAAATGCGAGATTTTGGAAATGCGGTATTTTGTTTTTTGGGATTTATCTGTAAAATGCGAAATTTCGTTATTAGAGATTTTAATTTGCGGTCAATCGTACCGCTCCCCCCGGAAGTTGACCTTAGTTCACCATACTTCAACTCGTTGGAATATGAGGAACTGAGGCATAAGGTTAAAACGACTTCTGGTAAACTATCAGATCTTGCGTCAGGGATGGCTTCGTTTACATTCGGACTGTTCCGAGAACAGGCGATCCGATTCAGGAAGAAGAGGCTTGGAAGCTTTGGATTCCACGAGGGCTTGTCACCGACGTCATTTCAAGGGCTCATGATCCGCCACTGGCTTCACACGGAGGTATAGGAAAAACACTGGAACGTCTGCGAAGACACTTGTACTGGCCACGAATGACAGTTGATGTCAGAAACTACGTAGGTGCCTGTGACGTGTGTAAGGAAACGAAGGCTCCCATTACCATTCTTAGACCACCTATGAAGGTCCAGTCTGTGACAGAACGACCATGGCAGAAGCTGTATATCGATTTTCTGGGTCCATATCCTCGGTCAGTGAAAGGAAACGTCTGCATTCTGATAGTTCTTGAGCACTTTTCAAAATTTCCAATTCTCAAACCGATGAGAAAAGCATCTACACTCAATGTGTGCCAATTCATTGAGACGGAAGTGTTCCACGTGTTCGGCGTCCCGGAAACGATCGTCTCTGACAATGGAGTCCAGTTTTGCTCGACTCAGTTTACCAGATTGCTGGACAAGTATGGGGTGAAGCACTTGCGAACGGCAGTTTACTCGCCGCAAGTAAACGCCTCAGAGCGAGTGAACAGGCCTCTATTGTCAGGGATTAGAGCGTATATTAGGAAGGAACATACAAAATGGGATGAGAAACTGAGCCAAATAGCTAGTTCCCTCAGGAGCTCTTTCCATCAAGCTACTGGTTTCTCTCCTTATCGAACACTTTTCGGTCAACAAATGATCGAACATGGCAGCTCCTATTCCATCTTGAGGAGCCTTGGAACTCTTAATGAGCCGTTGAGAGTAGATGCTGAGGACAAACTGAGATTTATCCGTGCGAGAGTGCAGGCAAATTTACACCATGCGTTCGAACAGGGTTCACGAGCCTATAATCTCAGGGCGAAACCTGTTGATTTCAAAGTGGGTCAAGAGGTATTTAGACGGAATTTTGCCCAAAGCAACTTCGAACAGCAGACTAGTGCTAAACTGGGACGAAAATTTGTCAAACGTCGGGTTCGAGCCAAGAAAGGAAACTCCCTATACGAGCTTGAAGATCTGCAAGAGAAACTGTTAGGAGTCTATCACGCCAAAGACATCAGGCAGTGATCATCAGTCTAGAAACGTCGACTATCTATTGTCACGTTAGATCCTGGTAGCCCTAAGAAGGCATCCAGCCAGCTTCACTGGTAAACTATAGGACATCGCGAAGCCCTCCTATTGCCCCGTCAATGGTGGGTGATATACCTGTTGGAATCCATTCCTGTATAAGGCTGTCAGCATGTCACTACTTCGACGACGCCTTGGAGACACACCCCTGAACAATCGCCAGTCGGGGATCAGGGTGAGATGTTGCGCCGGGAAAGCTTGGCGATCAGTTTTTTGGGTTGCTGCTCGCAAGGCTTCCTCAGCATCTCGGTGAGGAAAGGCATAGAGACATCGACCGGCTGGATTTTTTAGGTTACCAGCTTGTCGATGTGGCTTTGGCTTCCCACACAGAGAGGGATGTCGAGGTCTGATCAAAGACTGACGAGACTTCAGGGATGTGTCCTCGATGCGTCCTCGGTCAAGTAGAGCAACGTGAATATAGCACGAGTGACGCGGAATACGCATTGGGTCGTGGATCGAGACACACATTGAGCGCCCGCAGTGATGAGGCCTATGTTTAAGACCGGCTAGCTCAGTCAACCATTTTTCAGCGTTGTCTGAACCACGGGTGGCGCAGACCACTCTGCCCTGTTATGGTCGTAGCATATTGCATATAGCAATATGCTACACAAAGTACTGAAGCAAGCGTGTAAGCGGTCGCGTCGAGCAGGAAATTAAAACGCACCCCGACCGAGAGAGATGCGTTTCCCCAAGCTCGAGATGACATGCGGAGGTGACAAAAAAAAGAAGAAGAGCTCTCGGGCGGTCAGAAGTTTTTTGGGTGGATTGAAGAGGATGATGATCGGAATCTGGCAAGAGAGAATAGTTTGTTCGTGTTGGATATTTTAATTAAATTAAATTAGAAGAAAATAGTAACAATTTTAAAGCAGAATACGTAAGTGAGATAAAAAGAAGAAAAAGTGAAGGAGGATGGCAGAGAATTTGTAGAGAAGGTCGGCGCGAGTTATAACACGCCTAGATGGAGGGATTCTTTCGCCAGGACACGACAAAAATTCAGTAGCTGTCTCCTGAAAATTAATCGGCCAAAAGATATGGAATGCATTAAGCAGAGGTTAACTCAGCAAAAGAAAATTTTCACCCTCGGCAACTGATTGATGACTGGGATAATAAAGATTTCAGCGTATAAATTCACATTTGAGATTGACTAAGGTATTTAAGACTTTTTTTTGGGGCATAATTTTTCGCTTGAAATGGACTACGATATTTAAGATTTTTGCGTATAAATGCACATTTGACATGAACTAAGATTTCTGCGTATAAATTTTTCATTTAAAATTGACTAAGATATTTAAGATTTTTGCGCATAAATGCACCTTTGAAATGGAGTAAGATATTTAAGATTTTTTGCGCATAAATGCACCTTTGAAATGGACTAAGATATTTAAGATTTTTTTGTATAAATTTTTCATTTGAAATTGACTAAGATATTTAAGATTTTTTTCGTATACATTCATATTTGAAATGGCTAGGGTATTTAAGATTTTTTCTATTCGACACAGTTTATGACAGGTAGCGCATTCGCAAGAAATGGAAAAATTTAAGTAACCACATTAATGATACTCTAGTGGTTACCTAAACAATTTGCATATGGAAAATCCGGCAAACGTTGTAAATATAGAACCACATTTGTGGCGTAGTAATAGCAGACATTTTCTAAACTATTATATACAGCTAAAGGAAGCTTTTAGAGAAAAAAAACCGATAATAATCTGTGTATTACTTCACATAATTCTCAGGACATTTATATATATCAACTTTTGATGAAGCATAATGTCATGTTCCATGTACAGTATCTCCAGGGAAGACCTTTGCTAACCGTCTACTTGTAGTGCCCCTATATTTAGCTCCAGAAGGCCTTCTTGAGAAACGAAAATAATAGGGTGAACGACAAAATTCCTTTTTCTATATACTGATACCTCCTTGGGTATACTATTATTCCTGATATAGTTATACATATGTATCATTTTGAACATAGCTTATCTAAATACTGATAATTGAGACATGTCGTCACATATTAATAACCGTCTTAGTGTTCGCATAACATAATTTAGCAATTATTGTGTATTGAGTTATAATAGCCCATACTAAGCAGACCAGGTGTCAGGCATAATCAAAGTAAGGTATAATAAATTAAAGTACTGAAATTATTATATTAATACATGCATACAACTACGGGGGTGAATTTAAGCAAAAAAAAACATTTTTAAATAATAAATGATTTAGAACGAGATGGTGAACTAGATTTTTAGATGCCCCTTCACTATCCTGGAGCCCTCTCACATAGGATGAGGGTCGTCTAGGCTCGCCTAGTCTTTCTCTCTTTTACAGGTCAATTAGGGACTTTGGAAAATTGTGCCACCCAATGTCAATTGGGAGGATGGGGCTGGCAAAGCATGGTATAACACCTACGCCTTCCACCAAAATACAGGTAAGTGACGTAAGGGTCCCTTAAGGACCGAATGTGTGCCGGCTTTTGTTCGTTGTCGGCACGAAGATTTTTTTTTGTATATGGCAAACGGCAGCGGCAGGTCTTTTTGTGGAACCCCCCCCCCCCACTCTCCGCCAATAGTTGAGGCGAACTAGCGTGCCGCCCTGCAGTCAACGCTGTCCGTCGGGTGATCTGTCAGCTCATGCTGGCAGTCTGGACTTAACGTCCGAAGTATATCACTCAACCTAATACCATAACAATACATCTGCAAGTTTCTGAATATATAACATGTCACGTCCACACCATTCCAACATGAAATACTAGGGTCCATTGAACGACACCACAGAGTCCTAAACGAATACTTAAGAATGTTTTGTAAAGAAGACAACTGGGACGAGCTAATTCCCTACTACGTATCTTGTTATAATACAACACCACATACGGATACAAGTTCTACACCATTCGAATTGGTTTTTGGCAAAATAGCAACACTACATGCAAAGATCTTCAAAAACAAACAGCAAGTAGATAGCACACACAGTTATGAAAATTAATTAACAAAAAGATTAGAAAGAGCTCATGAAAAAACTAAAAACCACTTAAACAAAGCAAAAGCACAGCGAAAGTCAATAAAAGACGTACACTCCACCCCCTCGCATTTCAAAATAAACGACTACTTGTATCTAAGTATCATTACAAGAAACAAGTTCGGAAGCTCTATCGATAGACGTTATAAAATTATTTAGGTCAAAATGGAGTAAACTGCACAATTCTGGTAAACGATAAGCCAAGAGGTGCACTAGACTAATAAGATGTAAAAATAGATGAATAACATATTATGAAGTAATTAAATATAAGATAACGTTAGCAAAAAGGCACCTCCCATTCTATTATTACAATAATCAAATCTAATTAAAAGCAACGATATATAATCAGAGCATCTTATAATAGACATAACAAATAAGATAGGTTAGTAAAAATTTGGATCTTAATCTTAAGAAAAAAATATATATATTTTTTTCTTTAAAAACAAAATTTGTTTTCTTTTAAGGGTAAGAATGTAAAGCATGACCGCAGTTAACAAAAATAAACAAAGAGTCGAAACGATAAAAAAAATAAAAACAAACGAAGTTTGCTCGACCTCAAGAAGAATTTGCAACGAAAGCAAATTCCGCTATGCAGGCATAATTCTTGATTGAGAAAATATACATACCTGAGGTCATTGCTTTACCATATCAATACATTGTGAATCATTCAGGAATTGTGTGATCAGAAATGCTGACACTATAATACTGATTTTTAATTTTATATATTGTAAGTCTGCAATAATCGCCCCTCTAGAATTATTAAGAGCACTAAATCCTTTGTAATCAATTTGTATAAATAAGCAGAGATTTATCAATATATTTCAGAGTTAATTTCAACTTTAACGAGTGGTTTTAATTCTCTAAAACATCAGCAAACTCTGCCATCTTGATCACATTGGCATATTCTGCCTACAAAAACAACGGCATACTCTGCCATCCAAAATAAAGCAGCATACTCTGCCTCTAATATAAATATCGGCATACTCTGCCACAGCATTTATAAATTGGCACATTCAGCCATTAAGGTTTTCTGCAAAAGGGATTACAAAAACAGTGGCTTCTTAGCCATTCAGACTGTAAGTTGGGCAGCTCTCTGCCAGGTATAAATTAACTTAGCAAACTTAGCATGAACAGCATCGGAATATATCCTGAAGTAATCTTATAACAATATATAGACATACGTAACCATAGTCTTCCACATTATTAGTAAAAATAAATAAATAAATAAAAAAAAATTTAGTTACTAGCTTAATATTCAATTGAATAAATACTTATCCGACTAGTAACAACCAATTTTTTTTTTTAGTTGTTACAAAATCTAGATGTTAACCAAATTATATATATTTTTACTACTACTATATCTTTATTACTACGATAAGTAATAATCTTAAAATTAGTATTACGATACCTTTATGAGTATAATAATCAATAATCTAGATATTACGACTACTATAACTTTATTATTATGTATTTTTCCCGGACGGGAATCGAACCCACACTTGTTACAATCGGTCAAAAATTTATTTATTTATTCTATAAATTTCATCAATGGCTGATTTCTATAAAATTAAAGCAAAGCAAGTAAAAAAGCTAGAATTGTTCTAAGACCAATTCTTATGATACTCTAGATGAATGCCCTTATGAAATTTCGTATTGTCACCCTTCTGTGCAAGTTTGATTTTTGAACTGGTTTTCCACATATATTTCTAAAACGATTCGTCGGACAGAAAAAATGGATATAACCAATTTTATAGGATTTCGTAATCTGAAGAAGTTTTTAGTACAATAAAAATGTCTTGGATTGATCGTTTTCATTGTATACGTTAAAAACCTAAAGTTTTATATGGCAACACCAAGAGGGAGTTGCCCGATTTAGTCCATTTCTGAAATTTTATTTGTTAGTATAATAAAAACACCATGTACCAATTTCAGCGCTCTCGACGCGTTCTCAGGCAGTATAAAACGAGGCTACCCCACAAATCGGGCAATTTGTCTCATTTTCGAACTTAATTTTACTTTTTTTTTAAAGTCCGTGTAAAAAATTTCAGCTCTCTAAGTATACGCGTTCTCGAGTTATCGTGCGCGCAGACGGACGGATATGCAAAAATCAAAATAACTTTTAATATTATGCGTGGATGTCCAATCCATTTTGCTCTACCATCACTATTTCGAGGTGTTACAAACGGAATGACAAACTTAGTATACCCTATAGATTTCATCTAGGGTATAATAAGGTCAAAATAGTATAATACGATTTAAAATAAAGTTTAAATTAAAAGATAAAGAACTCAAGTACCTGCGAATAACATATTAGATTAAAAGAGTAAAAGAAAATAAAAAAGAAAAACAATAATACAAACTAAAGATGAAAATGAATGAAAAAAAAGCAACATCAAGTAGGCTGACCATTCAAGACATGCTTTAATTGAGCTTTAGTCATATATAAGTATTAAACAAACGAGACCTCGACGTAATAGGCTAATTAAAACTATAGATGAAGAATAGAAGAATTTTAAGAACTTTTATTTTTAACGATTCTAAATCAAATTATAAATACAAGAGGAAAAAACAACCGCCTCGCCCGGGGTTTCAAACCGGGTCCTTCGACTTTCCGGGCGACTGTTCTTACCACTGAACTAACGAGACAGAATCATACGATAAATTTTTATGTAAAGTAATTTAACCAAAAAATTATAATGTATGTAAGTACCTAGATCATCGGCCTTTAGCTTTTCAAAAATGTTTCTTTTTAAGAAAGTCCCATTCATTCCATTACCGTAACTTTCTTTTTCTAAGGGCTACGGTGTAATGAATGAATCACTACCACTTAACCACCATTAATTAGTGCCATAACTGCTACTACTATAGTGCCACGGAAATATCGGATTGAGATTTCGTCAAGTAGTACGCTGTTCGAAAGAAAAAATCAATGTTTAAGTGGTGGAATGCAGATTGCGCTAATATGAACTGGAGGCATTTTCAGCAGCAATTTATATATCCACACATTTATCTCACACCGAAAAGTTGACAGATTGCCCTTGCCCACACGCTCAATTTCAAGCCTTCTCGACAATGAGAGACACTCGGGGGGAGGAAAAATCTCCGTGGCAATTTTCGCCCACATTTTTTTTACATAGATTTTGTATAGGAAATGAAATATTTGTTTGATCAGCCTACTAGGCTTTCAGGTCTAATTAATGAAATTGAGTACCAGTGGCATCACATTTTTGGAAGCAAGGGAAGCATTGCTTTCCTGAGTTTTTCCAATTTAATTAAATTAAAACAAATAAAAATTACGGCAAAAAATTTCTTTAAAATATTTTCATTAAATAATGTTCTCCCTACAGGATTTTTATTCGACCTTCACTGTAAACTATCATAGAAAAGCAATAATAAAATCACGCCATGTGAACAAAACAATCAAAAACGAAGAAATCGAACAATATGCAACAAAAAGTATAGCATTTGAATACGTCTGGGCCACTGACATATATAAAAAGGACTGCTGACACTACTGAAATTGCTTACATTCTTTGACATTATTATGACACTTTTCTATAGTTATCTCTTTTTGGTTTAACTACTTTATTCGACTGAACTACAAATAATAAGCTCCATATAAAATCCGCCATAGTCCAGTTTCAGTTCAGTGGTTTTACAAAAGCATATATAGAATAGAAATAGATGGCAATACAATGTTTGTAATCCTTTACAAACCACAATACCATACCTACTTTTAGGGACAGGCACACAAAAATTGCTTAAATTTATTTCTTTAAAAATCAAGTTTAAAAAATATTTGATGTTCTTGGAGATAAGCTTCCAAGAATAGAAATAATTTCGAATGCATCTGTAATTTGTGGAACTTTTAATATGAATATTAAAGCGAAAGTAAAACTTGAAATTAAGATAAATGTCACACACCTGCCAACAAATGTTGACTCATATGAAATAAAAAATCATGCAGTCTATGTTATATTGGTCTGGGCTCTGTCTATAACATCACAGCCGATGCCACTGCCTAGAGTAGGTGATTTTATTTTTGCTTCCATATCTCTGACACATTTCTGTTGCTCGTTCGCCACTTATACTGTAGCTACACTCATAAGCCAGTAAATAGAGACATTCGAATTTCAAAATTTAATATTAATTTCAAAAGTTTTGAAATTTTGATGGAATGTCGGGTGTGTTAATTTTTGATTTTACGTCGATTAGTTCAGTTAAGTTTAGTATTATTTATTAAAATTTTTAAAATGGAAAATATTGAATTCTTAGAAGAATAAGATTTGGATATGTTTGAAGTAGATGTAATGGCAGATGTAAATTACGTAGATGAAAAAAAGCAATTTAATTTTATATTAGCGTATCCCTTTCGTATTTACGTTTTTAAGAACTTACCTATATCTGAAAAAATCGACCCTTTGATTTCCGCTTCTTGAGATAAGGATTCTTTTATTGACGGCGACCTTTTAGAAGATTTTTTCACTAAATCATGCAAAACAAGAGATGCTTCAATTATTATTTCGTTTAAGATTTCATTATTTATAATTTCCATGACAAAATTTTTAAAACCTTTTGACAGTAAGTTTGATTGACAATTACTTTCTCAATTATTCATTCTCCACTTCTATTTTACATTTTCCGTGGTAATTTGCTCTTGTATTGTTTCGCTTTCGTTGTCAATGCTTAGAAGCAGGGGGGGTTTATTTATTGGGCTTTTAATTATATTACTTCTAATCTCTAATGAGTTGGTGGTAAAGTTGTTCATCTTTTATGATAACACTAGGGTACAAATTATCTAGATGTTATGAAATGAGGATACTGATTTTTCTTTCGCTTATATGAGTCATTAACGAAACGTAACATGAAATTCTCAATCGGCCCATTTCTTTTCTTTTTATACCCTAGATGAAATCATAAGATATACTAAATTTGACGTTCCGTTTGTATCGCACAGTAGAGAAAAAGGGATTGGGCACCCACGCATAATGAGTACGTTTAGACGGGATCTATTTAGGACTAGTTTTAGCTTTGATTGCCTACTTGTTCACGAAAAGAATGAGAAATAATATTTTAATTTTGTTTGTAGGTTACAACGCATGCACAAGAGAATGGAGCATAGAAAAAAATTTAAATTTCCCAAATTTCTAATTTTTTTACCACTCATTACCGATGGAACACTTTCTTCAATATGTCAAACGTCTATAAGCGAATTTGTCCGTCTGACCAGTCGCACTTATTTCTTTCTTAATCCCACTTATTTTCATTAAAACAAAATACAAACTCTATGTTAATGAATATATTACGCATTCAAGTTTATAAACACATTCCTTATGTGAGGCTTATGTCTAGGTTTAATAGTAATTGTTTAGGTCAATACCGCATCAGATAGCAGATTAAAGTAGGACTAGTTTTTCGTAATACGGCTTGTTTAAACCATTTTGTACATTTTCTACATACATAAGCCGAACTATTGAAAGTTATTTTGATTTTTGCATGTCCGTCCATCCGTCTGTCCATCCGTCCGTCCGTCTGTTCATCCGTCCGTCCGTCTGTCCGTCTATCCGTCCGTTCGTTTGTTTATCCGTCTGGTCTGTCCGTTCTCACGATAACTCGAGAACGCGTTCACGTTTTTCGCACGAGCTTTTTTTAAAAAAAAGGAAAACTTACGTTCGAAACTGGGACAGATCGGGGAACTACTTCGTAGGGTCGCCATACAAAAATTTCATTTTTCATTATACATTGCCTGAGAGCGTAGAGAACAGACATTTTGTACACGGTGTTTTCATAGTTTCATAGGATTTCATATTCTGAAGAACTTTTCAGCACAATAAAACCGTCTAGGACTGATCGATTTTTATATGGGTTTGCCCAATTTAATCCATTTTTGAAGCTTTATTTCCTGTTACTATGAAAACACCGTGTACAAAATTTCTGATTAGAGAAAGGAAAATAAAAGACCACTTTTGTGAAATAAATGCATTAAAATTTATTTCTATACAAATTAATAAACTTTCTTATTTCATAATAGCCTAGTAATGCTTTTATTCCTTTTATGTATAATGTGGTCTGCCTACGTGGAGTAGAAACAGAAAGGGCTCACACACTATCCGTGGCTCCATCCATCCGTCTGTCTGTCCGTCCTCACCGTAACTCGAGAAGTACAAAAATAAAACGAATTGGGGAACTCCTTCTAGGGTTGCCATACAAAAATTTCGTTTTTCATTACAAATATGAACACTGCCTAAGAACGCGTCGACGTAGAGAGCTAAAATTTTGTACATGGTGTTTTCTTAGCAATAGTAAATTAAATTTCGAAAATTAACTAAATCGGGCAACCCCTTGGTGTTTCCATACAAAACTTTGGTTTTTTTACTTTATTTAACTTTTATTTTCATCTAAGGTATATTATTGCTGTTTGACAGATTATAACTTTGTCTTGTTTTTTAAATGTTTCTACCAACGTAAGCACTTTTTTTTAATGTTAAGAAGTCCATATTACATATGTCAGTGCTTTTATGAAAAACGAGCAGTAATCGCTGGTCATGGCCGCATTCCATCTTGCCTATGCCCAATCTCGATTATATCCCGATGAGATTGTTCACCCTATTCATCTGAAACTGTGCTTACTACCTAAGCTTTCCCAGAAGAAGTATAGGTGAGAGGAAGTGGGTTTTGAGAGACATTCGACATCCAAGCTTTTATAATTTTCTAATATGGTCTTTACTAATTCCTCGTCATTTTCATTTTCATTGTTCACAAAGAATTCTTTAAATTTTCTTTAAATCTCTTCCGCGCGGTTAATCATCAATTTTCAATTAGTTTTCAAAATTTGTGTTCCTCAAAATTTTGTGATTTGATGTCCAACAAAAATACCTTCTTTCATTTGGCATCCCTTAGTTTTGTAAATTTCTTTTTGAGGTATTGCAATCTCTTGCTTGGTTTATTTAAACCTTTGAAAAGTGTTGCATGAACCTCAGTTTGATGTGTAAGAATGGAAGAAGTATTGGAAAATTCTTCACGTTCTTTTCTCCAGCTCGAAAGTCTGTTTTCGGAGTTCAGTCTTTAAAAATATAATGATTTTTTACATCCTTTCTGTCCCAGTGAATTTTGTTAATCCTGATTGCATTCTAAATATACCTAAGTCCGACAACATTAAAATTCCCATATTTTTGCCCATATTTCGACAATTTTTGAATTTCTGATGTGGTTTTCTTTGATGTGAACTTTCTTTATTATTTCTTTATTATTATCGTCCTCATCTTATACATTGGAACAAGAGCAATGAGCTTATTTGCCACATAAATGGCAATTTATTCACCCTCTGTTGACTTTAAATATACATAGTCCATAACATATAAATATTAATAATATTCTTCTGCGATGTCCTCTGATCATGACTTCCTCATTTGTTGTTTTCGCTTCTTTCCCTAATTAGTATACAACCTTTTTAGTTTTCAATAATAACTCGGGTTGTTTTGCGAGAGTTTTATAGATGAAATCATAGAGTAATCTAAGCTTGTCATTCTATTTGTAACGCACAGACGAGAAATATGGGTTGGACACCCACGCATAATATTAAAAGTTATTTTGATTTTTGTATGTTCGTCTGTCCGTCCGTATGTCGATAACGTAACTCGATAAGGTAGCTGATAGGTAGCTCGATAGGTAGCTGAAATTTTGCACACGGGCTTTTTAAAAAAAGAAAAGTAAATTATGTTCGAACTGCCATACGAAAAATTCGTTTTTTACTATATACCATATTTGGACAGTGCCTGACAACGCAACGACGTAGGCAGCTGAAATTTGCACACAGATTAAAAAAAAATACAAATTTAAGTTCGAAAATGGCACGACCGGACAACTCCTGTCTACGGTTGCCATACAAAAATATCGTTTTTCACTTATATTTGAACACTGCCTGAGAGCGCGTCAACGTAGAGAGCTGCAATTTTATACACGGTATTTTCATAGTAATAGTAAATAAAGCTTCAAAGTGAACTAAATCCGGGAACCTCTTCTTGGTGTTGCCATATAACAATTTAGAGTTTTTACGTATACTGTAAAAACGTCAGTCCTAAACGTTTTTATTGTACTAAAAAGTTCTTCAGAATATGAGATCCCATTAAATTGGTTATAATAATTTTTAATGTGCGACGAACCGTTCTAGAAATATATGCCAAAAACCACTTCAAAAATCAAATTTGCACAGATAGGTGACCATACGAAATTATATACGGGTATTCATCTAGTCTAGGGTATTATAAGAATTGGTCTTAGAACAATTCTAGCTGTTTTACTTGTTTTTATTAAATTCGTCACTGCACCCAAAATTAATTCTTAATTTTTAGTTACGAAAGACTTTATTTTACTAAGCACAAATTTTAAAATCCTAGACTTTTTACATTGAAACTATCTTTGACACTTCTAACACTAGGCGGACTCTCAAGTTTGAATTCAGAAAAACTTCTCTTCATCAGCTTCGCTTCAACGATTGAAAATCATAATACTGATTTTTATTTAAACCGAAAGGTTCAAATAACAAAAATCAGAAAAACAATTAAAAATTGACTTTGTGTGAACGGAAACGCTCGAATTTCAAAAATCGAAAAATAAATTGATAATATCACAACAAATAAATTAAATATATAATAAAATAAGTAAAAAACGAGTTTTAAAACAAAACTGAGGCCAAGCCGCATGAAAAAGTAGAAAATAAACTTTTTTTCACACACAGAGGTGGACTCAGATTTTTTGATTGGGACATTTCTCTTGAATATTCTATCTCTTCATGAATCAAATCACTTATTACCTCTGATTGATCATACTGAAATATATCGGTGATTGTCAGCGAATAAAATCTGAGTCCATCTCTGTGTGTGAAAAAAAGTTTATTTTCTACTTTTTCATGCGGCTTGGCCAAAGTTTTGTTTGAAAACTCGTTTTTTACTTATTTTATTTTCTGCCTTTTTCACGTTAACTAAATTGTTATTACGTGCTGCATGGAGATATTTTCAAACAATTTTATGACGGCTGAATAGACACTGATTTACCAGTTTTTCAAAAAATTTATTCGAGTAAAAATTATTATGCAACTCATTTCGCTCTACAACTTTGCCTTAGGGTGCAAAAAGCGAAAACGTTCCTTGGTCGGAAAAACTCCGGAAAAGCGTTTTGCATGAATTTTCCTCGATTTTTTCTGCAAGTTTTCACCATTGTCGGTGAGAAAGTAATGATGCCAGTTGATAGGGAACTTGATCCTGCATAATTTAGAAAACTTTTTTACAGGAAAATTTTCCGGAAAAGTCGGAAAATTCCGGAAAAAATCTCTGAAAAATCGGAAAACTCTGCATTTTTCCTGAAACGGATTTATCACTAATCAAATTTGTACCAAATTTTCAAATGATTTTTCCCGATTTTCCGGGTTTTCCATGGAAATTTCCGGTTCAAATTTTGATAGATTCAATTGTCACGCGACATGAACCTGTGTGCCAAATTTCAGCTCGCTGTGATGACGAAAAGTGGGTCTACGAGAGTGTCGAAAATAGTAAAGAAATAGACAAATTCGTGCACGAGTTATTCCCTTTAACTCGGCCTCAAAAAAACAATTAAGGTAATTTTCAGGGTCGTCAGTAGCATAACAAAAATAATAAACAACAAGTAAAAAAGTTAAAATTGGCCTAAGACCAATTCTTATGATACCCTAGATGGCTGCCCATATGTAAATTCGTGGGTACCCATCTGTGCAAGTTGAATTTTTGAAGTAGTTTTTCGCATATACATACTTATTTCTAGAACGGTTTGTCGGACAGTAACAATGATTATCACCATTTTCATAGGATTTCATATTCTGAAGAACTTTTCAGTACAATAAAAATATCTAGGACTGATCATTTTTACAGTATACGTAAAAAACCTAAATTTTTATATGGCAGCACCAAGAATGGGTTGCCCGATTTAGTCTATTCGTGAAGCTTTATTTACTATTTCACAAAATTTGAGCTTTCTAAGTCAACGCGTTCTCAGGCAGTGTTCAAATATATAGTGAAAAACGGAATTTTTGTATGGCAACCCTACGAAGGAGTTAACCGATTCGTCTCATTTTCGAACTCAAATTTGCGTTTTTCTCATAAAATATTTGTGGAAAATTTTAACTCTCACATAAGAGTTCTAGCCAGACCGTCAATACTCAGTGGGGATCATATATCATGTTTTCGTTCTGGTGAATGGTAGCTACTTCGCGGTGAAATGTTTATTTCATTATCTTGCATTTGGGCAAATAGATAATGCATTTGAGTTATGAATCTGAAGAAGGTGATGTGGATTTATGACAGTTTGTTTTATATGGTGAGGATGTTATTATAGCAGTCTTTCCACGCCTTTGCGATATACGAGTCTTTTGCTTTACAATTGGCACAGGCATCAGTTATTTTGGATTAACTAATTCTAACTGGCTCTTGTGTTCTATTATTTGTTTGACGATCAGACCAAATTGAATGATCTGTAGTCTGTTCTTTGGATGATTAATTTTGTTCTGTGTTATTTCTAAGGATGATCTATCATTTAAATGAATATCTGTGGTCATTGATAATTGTCAGATGATTCCCGTTATTTTCATTCAACTAGCGATGATTATCGGTCTTATGCTTCTTTGAAACTCTCAGATATATCAAATGTTTGTGTATCTGAGCGCTGATAAGAAGTATTTATTTCGCATAACTCACATTATACACAATAAGATTAAAATAATTGATAATCTGCACTTCAAACAGTTTTTCATGCAGTTTGTTCTCACGAATTCATATCGCATTGGGTAAATTGTACACTAATCATCATTTTCTTCGCAACACATTACCACCGCGATTTAAATGTACATTCGTCTGGCCACATAAGCCCACATACGCTCAGTGCACGGAACTATTATCTTTCTCTACACACAGTATGGTATGTAGAAGATAAAAATAATTTTTATGTTGTTTTAGAGTAGATACTAGAGATAAGGATTTTTTTAGGCAAGCATATAATTATTATTAAAGTATTGTTATTGCAATAAATAAATGTCAGTTGTAATTGCACTGTTTTAGCTAACAAAGTCTTTCCATTTGGCACTTAGATCTCTTGGTGAGGCTGCCAAGAACGTTATTATTAAATTTCACAATTCAGTGCATAGGTATTGAACCTATTGCACAACTCAACTCTTACAAGGTGAGGTATAAGGTATAAGATTTTAATCACTTGACAACAAGGGAATCACTCTTCCTGGATACTACTTCATCTCTTGGTCTCAGTCAAATCAGTAATGTTAAGAATGACATAGGTAGACAGTTGAACCTGATATTTTTTTATGTATTCACACTTGACAAATACTACCACCCTCTACTAATTACATATTGCTGTGAAACCGAAAACTTTACAAATTGTGACGAAACACGAAATTGTGGAAAAGTTATATGAGGGACAAAGATATTATAAGTCACAAGAATTTCTCACATCCTATAATGAGTTCAAAGAACTTTCCTCTACACTTTACGATGAGTACATATATTCAAAATTGCGTACGAGGTTACTTAGTGACCCACGCATATTTTCTACGTTTATTAATATAAAGAAAAAAAGACTACTACCCCAATACGATGAGTTATAAGGATTAGTGATGATTCGTCTGAAATATATATTAATAATATGTTTGCTTCTTTTTGTGACAATGCGTTTGCCTCGCCTAATTTCCATCCCGAAATAACAACTTCAGTCATATGAACGACTCCTATAACGTATCATTCACTATTCGTTCAACTGAACAAGAGGATTTACTCAATCATATTAATGCGCTACCCGATGGCTTCACAACGGGTTCTGACGGGATCCATCCAGCCTTTTTAAAGTCATCCTGCCTCTTTCTAGCAGCTCCGCTAAGAATTATTTTCCAAAAATTTTTCGATATTTTTTTTTCGCAGCTATGGAAAACCTTCTTTCATTATATATATCCACAAAAGAGGAAGTAAATATGAAATTTCTAACTAAAGGCCTATTGGAAAATTGCATGCCCAAATTATTCGAATATATAATTTATTCTCAGTTATGCCGCGAGCAGGTCTACAACCACTAACTTGTTGAAATTTCTTTTGGCGGGTTTGCAAAAAGCTACCGGACAGATTGTACTTATATAGACTTTCGTAAAGTCTTTGAAAAGTTATCTCACTCCGTGATACTGTTTAAAACGAAAAAAATTGGGTTTCCCCCAACATTTCTAAAATAGACGGAGTTTGATTTAGATAACAGAACATACTTAAACTATAGACGGAATGGCGGAAGTTTCTAGAGTCTAAAAGGCTTTGTCTGGCGTACCTCAAGGTAGTCACTTGAACCCGTTGTTTTTTATTCTATCTATTGACGATCTATCTATTGTGATACACTGTTAAGTCTTGATTTATGCTGACAACGTTAAGATTTTCGTTCAGATTGAATGTTTTAATGATTGTGAACAGGTACAATGTGACCTTCACAAATTTTACGATTGGTGGAGAAGCAATAATTTGGTACTCAATATAGGCAAATGTGAAGTTAAGACTTTCCATAGAAATCAGAAACCAATCAGTTATGATTATGGGTTCTCGGTTTCCTCGATTCACCGTGTGAGTTCTGTTTGTGACTTGGGTGTTACATGTGACTATAGATTGAATTTTTATCTTCCACATAAACTACATGGTATCAGAGCGTAGCTTTATGCTATGTTTTAAAAACTTTGGTCCCGAGTGTTCTCGCATCCCACCATAATATTACATTTGTACACTTGCTTGTGAGACCACTTTTTGAATACACTAGCCAGTTCTGGTCTCCATTTTATAGTACACACATCGATCGGATCGAGTCTGTTCGGCGGAGCTTTCTACGCTTTGTTCTTTGTGTAAAGAATTCACATTACTTCATTCCTATATTTCCCTATAAAAATTACATATCAATGAATTTCATACATTTATCTACCCATCAATTCTTATTATTCTTCTTCAGTAAATTTTCGTAAACGACCCAATTTACAAGCCGATTGCTCGGTTTAAAATTGCTGCCATTGCTACCGTAATTTACTGAACCTTCACGGAGCATAAACAATATTGACAACACAATTTCGACATCACGAGACTATAATGCCCAATCTACAATGCATGGTAAAACTACGTCGACAACACGATATGTAAGTAGTGGTAAGCTGCCAAATTAAACAGCTGTTGACCTGTCAATTATCATTAATGTAATTGCTTCCTCGATTTCATTGCAGAATTACATCAAAGCAAGTATTTGGTCTCAATAATTTATACTATAATATAGTGCACTTAGTAAACTAAGAAATTGCTTGGGACAAGCCGAATAATATAAAATATTGCTTTCAAGACTGAAAGTACAAGTTCCAGTTTACAGCTATTTTGTTCTAAATTCCCCTACATGGTTCTAAATTATGCTGAATATACCTGAGGTATTACTATTTACTATATCGTTTTTGCTGATTAACTACTCCATATAAGCTCGTGCTCATGTCGTCAAATGAATGAGAGAAAAGGGACATTTTTGCAAGCATAAATTTTTAAATGCAAGAGTGGGAAGCAAACACAAAAATCCATATCGTTTTGACGACGTGGTTTTACCATGCATTGTAGATTGGGCATAAAGTGCCTAATCAGACTATAGCAATACATTGCATTGCTCCCGTGCTCGATAGGTGAACATAGTAATGACCGGCATGTAAAGAATAAAGAACCAATGACGTACGCCTCTTGCATTGTGCTTTTGATAAACAATGATTGGCAAATAGGCGCACGTACAATACATGATCATTGATAGGCGCCTCCCTTTTTTCTTCCTATCAACTTTTTCCAATTTAATTAAGTATGATCGCTGATAGGCATTCTATTTTTTTCATTAAATTTCATTAAACATTTCCCCCCTAAAAATTCTTATGTATCGACGGAAATCGATTGAATGCTAATAAAACACTGTCATGATGCATTAAGGCATTCAGT
Source organism: Dioctria linearis (assembly GCA_963930735.1). Classification (NCBI taxonomy): domain Eukaryota; kingdom Metazoa; phylum Arthropoda; class Insecta; order Diptera; family Asilidae; genus Dioctria; species Dioctria linearis. The sequence goes on from OZ005740.1 coordinate 186,602,232, forward strand.
GCGTTTTTGAGAGCTATTAAATAAATACATACTTAAATAACGATTTACTAAAGTAATAAAAGGAAATATGGAACAAGAGAGTCCCGCGACCATCGGTAAGGCTTCTTGCTCTAAGTAATAGAGTGGTAGTGTATCCAGTATATTGTACAGGCTGGAAAAGAAGCCAAGAGAACAATGAAGTAAAGAAATTAAAATACAATAAAGTAAAAGATTTTTTAAGGGCTGACCCGCACAACATTAGGCATTAACCCTGGAATAATTCATTAATTTTTCCACCTTATGAAGATTGCCTGAAGCTTTTAAATATGATACGCTTGCAAAACGTCGTATGGTTGTAGATGCAACTTTTGTGCATGAACTCTTAAACGCGAATGTTGATTCTCCGTTGTTTCTTAATAAAATATCTTTCCGTGATAATAAGTACAATTTGAGAAGGCTACCTCTGTTTTATGTTAACTTTAGAATATATGAACCTGTTAATCTCATGCGCATATTTGTTAATAATATGGTTGAGCATTTTGTTGTTTACATATTTTAGCATCTTTTAAAAAACCATCTACATAAAATTTGATTGTTTTGTTTAATTTCTTTTGTTCTATTTAGCATTGGATGACTATTTATCCGGTGTTTGGTTTATATTTAGTTTAACATACTAATAATACGTTTCTCCAGCCGAAGGGGACTTAGCACAGACATCTTTTCAGATTGTGGCTCTTAATTTCTTTGGAGCTGATAAAGTCTTACAAAGGGAATCCAGAACACCCATACTGCAAGCTAATAAGCAGATGGTAGAAACAAGACGGTATATGTTGGCACTTTAACCTTCCGCCTTCCGCACCTCATTTTTGGAGGATTGTGGGAGGCCGGAATTAAATCAATAAAATTCCATTTAAAGCAAATTTTAGGAAATTCTTCAGTGTCATTTGAAGAATTCGCCACTATATTGACTCAAATTGAAGCTTGTCTAAATTCCAGGCCTATCCAGTTCTGTCACAGAAGATCCAGACGATCTCAATGTTTTAACTACGGGACATTTCTTAATTGGTACTTGTTTATTACTTCCACCAGAACCTGTATAAACCAAGGTTTCATCATTCACACGATGGAAACATCTCCAACTGTTGAAAAACAACAGTTTTGCCATAAATAGTCCAACGATTATTTAAATTCCTTACAAAATCGATCCAAATGGCAGATACCAATTTGAAATCCTAATATAGGAGATTTAGTCATAATCAAAGAACCGAATCTTGTAGTATGCCGTTGGGTATTAGGACGAATAATTTAAGTTCATCGAGGTGCTGACAAATACGTTCGTATAGTCAAAACAAAAAATAACTATTCTATGCTGGGCAAATAAAGCCCCTTCATACGAGCAAAGGGCAACTAGGTTTTCTCTTAATAGCGGGTTCAAAGGTTTTTTTTTCTATTCAAAGCGTAATTTTAAGATAGTCACTTGAAAGACATTTTAACCTTTCGACAGGGGGCAGTATGTTCGAACCAGGTCGACTCATACATACATTAACAAAGAATTCCTGAAGAAAAAGAAAAAACACATCGCACATGAAGCAGTATAACTTTCATAAAAATTTGTCTAAGTTAATTACAGCTAACATAAAAATAGGTTCACTATCCAACAAAGCCATGTATTTGGCATCTATGTATATAACACATTGCACAAGTTCAGTCATATAGAACAAATCAAGTTAATCAATATTATCATCATCATCCGTTGCTATGCAAATTTTGTCGCGAGTACCGTAAAATCACAGATGCATTGCCAATTCCTGTTATCTTGCGCCTCTGCTACTCCATCATTGGTGTCGTGTACAATCAAGTGCTATATAAACCACAAGCTGACTTGTCTCGATCTCTATATCATACCTACGCATCAGCCGTAAAGGAAAAAAACGACAACGAACGCAAAATTTCAAGGAATATTAAGGACAACTATCAAAAAGAAGAAGACAAACGACGTCACCAAATCGGACTGAGGGCTAAAGATGAGCCCCTAGAATAAAAGGGAGACAAAAAGGTTACATAGAGGAAAACGACGACAACTCCTTGGCATCGCTTCAGGTAGGATGGTTAGTTAGGGATTAATATGTATATCGGGCATCGACTGATATAATAATTACTAACGAATATATTGGGTATCGACTGATATATTAATTATTAACAAACACTTTATTTCTGGTCTCGACAGAAATAAAGAATCTTACTTTGGGTCTCGACTGAAGTTAAAATAACACTTTAAGCAGGGTCTCGACTGACTTAAGAATATTATCTCGGGTCTTGACTGAGATAATATTTTTCTAACAAACACTTTATTCCTTGTCTCGACGGAAATAAAGTATCTTACTTCGGGTCTCAACTGACTTAAGGAATATTATTTCGGGTCTCAACTGAGATAATATTTCAATAACAAACACTTTATTTCTGGTCTCGACGGAAATAAAGAATCTTACTTCGGGTCTTGATTGAAGTTGAGATGACACTTCAAGCCGGGTCTCGACTGACTTGAAGAAAATTATCTCGGGTCTCGACTAAGATAATATTACTAAGAATAACACTTTATTTCTTGTCTCGACGGAAATAAAGAATTGTTCTAATCAAGAACAAAGGGCTTAACATTAGCTTGCAGCCAATTCCTCAAGTGTCAAGTATTAGATCAGTGAGTTCCAGCCACTTGTAACATTTTATTACTTACTTATTTCTATTTCATTGCATTTTGCTTATATGCATATATATATATTATATATTTTGTGGGCATATCTATCCAATATCATACTTTAACTTTTTTCTATGTTGAATTTATATATATATATCACGTTCTTGATGATCTTATAATGCAACTTTCTGCTTATAAGTGTGTTTTTTTTTGTGTGATTGAAATCTCTGACCCAAAAGTTTCTATAATCATATCTTGATACAACTATAGTGTGCCAGTTTTAGTGAAATTAAAAGGAAATAAACAGTGTTTGTTATTGATTAGACAGTCGATCATTGATCTTGATCCAAATTTACCAGTCCATCCATTTCAGTTTCACTTAATTCAAATTTGCGTGTACGTTATAATAACGGGCAGTATTACCCAATTATGTGATCTGCCGGTAAATTGTCGCCGTTGTTATAGAACTGAAAAAAAAAGAAGTTGAACTTCCTGTAATTTAGCATTTTTGAAGTTTCCACAGATATATTGTGGTTATTTTGCTGCGATTGTTCCAATTCAGTTTTGTAATGTTTCCACTCGTACCTTAAAACAGACCCATGGAAAGAAAATTTTTATGTAGTTAAATCAGGTGGCTGCGGAGGCTTCTTTGAAGCACAATATTTAGACAAAATTTGATCTTTAAATTGCTCTTTCTGGGTGATGTTTCTAAGGTTTCAACGCTCGCAAAATTCTTATTTGATCGGCTGCCCGCCTGAAATCTGCCTTACAGTTACATTTATAGCCACAGTAGAAGCTAGTTAATATGCTTAAAAATCTTCTGCATTTGTTTGCGTTTGTTTTTATGATAAATTATGACAATTATGTATCGTTTCATATTAAATTTTCCAGTTTTTAAATGTAAGTAAGAAAAATATCCCAAAAATAACAATGAAATATTTAGGAGTTTTTCAGATAGGAAAGTTTCTTTTGCACTACTTGTATAATTAAAACGGTTTGTTTATTAAAATTACGCTTTATTTACAGGTTTTTCATTTGTGGGTCCGTTATTTTCGGAAAAAAATCATAAAAAACGAATACAATTTGTCTTGCATTACTTAGAAGTCACGTATATGCTTCTGTCAATCAGCTACGAATTTTTGTGTATTGAATTGCTCAGCTTTCATCTTTTGGCTCTTGAAGATTTAAAAATGCACAGTGAAACAAAACATGTAAGTTTTCTTTGAAATTTGATTGAATATGATTATAACCTTACAATACGAGATTTAGGACTTCTTTAATGGGCAATTTTCGAATCAAAAAGGAGACATTTTGAAAAACTTTACAACTGCCTTTAATGTGGTAATGTTATTATATTTATAGAAAAAGCGAATATTTTATTCTTAATAATTTTACAGCTCTTATTTACGCTGTTCTCATTTTTTGGAACAGGCAATATAGCTTCTGTAAGTTCATTTGATCCCAATATAGCTCGGTGTTTTTTGACGGCCTTTTCACCTTTCACAATGATGTGCTTAGTAATTTTGAAACTTGTTATTCCAATTATTCTCATAATTTCCGTTATGTGCGAATACGTTCATTCAAAGGTAAGAGTCGTATAACCTTAATTCTTTGCTAGTAAGTTTATTTAAAGTTAAGAAATTTATATATTTATTTCTTTATTTATAACTTTACAGCGATAGCTTACAGACTAAAGTCACAATTAAAAGCTATCGGTTAAATTATTAAATCCAAGTATTTATGTTAATGTATTTCATCAAGAAAAAGAAGACTAAAATGTTACAAAAAAAAAAAAAAATTTTTAAGTGAGATAGCAATTTAAAAAAGAAAAAAAAATATTCAAAAAATTACAAAAAGGGGGAAAAATAAAATTAAAATTATTTTAAAAAAAAATAAAGATAATTAAAATTATAAAGGATTAGAGAAGAAAATAGGAGAAAAAAACTATTCAATGGGTCAATATTGATCCGTTATTCAGAGAGGGGAGTCTGAATTTCATTCCTAATAATTCTTTTAAAGGCCCAGAGACTAAGGCCGAGGATGTCAAGTTCATTGAATAAGTCGTTATGATTTTTTTGTATCCTGTAAGAGGGGGACTTGTATCGTAAATTGGTCCTGGCGGTAGTAATTTGAAATGTTAATGAGCACCTGGTGACTCTAGATGGAACAAGGTAGCTAATATTATGGAGTAATTCAGGGCAATCAATAACATTGTATATTAATTTAAATAGAAACATTTCATCTAAGAAAAGACGACGCTTTTCCAAACAAGGAATACCACATTTGTCGAGACGATTGAAATAGTTAAGATAGTGTCCTTCTGTTTTATATAAAAGAAGTCTGGTGAATGGACATAAAGAACTATTATCAAAAGTCATATGAATATTTTAATATTACGGGAAGTTTTTTTAAAAATAGAACACACATATAACTAATAACCGATTATAGAAAAAACCATTTATGTTTCGGGCTACAAAATTTGTCTTAATCATCATCTTAAAATTAAGAGATTCGAAGTATTTTGTTGTCAAGATGTTTCAGATTTAAACGGCAATAACTGATACAAACTACTTATCCAGAAAAAAAAAATATAAAACAGTTTTATATTAAAAACTTTGTATTTTCCAAAAGAGAGTAGGGACGCCTATCCACGCCACTGCACCTTACTCCGGATTTTTAGGACTTTAAATTTAAAACTTCGGAACTCCATCTTCTCTTTCCAAATGCATCGTTATTTATACGAATACAAATACGAGTATGCCCATTTCTAAGAATGATATATTTCAGACACATATTGTGAATGGACGTTCTAAGCTTAGTGCCTTAGAGTTCTTAACTTCGATATGTAAAACTAGTGTATTAGGATAAACAACTTTGGGAAAAGAAAGTGAAAAATTCCGAAATTATTAATTTAAAGCGCTGCAATCCCAGTGGTGGAAAATAGGGTAGTAATTCTGGGCTCCAAGGTAACTAAAAAATGGTGAGTAAGTATTGTGGTACCACCCACAAATAGCAGCAGCAGCAGTTCAGTGGTAGCACCTACATGCAACAGCAACAGCACTATCGTGGCCGCAGCCACAGCACAAGCACCGGCTAACTAATAAGAAGAAGAAAAATGACAAGAGCTTGACTTTTAATATGCCTTCTCTCTCTTGTTTATATTTATTTAATAAATAAATATTAAGTTGAAGTGAATATTTGTTATTCTTAATATCCTCAACCAAAACAAATGATGACCCGAACAAAACAACACTATAATCTGTGATTTTTGTTCTTATCTGTCGATGCCGGATGCACGCACATAAAAACATACAAAAGTTAAATTTTCATCTTTTGTACCTATTTGGAGTAGAAGCAAGCGCCATAGTGCAAAATATAATTCATACAGGCGGATCAAGCATATGGAGCGCCGATTTTTCTGGATTACATCGAGGCCATAAAAAAGCAGAATTCTAATCAAGGATATGAAGCGCCGATTTTGCGGATTCCACCGCCATAAACAGGCACCGCGGCACAGTATATTCATACAGTAGAACAGCTCTGTCAAAACTGTCAAATGAATAAGATGCTTCTATAGTAGGTCTGTTCGCGTACTTCTCGAGCAAAAACTGTCTGGGTAAAAACTTACTCGTGTGGTGGGGGAAGTATGTAAAATGCATGAAAAAGTAAGGGAATGAGTATTGTTTTATTTTTTTTTAACTTGTTGCAGTCTTGAAAAGTCCTACGAGAGCATTGAATAATTAAACTAACTTCATTCGACATTTTGATTACGCTATAAAAACTTTTCAGAAAATTAAAAAAATTAACTTTCCTTTGACAGCTGTTAATTTGCCTTGCAAGAATTGTGTAGTAACTAAAAACTTCCGGTAAATTCATGCGAGAGGGGAAGCTGTGACGTATGCAAAACTCGTGTAATTTTATGTGCACGAGAAAGTACGGGAACGGAAATTGGATAAGTTCATGGAAATTCATTGCAATGCATTGTCCCAAAACTGAGTACGCGAACAGACCTAATGTGACTATACTTTCTCTTTCAATATTTTTGCCTAACACACTAGTCAATGAGTACGTTTAGACCGCAGCTATTTGAGACTAGTTTTACGTAAGTAGACTTACGTAGTACTAATCCGGCTGCCGTTTAGTCCGCTCGTATTAAAGATTTGACAGTTGTCAAATTTGTTAGATCTGCCTGCTTCTTCACGAGGAAAATGAATATTGTAAGTTTGTTTGTACACCTCATGTATAAAAGAATTGAGCATAAAAGAAAATTTAAAAATTTCGTAATTTCAAATTTATTACCATACATTAAGGACGGAATACTTTCTTCAATACAAAAGTCTATAAGGGAATTTGTCTCTCTCATACTAATCGCACTTTTTCCGTCTTAAGACAACTTCACTTTCATTAAAATAAAATAAAAATTTACCCTATCAACAAACCCATGAACAAACGCATTCAAGTTTGTAAACAAATTCCTTATGTGAGGTTTATGTTTACGTTTAATACTAATTTTTGTAGGTCAGTACCGCATCAGAAACCGAATTAAAGTAGGTCTAGTATTTCGTAATGCGGCATGTTTATACCACTTCATATTAGTTCTAAGTAAGTCGACTTACGTAAAACTAGTTCTAAATGGCACGGTCTAAACGGGCTCAATTTTTAATACAATGACTCAAACTTGTACTAGAGGAAAAGGGGCAAAATGACAAGCAAATAAGGTAATAACAATGTGTTCCACTTCCCATGCCATTCGGCTTGGTAGAACTCTCAAATTGTTACAAACATTATTACAGCCATTTTGCATATATTACACTGTCCACGGCATCTTTATGAACGAACATCACTTTACAGTGAAACAGATGTTCAGTTTATGGAACAATACATTTGTAAGTAGATTGTCGAAATGTGTGCTTACATTAAACTAATATTTCTTCAGGTAGATAGTGCAACTAGCTACCGTTCGCCCATTACTTCCGTATCATACTTAATAGTTCCCTCTTATGGGAGAAATTTTGAGGTTTTTTTTTTTGTAATTAAAATTTAAAAATTCACTTTTCAGTAGTTTGTTCCAAGCTCTTCTCCTGTATGTATACTGTGTTCTGTGACCGCGGTTTGCAATCAAACCCATAAATATTCATCTCGAACAAATCACGCACTTCAATTAACGCAATTAAATTGCAATTCCATAAACGACGCAGAACATATTTTTGCGGGGCTTAGAACCATTCAGAGCAATTTGATAACACATAAACTCGTCCAGCAATTCAGATATAGCAATCACAACAAATTACGTTGGGAGTGGGGAGTTTCATTGCGGTCGGACGTGCTATCTAATCCGCTCGCTTTGGTTTTTAGACAAGAGCATAGTTCCTTTCCTTGCGACTTTTTTTTTAGTGATGCTTTTTCCATGCATCATTAGACTTGCAGTCTCTTGGATACATTTCAGTGTTCAGTGTCGTTTATCTAAACTTAAGTCGAGCCAAATATAAAGTTTACTTATCTCATCAACAATAACAGTTAATTGAGCGTAGAGTCGATTAACGGTAGTTTCATTATCGTGAAACATACTTGTTTTCCGTCGACTCCAACATATATATATATACTACAAAATAACTATTATAAAAAAACAACAAAAAAAAAAAACTACATCTACATCATTAATATCGAATTCTGCGCTTCACCCGCATCTATTTGTCTTTGCGGGAGAGCCAGTTTATAGAAGTAGCCGGCAATACAGTTAATTCTAATAGCTGGAACAGAATGAATGGATCAATGCCGGAGTAAACACGCAGCTAACTGTCAAAAAAGGCAAAAAATAAAGTGCTGCCCAGAACGAAATTGCAGCGACTGCGTTTAATGACAATTGAATGCAATTTTCATATTTTCAATATTATGCTTGTGGATATATTTATATTGTTAAAACTTGTGCGAATAATAAGAGTAACATTTGAACTATCCCGCAGCTCAATAATTAATTTTACATTAGAAATTTCATTCAAACCAACGTTTCCTTCAGCTGTCAAAAATTTTCAATCCGGTACTTGCGTAAAAATTGACAAACTTTCTTGCCGCAAATGCGGTAACTGCGTTCACTATGTGCGCACTAATGTATTTCAAATGCATTCATCTTTTGCGTGACATTTCCATCCGGCATTGATCCGTTCATTCTGTTCCAGCGGTAAGGCTGGCCAAGTGGCATCTATTCGTCTTTTGAAGAAGAAGGAGAAGAACATACGTTGAAAATTTTAGTGAATTTCCATATAATTGCAATTATTTCATCTTTGAAAACTCTTTTTAGATTAGTTAACAAATACAAGAAGTTAAAAGAGGTACCAATATTTCTATAAATTATTATCATAAGATTTATTAAAAAAAAATTTATTAATTAAGTGATCCAAATTGACATAAAAAGCTAATATTTCCCAACAAATACGTGATCATATTAAATTTAAAATTATCAGAAGTGTTCATATCAATCACACAGAGTTAATCTTACTGCAAGTAGTAGTGAAATCCAGTCATTAACAGATCTTTTAGGATAGATTCATCGACATAAATAGGTTTACTTTATTAAAAGACATATTTCTAAATTTCAACACAGTCAGACATGTAAGATGTCATCTTTTTGTATATTGTTTTTCTGCATAATATATAAATTCATTCAGTGGTACTGACTACGCGTACCATAAGCATAAGCGTAAGCAATTTACACTTATATTTTTAAATTGATTACTCAACAATTTCAAATCATTCTATCTTCGATGGTTAATGAGTCACGCGTGCCAAGCCTAAGTTGTTTTAACTAGATCAATCAAGCAATACGTCCTGAGGATAAAATGATTATTGAGTTTGAAATTAATCTGACTCCATTATATTAAATTAATTTGAAATTTTTTTAAGTTATATATACATACTCATAATGTATATGGAGGCGAAATTAAGCGATTCACCTCAAAACTCGTGGGATAGTGACATCTGTGGTAATGGTAAAGCGAATTCGCTAAATAAACAAAAACGGCAAAAATTCAATGCCGTACGCGGCTTCTCTCAAAATACCTCCATTCTGAAGTAACCGTACTGATTTGTGGTTTATGGAATTTGAAGCGCATTTTCTGGTAAAAAATATTTTTACCTTAAATACTAAATATGATTATTTACTTACTGCACTTCCACCCGACACTATGGCCGACACCACATCAGGATATATATAATCTTTTAAAGAACATGCTTTTAACAAAACGTAGAGACTCCGAAGAAAAAAGATTGGATGCACTACTGCACCAAATTGAACTAAGTGACTATAAACCATCCGAACTTTTTAGACATATGGAATCCTTAGCAGGAGGCAACAGTCTAATTAACACGTCTTGGCTGAAGAAACTATGGATAAAAAAGCTACCGTCTTCAGACAAGCTTGCATTATCGCAATTGAAGACACCCAGAACAGAACCAAGAACACATTTTTGCAATAGCTGACAAAATTTTCGACAGTATGTCATCTTTAAAAGCTTCTTCTATTAGACACATTAGCACATATTCCGCAGGTAACACCAATAACCTGGTAGAAGTTGTGAATAAACTATCCGATTGTATTAGACAACTTTAAACTAGAGTCTCGCAATAAAAATAGAAATACATAGTTCCGAAAGATCTACCTTCTCAAGGTCTACTTCCCGAAAAGGAACCAAAGGGAATTTCTGTTGGTAGCTACGTATCACGCCGTTTTTATACACGATATGCCATCAAGCACCAACTCTTTATCGATACTGATGCTGAAGTTTTGATTATTTCAAACAATAAACTTTCCACTCAGTTAAACAACCAATATCTCAAATTGCTCGCTACCAACGGGTCACCAATCACAACTTCGGGGCTAAGTCCTTGACTTTAGATTTGAATTCAGATACTCATTTCAATCACACATTCATCATTGCGGCAGTGATAATCGAAGTCAATTTTTTATATAAATACAATCTTTTAGTCGATTAACGAGAGAGAAAACTCATCCAGAATACGACTTTATTTTCAGTAAATTGTATTTCCCGTACTGTAGAGTCCTCCTCTCCTAGATTATACCTAGTTCAAGGCGAATTCGGTTCGATACTTAACGAATATTGTAGCGAATTGCCCCTTCGTTACTTGGTAAAATGGTCTATATCCGTCTTATGTCTAATTTAAACTTCCCGCTACAAAGCTAAATCAAAACGTTCCTTTGCAAGAGATGGTTTCGAGCGCGCCCATGATAAATTGAGCAGTGGAGAAAGAGAAACGAAACAAAGGAAGGGACGCACATTCCCTCATTCTACTCGACGAATTTGTTTTTTTTTATTCGAAAAAAAAGAAATCGTGTGTTGAGAAGCTTAGGATTTAGCTGAAGGGAGGATCGGGTCGGTTGGCGTGAGGTTGAGCTGTGGATGGGAGACTGGAAGAAGGGATTTGTAAAAAGATTGGCATTTTGTTCACCATCGAGTATGGTCATGAAAATATTTATCTAGTTGTGTTTCCAGAAAACAATTTCGTATCTATATTATTTTATAAAATTTTTGCATATTTCGCACAAAATATTGCGCATCCTAAAAGTTGAATAATTGAAATTTGGTTTTACCAGATATTTTGTTGTGAAAATCATCGTTTAGTTGTGTTTCCTGAAAACGATTTCGCATCTATATTTTTTTCTATCTTTGCATATTTTACAAAAAAAAAAAAATTGCGCATCCTAAAAGTTGATTAATTGAAATGCATACGATGCATACTATTTTTGAGCTTTGGTTCCATACCCTGCTGCGGGTATTTGTTGTAGTATTCTTGTATTTTTTTTCGTGTTTCGTATTAAACCCTTTTGCTACGCTCCTGTTCTGAGTACTGGTGGTCGCCGAGAGTACTACCACTTCTCTTTTCTCTCAGTTAGAATGCTTCGGGTTTTTCGACAGATTGATGAACGAAGTTCGTTTGGTTTATTTCTTTGTCGTGGAGGCTAGATCAGAAAACTTTGTGCTAGTTTTTTTTAGAGAGAGAGTGCATTATTCGCGACAGATGGTTGTTTAGTTTTGTGTGTGTGTACGCGGGCGGTTGGTGGGCTGCGTTGCCTCCTTGTGCCATCCTCCTCATCAGTTTTTCTTATAGATATCATAAAATAAACTTTTGTTTTCGCTTAATAGCATCCGGACATTCGTTTGGGTATTGGCCGATAGTAAATTGCGCTATCGTGACGTTTTTTTTCTATAAAAATTTTGTATTCGGTAATAAATGGATTTTTCGTTACTGTCACTGGACGATTTGGGGATCGAATTCCAAATTGCAGACATTTCGGGTTTAGAGCCGGACGCCCTAGATAAGTTGCTACAAAGGTATACAGCGGAGAGTGTCGACGCCTCATTGGTACCTACTATGTCCCATAATCATACCAATCTCAAATCATACCTCTGACAAATCGTGTGAAAATGTTACAAAAAGATTTACTCGAGCACCCACCTACTACAGTGGTGGAGCAAGAGCATTACCATATCTGATTTTGCATTTACTAGGCAGATCCCAGCGCATATATAATTCTTTTCCGTTAATAAAGGAAAAGGCTGAGAAGCTTATGTTTACTTTGAAAGACGTTTTCTGAATTCTTTTAACTATCTTCTTAATGTTGATCATGTGTCCCAGGGAGTTTATGGCGGAAAGTCACCTAGTAGCTCTGGAATTATAAAAAACAACTTAGATCTGTTGCCGGAAAGTTAGGTTCTAATGTACAGTTTACTTGCCCACTAAGTTCATTGAAAGGGGAGGATTTCTTGGGTTTTGAAAATCCATGGAATTCACCACCGGTATCTGCTCATCAGGCTAATAATACCCCTCTTCTAGTAACAAATCCGAAACGGATTTTGAATTTTCCACCGTTAAATCCAGTTACTCGCTTCACAAGTGCTGCTCCCGTCCCTACGGTGGTGAATGCACTCATTACTCATCAAAGTAATGAATGTTCTTTTATTAGAAATCAACCTGGTCGTACATATGAAGTGCATGTACCACCGTTGGTCTAGGTCCAGCAAGTTCCTAATTTTACAAACGCTCCTTCATTTTCTTTTGGTAATCGAAGGGGTAGACCTACACGGAGTCCAATTTTTATATGAAAACTAGTGTTCGATGGATCAACATCCGGATTGGATGTTTCAGAATAGCTCACTTGGAGAGAGTGTCAGGTGTTGGCTTGTGCCCTGGATTCCATGCCTTAGTTTCTATGCGTGTCCAGACTTCAAATGTAACAAATTCATTTATGTCAAATTCATTGCGTCCAGTCCAAACCTATCAAATTGAAATATGACAAGTTCTTTTAATGTTTCAATAATGCCAAGGCTTTCTAAAAATATAGGCGTGCAAATTACTAGTGACGTATCCACGGATATGGAGTTCACTGACAATGACAATTATGGTTGTACTTCGTCCAATGAGGACATTTCATTTATTTCTTCTCATTTGGAAACCAACGATGATATTGATATTAAGGTGTTACCTGTTGATGTTTCTCTTCTGTCCCGAACATCTCAGCGAACGCACAAATATCGTAGCTTGCGAAGACATATAAAAGCTGCAGTAGCGGAGACTGTTGTCGCCACTAATTTTGACTCTTAGCCCTTTGCCGAATTGTTTATAAAAGAGAAACGAATTAGGGGACTTCTTGATAGCGGTGCCAGTGTAATTGTTCTTGTTTCTGGAGCAGATAAATTTTTGAGAAAATTAGGAATCATTCATTGCCTACTAGTATATCTACGGCGGATGGTCAGCAAGAGCAAGTTTTGGCTCATATCAGATTTCGGGGAAAAACTCCGTTAATGTGACTACATATCGTACCTACTCTTCAACAACCTCTTTACTTGGGAATCGATTTTTAAATAAATAAAATAAAATAAAATAAAAAAAATTGAAATTAGAATTGAAAACAAGAAAGAAATCAATTGCTTATATCATAGACCGGGAGATGATGACGGAAAAATCCAAGTCATTTGTTACAAGTATGGCGACCCTTAAACGGTCGAATTAGGTGATTTAAGAAATGAAAATAATAATTTTAGGGTTGGCCGGCGCGGCGTAATTACAGGCTAATTAATTAAACTTGTAGGAAAAATTACGGTATTAAATCGATTTGTTACACAAAAAGTCTTGCGTTTTTGCGTACTCCATGAAAAACATGGCGGTAGCGCAATGCCATACCACAACACACAATGCCATACCATTACAACGGTTCCAAATAGCCGCCATACCGTTGCAAAGACGTAGATTTTTTTAATTATGCAAAACGATTTGTTATAGTATGTCAATACTTGTTAGTCATCATTTCCCATCATATCTTTATGGGTAGTAAGAGTGTTACAGGAAATTAGGAGGAAATATCCAAAATAATAAACACACTCTCTCTCCTAAAAGACTCATTTTGCTCTTTTATAACTCAACGTTCTCAGCTCCTTCCTGAAGTTTGAGACATATCTGTGAACCACTCTGTATAGCTTTCTCTTTCCATTTCAGCATGAAAATTTTATTAGCATCTAGATATCGCCGGAGTTCTTTGATTAATATAATATACATTTTTGATGCCGCAATCATAATAAAATTTGGTACTACATAAAATAGACATTATACACTTCTGGCTTTGTCTTAATGCTGGTGTTTTTCACATTAAACTAGATTGCATTTCATTCGAACACAAAAATTAAAGGTAACGTTTTAAAATTTTTCTTTCCAATAATATCTTTTCAAACCGACACTTAAAGAAATTTCCGAGGAGTGCAAATTAGGTAGGGTTCAGTGGCGTAACTTACAGGACCCAATGCAGAAAAAATGGAAGCCCCCTCCTTTGCCTATAAAATCGAGGATAGAATGAATAAAAAATTGAGACCCCCCCCCCCCCCCCCCCCTCAGTCTATGAAATCGAACGTAGACCGCCGAGCGTTGAACGAGAAGTTGGCTAGTCGGGAGTAGGCACCTGAAAGCTGGGTGGGTTTTATTATAAATGAATTAAAATCGAAATTGCACTTCTTTTAATCTCAAGTCACAGTTTATACAGAAAACAATATATTTAGAGCGGCACTCTTAAAAGGTCAAGATTTAGCGCATGCGAAGTCATCGATGTGTTTCGATATATCCATCCTTTCAGCTTTGCCTGCCCTATGCTCAGTAGTGCTATGCGATCGGTGTCTTGGCCCATTGAACTTCGAAGACAGTTTTTTATTATTTTGAGTTCCGTGGGTGCAATGCTGACTGGAATCGTCAAAAAGAAGCAACAAGGAGTAGTCTTCGGAGAAAATTGAACTCATATCATTGAACTTTATGATTATAATTTCAGCCAATTGTTTATCAAAAATAAAAATCAAAATTATGTATACCAATTCTTATTATACCTTAGATGAAAGTCTGTATGTAATTTCCATCCACTTCCATCTATCTGCATATTTCGACCCATATTTAATATTTTTTAAAGTATTTTTCACCCGAAAAACAATTTAGTGATATGGAAATCATTTTATGATTTTTATTTTTGATTTTCAAAATAATATTCATTGGCCAATTTTTATTTTTGATTTTTAAAATAAAAATCAGCTTTTGATTATTATTTTTGATTTTTTAAATAAAGTCAGTTTTTCATTTTTATTTTTGATTTTTAGAAAGAAAATCAGAAAATAATTTTTACGTATTTCTTTTAACATTCATAACTGTTACGGTCTCTGGTCCTAACACTCATGAGAACCTGAAGTGGCAACACTTCCGCTATGTCGTTTGGATATTTTGTTGTCGCTTGTTCTTCAGTCGCGGATAGTAATGTGGCGGGTGTTAGGAACGAAAACCGTTAGGCTAATCGAAAAAAAGTTTCAAAAAAAGCTATGCCAGCGGTAGGGTTAATATATGTATAAGCCTATTTGCTTTTGATTAAATATCTACAAGAAAACTGAATCTGATATTAATTACCCCGGATACGATGATTTTCCCAACATACTACTTCATCAATGCCCGGCTTTTGTAAACTTTCGATCACAAAAAAATGCAAAAAAATTCCTTAAGATGCAATTTTAAATTTTTTGAGAATAATTTATCTAGGGTTTCCCTTCATTTTGGGTATAAAATTTAAAATTTTCGAGGTACGGAAAGAAAGCAAAGTCAAAGCAAAGTAATTTAATTAAGTGTTTTGATAAACATTAGGAGCTCCAAATTTCAATTTCTGATATTGTATTAAAATTTCAACTACCCTGACTTTGTTTTCTTTCTGTACCTTGAAAATTTTAAAATTTTTAGACAAATGTAATATAATTTAAAAATTGAATTAATTGCTAAATGAAGGGAAACACAAGAAAACTTTTGTGATGTTCTCTTAAGTGAGGGGAGAAATTATTTTCTATTTCTTAGCGCGGATTTTTAGAAAGATTTTTTTACATTTTCTATTTCCTTTGATTAGAGTATAAATTTTGATTTATTAGAGCTCTAGGGAAGGGGGGGCGATCGCCCCGATCGCTCTCGCTGTATGGTTCATGAAGAATTGAAACTAAGAGAAAATCCAGAAAAGATATTCGCGCGAGTTAGATCAAGGTCTGATTCTAACAATATAGAAGAGACCAATTTCCAAGAAATTCTTAAGAAATATGTAGAATCAGCAAAAGCAGAACAAGTTTAAAGCATTCCACTTTCCCACACTTAAATAATTTCAAACTTAAAACATTTAATTTCCCACATTATAACTACGATCTAATTACACAGAAAATTATTGAATCCCGAGGGGGCACTTGAAATTTTTATATCGACCAATTAACAGTGTCCTTTTCTATTTAAATCAACGGAGTTAATCTAGATGCATAGGTATTGTAGCTAAGCCACGGGTTTTCATCCTGAAAAATTAATCTCATCAGAAATAAGCTGGATGCATAAGTACTGCACCTAAGCATCAAATCATCATTGTCACGGTATTGCATCCTGACAAACTTCAGCGGCCGATAAAGGAATCGTTGGCTTAACAAACATTTTGGTAGCCCCGACGTGATCCAGGCGATACGCTTGTGATACGTTCACTCAACAATGGCATCAAGGGTTCAATCGTTTCACGCTGAAGAGACGTGATCCAGGCGATACACTTGTGATACGTTAATCTAATCAACAATTATTGCACGAAATGTTCTATCCTCTCAACTAAGGAGGCGTCATCTAGGCACTGAATCCAGAATAGAGTCAATAGCCGTCACAATGGAGGAGTTGTCCGCTACACAAGAGCAAACTGGAAAACAAGTCCAGGTAATCATCGAAAGTTATAGAAATGATCCTCCCAGTCTCAAGAGTTCTGCGTATTACCAGCAGAAGTTAGGATTACTGGAAGAAGCCTGGGATTCGTTCGCGGAAACATATAGCGACATTAGACAACAACATGGAGATCAGCTACAACATGCCTCTTTCACCAAGGACTACTACGAACCCATAAAAGTGATTTTTGAAAAGTATTTCAATCAATTTAAGGAGAAATTATCCGATCTTCATGAAGAAGCTACTACAATAGATAAATTAGTAGCAAGGCAAGGCAGCATAGGAAAAGCCATTCTGCAGCTTTTCGAAAATTTCGGCAAAGAAAAGATAGCTCGTAGAACACCTGAAGTTACAAACAAGTATAAGCGGAATCTTGACGAGCGATGGTCCCAGTTTGTCAAGAACGACAATCAACTCAGCGAAGTGCAAGCTGAGAACAAGAATATCCCTACTTCTCTAAAAATTACTTTGAGAAGGTTCAAGTACAATATCTAGCGTTCTTAAGAAAAATAATGGAACGATTAGCGAAATGGCCAGAATCTGGTGGCAGTTCACAAACCACAGAGGTACACTGAATCTCATCAATCTCAAAATTATATTAAGATGTAGCTAAGGTGGTAACGAAGCAGAAGGCAATAATCGAATCTCTACGTCGACTTTTGAGAAGGCTCGGCGAAGATAATCACGTCCTTAAAACTGGCAGAACCAAAATGGCAGATTGGGTTTTGAGATAGTGGTATATTTAAGGCGAATT
Source organism: Dioctria linearis (assembly GCA_963930735.1). Lineage (NCBI taxonomy): Eukaryota > Metazoa > Arthropoda > Insecta > Diptera > Asilidae > Dioctria > Dioctria linearis. The sequence continues at coordinate 186,619,919 of OZ005740.1, forward strand.
TAATGCCCAAAAATAAAATTTACGGCTCCCATAGTTTTCCCAGAAATCACGATTCTGCTAGCTTTAGAAAAAGTTAGCAGAACTAAACAAAAAAACTTATAAAACTTATTATTTTCGATGTAAATAGTATATATATATATAGCAGGGAAGTTCCAGATATCAGCATGACGTCATCTTGGTTTTACCGTTTTCAAGTGCTGCACCTAAATCAGTTTTCTTAGCAGGGAAGTTGTAGATATCAGCATCATTCGAATTTCACAACATGACATCGTCATGAACAGATTCTAGAAGATGTCAGTGGGGGTTCTGGGTGTCAAACATTAAATGTTGCGCCTAGGCTTTTACACGATTCGAGTGCAAACGCCATTTCTTGAGTAAGATTACCTAGCGGCATTAGCCGGTACCTTGCTATTGCTGTTTTTTTTTGCTGCACCTAAATCAGTTTTATTAGCAGGGAAGTTGTAAATATCAGCGTGCGCCTAGGCTTTTACAGGATTCGAGTACAGATGCCATTTCTTGAGTAAGGTTCGCGAGTGGCATTAGTGGATACTACAAGCATATAATGGTAATATGTTTTCCATTCAATGCCCTGATACAATTTAGCATATTCCGTAATTTGGATTCGCGTACAAAGGCCATTTCTTGAGTAAAGTTCTCTAGCGACATTAGCCGGTATTACCAGCATGCCTTGCTTTTGCTGTTTTCTTTTATTACCTAACGGAGAAGTTGTACATAGATATCAGCATGCACGTCGGCTTTTACAGGATTGGAATATGTTGTAGATGAGTAGTGAAAGTTGAAAATGTAAGATTCCCAATTCCTTTACTGAAAAACAACAAAGACTGTAAATAATATATAGCAAATCAATTTTTTCGCACAATATTTATTCACATCAAATTCAATATTTATTGTAATATCTTAAGTTATAAACTTTTTTCTCTGTGTTTCACATCCAAAAAGCGATCCAGAGCAAATGTTCCCATGGTCCTTTTCTGTGTTAGGCTATGAGAGTTCGGCAGCAAAATCCCATGTTATTTCTTATCATCTGTCTTGCTCTAACACATTAGGAAGCTTTAGTGAACACCATAGTTTGAAACCATCTCACTCGGGACTTGGTCATGTACTTGCCAGCTGTGGATATGTATGTATGCAACATTGAGATGAAATAATGTAATGTTGTGTAGTGTAAAAGAAGAACTTTCATGGGTGATATGGGGATTGAATCGACGTATGTTATGCACTAGATTGGTAATATATGTGCTTATTTGATTGAAACAAAATAGTTTCACGGCTTCCTTACCAAGACTTAAATATATTCATAAAATCGTTAAATCGATGCCAAGAACATGTTAATACTTGTTTTGAGTATGAGAGGGGACTCTATACAGCTTTTCAAAACAGATTTGTTAACAGATAAACAGCTTTTAAACAGGTCTGAAAACAGCTTAACAGCTTTTAAAATAGTTCTGATAGCAGCTTAACAGCTTTTAAACAGGTCTGATAACAGATTAACTGCTTTTTAAACAGGTCTGATAACAGCTTAACAGCTTTTCAAACAGCTCTGATAACAGGTTAACAGCTCAATGCTGCTCGATTGAGGAATTTTGTCAGTGTTTTCAGACTTGTGGATATCTATCGTTTGATGCATCCTACGACTAGATCATACACGAGGGTCTCGCGAAATATCCATGGAAGTCTCACGGGCTCGAGAATTGATAGACTTTACGTCCCCCCTGGAGTATTAGAACATTTCGTTGGCGTCACTCATGAAGTGTGTTCGGTCGTGATCATCTTCTTGTAGTGGCAACCATCACTCTAGTTGAAAGAAGACCTGCGTACTAGCTATTCATCAACTCAGAGCAGTTCATCAATGAGTTCATTGAATTCTGGCACGATTGGCAAGAGAGGAAAGCTGACTTCGGTTTCTTAGTCAACGGTGGGATGTTGGTAAGCTCCAAATTCGATCCTTTATCGAAACGAGTTTCAACCGAACTGGGTATCAAGCTTCCAGTTTCTTGCCCAAAGTATATCGGATGGCAGCTCTTCTTCCAATCGCAGGTGATTCTTTATTTTAATAGAATAAATAAACACTTGGCAGCACAAACTTACAAGCACAGCTTAGAGTTTGTGTTGCATCAGACCTGTTTAAAAGCTGTTAAGCTGTTATCAGACCTGTTTGAAAAGCTGTTAAGCTGTTATCAGACCTGTTTAAAAAGCTGTTAAGCTGTTATCAGACCTGTTTAAAAGCTGCTAATCTGTTATCAGATCTGTTTTAAAAGCCGTTAAGCTGTTATCAGACCTGTTTAAAAAGCTGTTAAGCTGTTATCAGACCTGCTTGAAATCTCTTAAGCTGTCATCAGAGTTGTTTTAAAAGCTGTTAAGCTGTTATCAGACCTGTTTAAAAGTTGTTTATCTGTTATCAAATCTGTTTTGAAAAGCTGTGCTGTTATCAGAGCTGTTGGAAAAGCTGTTAAACTGTTATCAGACCTGTTTAAAAGCTGTTTAAAAATCTGTTTAGCTGTAATTTGACCTGTTCAAAAGCTGTTAAGCTGTTAGCAGAGCTGTTTCAAGAAATCTTGGGATTGCGACAACATTGCAAATGTAAGCAGGATACTACTTAACGGCAGTTGAATGGAACGGAGACTGCGATATAAACACAAAGTGTATAAAACAACTTGATGAACCCCTTGAAAATGATAATGCTACTACCAGAAAATTAAAATAAGTATTGAAGAAATAAAAAACAAAAAATTTAACGCTATATATCAATGACGAAATCGCGAAGATTGAAAACTATCTGTTTACTTCAGTAATAAATAAGAAAGACTTGACATCTAAAGATGGTGTATGTATATGAGTAAAAACTCTTTAGAAATCTGTTTCATTTATAATTACGATGAGTAAGCGACAAGTGGTAAATAAGCTGCATAAACCAGCGAGAAAAAATTTTAAACGACGTCGTGTGATTATCAAAGCACTAGATGACTTGTGGCAGGCAGACTTGGTTGAAATGGATCCCTACAAGTATGTGAACAAGGGTTACCGCGATCTTCTGGCAGTCATTGATACCTTCTCCAAATATTCATGGGCAATACCAATTAAAAGAAAAACTGGCGTAGAAGTAAGAGATGACATGCAGTCTATATTAAGCGAGGGACGAATACCTAAAAACCTGCAAACTGATGATGGAAGGGAATTCTACAACAGCCTCTTTAAAAATCTGATGATGAAGCATGCAATTAATCATTACTCTACGTACAGATTCCTCAAAGTATCAATAGTGAAACGATTTAACCGAACTGTGAAGGATATGATGTGGAAGGAATTCAGCTTTAATGGAACTTATCAGTGATTGGTATGGTAAAGAAACTGCTCACTGAATACAACTCAAGAATACATCGAACTACGAAAATGAGATCACGTGATATCAACGCCTCCAATGCGAAACAACTGCTTTCAACTGTATACAATCATATAAATATTGTTGTTCCTGCAAAGTATAAAGTTGGAGATTTTGTACGCATCAGCAAATACAAGCATATATTTGAGAAAGACTATACACCAAACTGGACAGCTGAGATTTTTAAAATTATTAAAGTTCAAAACACAAACCCCATCACATATCGACTGGAAGATTATCAAGGAAATCCAATCACCGGAGGCTTTTATGAATTGGAGCTGTTGAAAGTTAAACACCCAAACCTATATCTCGTAGAGAAAATCTTAAAGAAGAGTGGAGATAAAGCTTACGTTAAATGGCTCGGATTTTCATCAAAACACAATTCTTGGATTAATAAGAAAGATGTCTTATAATTTCTTGAAAAACATTTAACAATTTAAAATAAATTTATATTTATGATACTTTATACATGTAGCTTAATGCAAATTACTTTAATAAATGCAACTGAAACTATAATACATAATTTATTTACACTAGATTTAGATTCTTTCTGGGGTTGTCACGTGTTGATCTGATGAAATGGAGTAATGCCCCAAGGTTAAGTATCTGTCGTTCCGCTTATAATATGTCGCTTATTATCATAAGGGCTCAATGCGATCTTTTAACATTTCTTATCCACATAAATGCACAGCTGCACACATCCACCCGCGCCATAGGTAACGTTTCCTCAGCCAGCAAGTAGCCGAGCACTTGAAAACAGCAAAACCAAGATGACGGCATTCTGATATCTACAACTTCCCCGCTAATAAAAGAAATCAGCAAAACCAAGGCATGCTAATAGTTCCGGCTAATGCCGCTAGGGATCCTTACTCAAGAAATGGCGTTTGCTCCCGAACAAATGTCGCTAATATCTCGAAAACCAAAGCCCGTAGAGGATTTCTGTTGAAAATTTCAAAACCCCCCCTCCCAATCCTTATTATCCCCCTAACCTACCCACCATCTAGAATCCATTGGCATGAACAAAAATTTCCTACTATTACCTTTAATTATTACTAATATTAATTCAAAACCAGGCTCAACACTTGAAAACAACAAAAGCCTACATTTAGGCGCACCACACATCCAAGAAAACCGTAGCATTTTGCTGCTACGTGTGGCACAAGTGAAGCAAAAAACTTTACACATCCAAGAAAACCGTAGCATGCTGCTACTTGTGGGCACCAAATGCCGTAGCATGCTGCTACGTGTGGACTAAAGTGCATCAAAAAATTTCCCAAATCGTAGCATGCTGCTACGTGTGGGCGAAAGTGATGCAAAAAACTTCGCAAAACTCGAGATAAAATGTTGATGTCAACTTAGAGGCTATGAGTCTGAGATGAAAAATAAGCGAACTCCAGAAACAAAATCGAGATCCTATGCTATTTCCCTACGCTGGAGAGTGCTAAAAGTGGTCTCGTATCCCCAAGACTCGAGATAAGCCAACTTCAGAAACAAAATCGAAATCCTGTGCTATTTCCCCGTGCTGGAGAGTACTAAAAGTGGTCTCGTATCCCCAACATCAAAGACATAAACCCGTACAGTCAAGGCACAAACCCACATCTAGCATGAACTCGAACCACCTAGCGACGGTGGCGCCATCTGTGGCGAAATACAGTAAGCTAAAACGGGTGGTCTGGTGCCCCCATAGAATAACTACTTCCGCTGATTGGAGGAACTTGTACAAAAAACTCTAATACAACTTTCAGAAAAGTTATCCATGTTGTCCTCGGCTACTTCGAATACTGTGATGTTATCTAGTTCAATAATGAAGCTACCAAAGATAACCTAGCCCAATTTCGATGATGACTGTTTAAAATGGTGGCAATTTTATGACCTTTTTAATCAAATTGTCCATATTCAAGCCATAGGGGCTTGTCAAAAAATGTGCTGCTGCCTAGACAATGTTAAAAGACCGCTATGACAGTCGTAGGTTGTTAGTTACGGCATTACTGAATAAACTACTGTTTAAAATCCCTGCAATTTGACATTAGCCGATCCGCAGTTCCACCAACCAAGTCGAGTCGATTTTCTGATCGGAGCAGAAATATATTATCAAATCATGCCAATTAGTCAAATAAGGTTGACAGACAACTTACCAACCTTATATAATATAGTGTTTGGATGGGTGGTATCTGGCAAGGTTGAGGGAGAATCCCCACATGCATTAATATGTGGCATTTGCAGCGAGGATGAAAGAACTGAACAACAGACAGAAAAATTCTGTTGATTCAGCATATGAAGAAACCAATATAACAATTTCAGAACAGCGATGCGTAAATAATTTTAATCAAAACATGGAGAGAACCCAAGAAGGAAGGTTCATAGTAAGACTGCAATTCTCACAGAATCCCAGAGCATTGGGGGAATCAAAAACCATTGCACTTAATAGATTTCTATTATTGGAGCGGAAACTTGGTAGGCAACCCATCCTCCAGACACAGTATATTAAATTTATTCGCGAATACATTAGGCTAGGGCACATGGACCAAGTCGATCCTCTTGACATAAGCAAGCCACACTACCACTAAATTCGGAGTAGTATTCGACGCATCCGCGAAAACGTCATCAAACATTTCACTTAACGATATCTTGTACTCAGAACCAATTGTTCTCCATTCTGTTACGATTTAGGCTACCAAGATTCGTTTTAACTGCCGATATAGAGAAAATGTATCGGCAAGTTTGCTTAGATGATAAAGATCAAATGTACCAGCTCATTTTATGGAGAGAAGATCCAAATAAAACCATAAATTATTACAAACACAAACTTCGAACTATGACAACGTCACGACATTAGCCCCATTCCTAGCAACAAAGTGCTTAGAATTCCTAGCGGAAGCAGAAAAGGCAAGATTTCCACTGTGGTCAGAAACTCTCAGAAGAGATTTTTATGTTGATGACCTGATGACTGGTTCCAATAGTTTATCTGAAGCAAAGGAAATTCAAAGGCAGCTTAAAGAACTTCTACAATCAGGAGGTTTCAATCTCCGGAAGTGGTGCGCGAACCACCCACAATTACAGCAAAGACTTCCGGAAGAAGATATCGAGCTACAACTGGACTTCATTGAAGCAACTGAAGGTCATATAAAGACTCTTGGTTTAACTTGGCTTCCGAAATCTGATGTATTTTCCATAAACAAAACATGGAGCGACATTAAAAGGGTTACAAAACGATCAGTATTATCGGACACTGCTCACATTTTTGATCCCCTCGGATTGGTAAATCCTGTTACAGTGATTGTAAAATTATTCATACAAAAGCTGTGGGTACTTAAACTGGACTGGGACGCAGCCTTACCAATAGAAATGAATACTAACTGGATCATTTTTCATGAAGGACTCAAAGCGTTTAATGATATCAAAGTTTCACGGCATGTATTTGCAAGTCAAAAGCCGCGATCTACACAGATCCATGCCTTTTCCGACTCATCCGAAAAGGCATATGGCTCGGCGATCTACATCAGGTCGATATCTCAAGATGGTGTTGTAATTGTACGACTATTATGTGTAAGGTCCAAAGTAGCACTCATCAAAACTTCCCGGCTCGAATTATGTGCCGCAAAGTTATCTGCTCAGTTAGTTCAACAGGTTACAAGAGACTGAAGAATCCACAACATACTTCAGGACAGACTCAGAAATTGTACTTGCTTGGGTCTATTCTGAGTCTTCCTCTTACGGGTTGCCAGCATTCAAAGGTTATCGAGTATGGAGCAATGGCGTCATGTTAAGTCCAGTGATAGTCCTGCCGACATTGTGTCATGCGGAATGGTTGCAGACAAATTAGCAAATTGCAGTATGTGGTTCTATGGGCCTTCGTTCCTGCATGGATCAGAGGATTGTTGGCCCCCCAAATATTCGAAAGTGAGTGTTGACTTAGAGAGAAAAAAGTTCAAAGTAGTACTCACTACAAGCAACATATGGTTACCGCTCATCAGTATCATCAATCATGGCAATTCATTCAAAAGGCTCCATCCAAAGGGTAATGGGATGTACTCTGAGATTCGCTCATAATGCAAGACAAAGTGAGCGACAAAGGAGACACAATTGCTCTTTAAGAACCGAAGAATTGGACAGAGCATTCGTCATAATTCTGAAGGAAATACAACATAAAGGGTTCACAGAAGACCTGAGCCAATTGAGGCAAACTGGATCCATTAATTATGGAAGCTCCCTAAATAGCGTAGCCCCATTTTTTGACGAGAATGGAAACATCAGAGTAGGGGGCATATTAGATCACTCCAGCTTATCGTACGATGCAAAACATCCTATTCTGCTGCCTTATTCCCATCATTTAACGAAGCTGGTCCACAAATATTACTTGCAATCACCCGACAAAGGTGCTAGCCAGTCATGGGAAAGATAATTGCGAGATCAATTGTTCAGAATTGCATTCACTGCAGCAGAGTGAAACCTAAGCTACTGACCCAGGTCATGGGAAACCTTCCTTCAGCTCGGGTCCAACCCGCAAGACCGTTCATAAGATCTAGACTAGACTTCTGATGTCCAATTTGGACATATTACAAGTTAAGGGGAAAACGTCCTCAGAAGACATATGTTGAGCACACCTGAAATCATAATAAAAAAACATTAAAACAAATCTACTAAGTATTTCATGCCTCCCTCAATTTCTTCCTGAAACCTCCAGTCACCTCTGCGGGTACATCCTCCATGTCATGAAATAAAAATTATACATAGATATTAGTTTGAAGCAACTAATTCAACAAAGTAGTATACAAAAAACTACAAGAATAAGCAAATTACATGCAAAACTGCCAAGAAACCAATTTCTTGGCAGTACAACAACAATTGCATGCAAATGTAATTATTGCCAATTTCTTGCAAAATTCATATTCTCTGCATAATAAACATTTGCAAATTATGCAAATATGTTTATATATGCAAATTACATGAATTTGCATTAAGCACAAAGCATACAATTAATAAAAATCAACAATTTATACCATTGTTGACATTTCAAAAATCACTTTTTCAACATGAATAATTTAACAGAATTTGTATATTTCCTGCAAATTATTCATATTGGAACACATAAATAATTAATAAGGAACACTTAGAAAGTAATAAAATACACTTACCTGGACAATTAATCCAAAACACGAAAAACAACACGGCACTAACGAACTAAAATACCGCGACCGCGACTGTCAAATTGGCTCGCGAGAAAGTCAATTAGGTGAAATCGACTGCGCGCAACCTATAGAGCAGGCTTAGAAGGTGCGAATTTCACCAGTTAATTAGATATTTAACAAAAAAGGTGAAATTAATTCCCATAATGAGTGGGAAAGAGAAAGATGTGAAAACGAGATGCAAGAAAATTGATAGAAATTTGTGTTCCACATCGAAATTTGTCATGATATGGCAGTGCGACGCCATATTGACAATTTTTAGAAAAATTGAAATATTTAATAAAATAAATTAGGTAAATTCATGGATAATGAAGAATAAATTAGATGGAATAATTTGGCAAATTTTAAGCTATTAGTGCAAGTTTGGGTAGCAAGAAAAAAAAATGCTACATCCGCATTTTTCTTGTGAAATGTGTTGGAAAATGGCTGCTCAGACCCTATAAAAAGGAGTCGATCCCTAAGATCTCTCTCAGTTTTTTTCAAGTGACAGTAAATTTTCATTTTTCAGCAATTAAGCATCTAATAAAAAGAGTGCCAATTCAAGGTACATTATTATATATGCTGGAAATTGGTGCAATTGGTGCTGGCAAGGGACATAAAGTTTTTGTTGGATTTGGATTTTCAGATAAGTATTGTGTAATACTAATTAGTGCGTAATTTGAATAAGTTTCTTGCATAAACTTAAACACATGCCAAATCTGGCATTTTAAGAATATATGCAACGAAACAAAAAGAGTTAAGTAGTTAAGTTAAAATAAGATTAAAGTGAATTAAAAATAAGTGTATAAAGCGTGAAAACTTTAGAAAAGGCTATAAATTGCATTTAGTTGAACATATGCCAAAATACGGCACAGCAACTACACATGCAATCGAGCAATTAATGAACAGAATTAAATTGTAGTGAATTTATGAATTTGAGTGTTTCGAAAAAGAATTGTTCAATAAATACAGCATTAAACACAAGCACACATATCTATTTTTTCATACAGCTACACTGTCCACCTAAATGCTGTAATCTAGCTGTAGTTATCAATTGCAGCTACATTACAAAACATTTATTGGTGGTTCCATCCAGGATTGTGTGCCTGTTTACTGTTGTTATTGCGAATAATTCTAGAACACTCAATTTAGCGATAAATATTGCTTTAAAAATTATTTGTTCGAATTAAAAACATCGAAGATTAAGTTATAACTGTGCTTAGACGTGGCAGTTCTAATTAAAAACTTCAAAAATTAATTTATAAACGTGCTGAGACGTAAAACTTCAGGGTGCCCAGACGAGGCAGCTCGAATATTATCGAAATTTCTGTTATATTTGCTGAACTTACATGTCAGTAAATCGTGATAAATAGTTACTTGCTGAACTTACATGTCAGTAACCCGTAATAAATAGTTGGTTAATTAAATTAATAAGAAATTGCGACAGAAAATCACGTAAATATTTTACACGTCAATTGTTCATACGCGACAGCAAAGTACGTTCTTCGACTAATTCTCCAATTTATCCCACACGTGGCGTCAAATTACTTCTTTCGACTAAATTTTCAATTTATCCCACAAGTGGCATCAAATTGCTTCCTTCGATTACTTTCATCATTTAACCCACACGGTTAATTAATTATAATAGTAGGATATAAATCAACATGGATTCAGTAGATAGACTAATCCTCACGGATAGCATATTGCGTGCGCGAATTGAAAGGTTAATCGAAAATGGAAAGAAAACGAATCTTGTTAAACGAACGCAAGGCTTTTATGAGACTAAAATGACAGAGTTGAAGAAACTATGGGAAATATATACAGATATGGCAATAAATCAGGCTTTATTAGAAAGTTCTGATGAAAAGCAACATGAGTATTTAGCCCAAGACAATCATAGCTCAACAGAGTTAAAATATTCTGAATATATGGGAGAATTAGTAGAAGGATTGCGGAAATTCGTCCCAGCTACTGAAACATCAAGCTCGGGACAAATACCAATTCATTCGACAACTGTTGTTCAACAGGAATCGTTCCTCCCGGGAATTCAGTTGCCAAAGTATAACGGCAACTACGATTTATGGCGATCATTTCATGATCTATTCATTTCTCTTGTTCATGACAATACAAAGCTAACACCAGCTCAAAACCTGCATCATCTGAAATCTTGTTTAGTGGGTGATGCTGAGAAATCTTTGCGGCACACCCCAGTAACAAATGAAGATTATATGCCAGCATGACAGGTTGAAGGCTAGATATGAGAACAAGAGAATTTTAGTTAATCATCAATTAAAGGTTTTAGTAAACCAAGCCAAACTAAATGCAGAGTCTGCAAAAGGACTCAAGTCAATAATTGATACAACAGACGAATGTATCCAACAATTACAAAGTTTAGAAGTTGATACGACATCGTGGGATGTACTTCTAATACATCTGTTAGTACAGAAATTACCTTTCATTACCCTCAAACTGTGGGAAGAAGAGCAGGGAGGTACACAAGAACTCCCAACATTCAAGTAATTTAAGCAGTTTTTAAGTACGCGTTTAAGAATATTAGAGCCTTTAGCAGATAGTTTAATTAAGTCCACACAATCCAAATCAAGCTGCACACCTGAAACAACCAAATCATACCATATTACAAAGGGAATCAAATGCCCAGCATGCAATGCAAGTCACTTTTTACAAAGATGCCCGAACTATCGTAGGATGGACATACCATCCAGATACCAGATAATCAAGGCATCAAGCCGTTGTACCAATTGTTTAGGCTTGCATCATGTGAACAATTGCACTAGTAAATATAGCTGTCAAAGATGCAACAAAAAGCATCATAGTACCCTGCATGAAGAACACAACAGGGACAAACCCAATCATGCAGCTGTCGGAACTGAGCATAGGTCAAATACTAACAACGTTAGCTCGAACTCAAGTCAAGTCAATCAAGCTAGCAATACTATTCATAAACGTTCCCCACGGTTACAGTCAGTGAACAACACTGACGACTTAAACACTAGTCAAAACTTTGTAACTAGAAAAGACCATAATTCCCTGCTATCAACAGCGTTAGTAGTGGCACAACCAAAAAGCGGGAACTCACATATTCTACGATGTCTCATAGATAGTGGCTCGCAATCATCCCTTATTACAGAGGAAGCCTGCAGGAATCTGGGAGCATGTCGCAGCCCAACTGCAGTATCAATTACTGGCTTAAACACTAGCCATACAGCAATCTCAAAGCGGCAAACCACACTTACACTTCGATCGCGAAAAGCGAAGTCTACAAAAATATTAGAAGAAAATTTTCTAATATTGAACAAAATCACAGATCCTTTACTTTCCAGAATAATCTCTAAAAGGGAATGTTTACATCTCAATAAACTGCCACTAGCTGATCCCACATTTTGGAAGCCTGGAAAGGTACAGGAGCAAGAGTTTATGCTCAGATAGTCTTAAACGGCATTAAACAAGGATCTAATACTACCCCTACAGCCATTAAGAAAATATTTGATTGGATTTTACTAGGGTCAACAGCAAATGTTGTAGAAAGCAATACATCAGCGTTTACCGTCACAACTGATGACTTATCTGAACAACTTAAAATGTTTTGGGAAACAGAAGAGTTTCCCACAAATCCGATTCTCAACAAAGAAGACAGAGAATGTCAACAGAGATATCAACTCACCCATCAACGTCTTCACAATGGTGCTTATCAGGTGAAATTACTATTTGTGAATAATGAAGTGCCTGACCTAGGGCAATCAAGACAACAAGCAATCAAACGCTTTCAAGGAATACAACGTCAACTTGAAAGGAATCAAGCTTTGAAGTCCGAACACGAGAGATGTTTAGATGAATATCTTGAGTTGGGTCACATGGAGGAAATACCTCCACCCAACAACAATGAGCCACACTATTACATACCTCACCATGCAGATGCAAAAGAAAGCACGACAACAAAGGTGAGAGTAGTATTTGACGCCTCAGCGAAAACGTCAAATGGCAACTCACTCAATGAGTTCCTATTAAAGGGACCAGTTTTACCACCTAAATTATTCGCCACGTTGCTCAACTGGCGTAAAAACAAGATTGCTATGAACGCGGACATTGAAAAGATGTACCGTATGATAACCGTGCATCCGGATCATCGTACCTTTCAGCGAATCATTTGGAGACATCCTAAAACTAAGGAGATCCGAGATTTTCAGCTGAATACGGTGACCTTTGGAACGTCTTCTGCGCCATACTTAGCCATTCAGACGCTTCAACAACTAGCATGTGGTGAACAACAAAGATGGCCTCTAGCTTCAAAGGTCACAGCCACAGACTTCTATGTGGACGACCTACTCACTGGAGCCGAGAGCATAGAAGATGCTAAGGATCTATTAGATGAACTAATTAGCATGTTGAAAGCAGGAGGATTCAATCTGAGGAAATGGACAAGTAACAATTCGTTCTTGTTGAAACATCTTCCCCCAGAACAGCGCGAATTCAAGGATACGTTGATGATTTCGGACACGGAATCCGTAAAAACGTTAGGAATTCGTTGGCATCCTAAATCAGATAAATTTTCGTTCTTGACCAAACCTTGGAAAACGTATGCCAAGGTAACCAAACGAACCATTTTGTCAATATTGCATCACTGTACGATCCTTGGGGTTGATTAGCACCAGTTGTAATTACAGCAAAGGTGCTTATGCAATCATTGTGGGTCACGGGATGCGCTTGGGACAATAAGGTTTCCGAAGCCATTGAACATCAATGGGATAGTTTCAAAAATAATTTGAAGTCTATCGACAACTCACAAATTCCTAGATGGATTAACTATTCATCAAATGCACATATCGAAATACATGGCTTCTGCGATGCATTAACAAAGGCATTCGCTGCAGCAGACTATCTACGTATAAGAGATAAGAATGGCATGTTTACGACTACTTTGGTTACTGCCAAAATCAGGGTAGCTCCCATAAAGCCAACGACCATACAACGTTTGGAGCTAAATGGAGCTCTATTATTAGCAAGACTGCTTCAAGCTACAATGAAGGACATGCGCTTACAACACGCTCCAGTTTTTGCTTGGACAGATTCCACGATTGTCCTGCAATGGATAAAGGAACATCCCTCACGATGGAAATCGAGTAGTAGAGATTCAGGACATCGTACGCTTTGAGCAATGGCGTCATGTGTCAACGAATCACAATCCTGCGGATGTGGCCTCAAGAGGAGTGCCTGCTGCGGATTTAATAAATAATCAGCTATGGTGGCACGGCCCATCATGGCTATCGGCGGAGCAAGATGCATGGCCAAAATTTAAAGATATTTCGGAACAAACCAATCTAGAGGCTAAAGAACCTATTGCGATAAATCTTTTAGCAAAAGTAGATAACAAGTTCCTTCTACGATATTCATCATATACTCGCCTCGTACGCATAGTAGCTATTATGCAACGATTCACACACAATTGTCGGCATCCTCATAATAAACGCTCACAGTATATCGATTCACTGGAATGGAGCCAGGCACAGCTAACAGTATTCAAACTGATACAACAAACTGCGTTCGCATATGAGTACAAAATTATATTGAACAAGAATCCATTGTCGCAAAATAGCAAGTTGATTAAACTTAATCGTTTTATGGCTTGTTACGAGTGGGTGGTAGACTCGATAATGCTTCAATTCCAGGCGTAAGACCAGTGTATGAGCCGGAACCGATTTTCTTCAAACTTTGCACACTACTCCCTTTTTACCCATAAATCACAAATATGAAAACAAAATTGTGCGGAAAGTTATAGTTTCTGAGATAATCGACTTTAAAATTCCCGAACTTTGTACTGAAATTCACTGCAATTCACAACTAATTTACTCTTCTTCTTCTTTTAGGTAGCAGCAAGAAGGCAATTCAACTTATTGGTGCGTGTACACATACTCTTCTTCTTCTTTTAAGTAGAAACAAGAATGAAATACATACCTTCCGAATATTTGGGTTACCAGCATTCCGTTTTTTTATTCATTACGAATATTCAATTGATGTGTAGTAACAGCATTTACTTAGAATGGAATAGAAAAACTTTTATTAAATAAGCACACACACACACACACACACACACACACACAGGCTGGCAGGGGCACACACACACACACACGCACGCGGAGCTGTTACTACACATCAATTGAATATTCGTAATGAATAAAAAAACGGAATGCTGGTAACCCAAATGCTTGGAAGGTTAGTATATACATACCTACCACTGCCTCTTTTTAATACTAAAAAGAAGAAGAAGAGTTAATTAAATGTGAGAATGTCAAATTGTGTTGTGAATTGCAGTACAAAGTTCGGGAATTTTAAAGTCGATTATCTCAGAAACTATAACTTTCCACACAATTTTGTTTTCATATTTGTGATTTGTGAGTGAAACGGGAGTAGTGTGCAAAGTTTGAAGAAAATCGGTTCCGGCTCATACACTGGTCCTGTTCCCAATTCCATACAATAGGAAACACCCAGTCATCTTACCACGTGATCACCACGTCACATTAATTTTAATCGACAAACTACATGTAGAAACTCTACATGGCGGTCCCTCATTGGTTCTCAGCACTAGTCGAAATCGATTCTGGATATTAGATGCTAGACGTTGCATTACCAGTCGATTACATAAGTGCATTACATGTTTCAAATATCGCACTACGACTAGAAGCCAGCTGATGGGAAATTTCCCAACCCCGCGAGTAAATGAAACGAAGCCATTTACTAAAGTGGGAATTGATTATGCCGGACCTGTAACGATAAGAAGCTCAAAGTTACGCAACGCCAAGTTACAAAAGGCATACTTCTGTATCTTTGTTTGTATGGCTACAAAAGCTGTACATTTAGAATTGGTGTCAGATCTCACATCTGAAGCATTCCTCGCAGCATTAAAGAGATTTGTAGCTACAAGAGGATTGTGCACTGACATATATTCAGATTGTGGCACCAACTTCATTGGTGGAAAATCTCTTCTGGAAAAGGATTTACGACAAGCCATTCATGCCTTATTACCAGAAGCAGCAAAATATTTGTCCTCCAAGCAAATCAACTGGCACTTTAACCCTCCAGCCTCTCCGCATTTCGAAGGAATCTGGGAAGCGGGAGTAAAGTCAGTAAAGTATCATCTTCGAAGAACACTACAATACTCCGAATGTAAGTTTGAAGAGTATGCAACCCTATTAGCTCAGGTCGAAGCGTGTTTAAACTCTAGGCCACTATGCTATGTTAGAAATGATCCAGCGGATTTATTTATCTTTACACCTGGACATTTCTTAATTGGCCAAGCACTAAATGCGATTCCAGAGCCTGATTATACAAATGAACCTGTAGTATTGTCCAAAAGATGGCAGTACATTCAACAATTGAATAAACAATTTTGGGATAAGTGGTCAAAGGTCAAACCAATTGCAGAACAGACCCAAATGGTACACAAGGCAACCGAAAATGCATGTTGGAGATGTTGTCCTTGTTAAAAGCGAAAACATGCCACCCACTAGCTGGGCAATGGGTATAATAGAGCAAATACATCCAGGTGCCGATGAGCTAGTGCGGGTAGTACGAGTCACAACGCGAAATGGTAGTTTCTTACGACCAATCGCTAAAATTAGTCCTCTACCACTAGCATAAGACTAACTGCCTGTTATTAGTATCGTCATGTGTCTGTCCAGAAGTGTCACATTGTTGGCTGAGGGTCATCATCATTGTTGTTACACCATACTAACAAGCTACTATTGCAGATGTTATCCAGATATGAGCACACGCTATACATTTTAGAGGACATCCAATTTAGCCCCCCAGGAAGTCCTGATGCTACGCGACCCTGGCTGCGATGTATTTGGAATACCTCGACAAGAGTTGGCCCACGAATTGATGTCATCAGGGAGCAGAAATCCACCAGCAATCGGTCAGGAATCAACCTACAGATCTACGGCAAGCGAAAGCGGGAATTCTCCAGCAACAAGAGGTATAATTGCGGCAGAACCAAGGTTCATGGGTCCAACGCCATTCACCGATCCCCATCCGGAGCAAACGGCAGTTGTCAATGGCGGTAGAATCTCGGCCTTAACAAGTCCGCTTCGAACCGCAAACATAAATGAATTTAAAATGAGAGCCGCTAATAGCTTTCAACGCTTCGTCACTCGAGAAGGTATCGACATATACTTGCCACGATATGTGCTACAGCGCATCGATGTCAAAGCGATACAACGGCGACGAAACAGGGAGAAAACCATTAATCTCCCAGATAAGTATCAGGTTAGACTACGAATATTAAAGGATGGATCAATGATCTTCCATCATTACCACAAAAGGGGTATAAGCAGAATAAAAAGAGCATTGGTTGAACGAACTGTTCAACGGGGGGGGGGGGGGGAGTATGTTGAGCACATCTGAAATCATAATAAAAAAAACATTAAAACAAATCTACTAAGTATTTCATGCTTCCCTCAATTTCTTCCTGATTCCTCCAGTCACCTCTGCAGGTACATCCTCCATGTCAGGAACGCGTCTGAAATAAAAATTATACATAGATATTAGTTTGAAGCAACTAACTAAACAAAGTAGTATACAAAAAACTACAAGAATAAGCAAATTACATGCAAAACTGCCAAGAAACCAATTTCTTGGCAGTACAACAACAATTGCATGCAAATGTAAATATTGCCAATTTCTTGCAAAATTCATATTCTCTGCATAATAAACATTTGCAAACTATGCAAATATGTTTATATATGCAAATTACATGAATTTGCATTAGGCACAAAACATACAATTAATAAAACGCAACAATTTATACCATTGTTGACATTTCAAAAATCACTTTTCCAACATGAATAATTTAACAGAATTTGTATATTTCCTGCAAATTATTCATATTGGAGCACATAAATAATTAATAAAGAACACTTAGAAAGTAATAAAATACACTTACCTGGACAATTAATGCAAAACACGAAAAACAACACGGCACTAACGAACTAAAATACCGCGATCGCGACTGTCAAATTGACTCGCGAGAAAGTCAATTAGGTGAAATCGACTGCGCACAACCTATTGAGCAGGCTTAGAAGGTGCGAATTTTACCAGTTAATTCGATATTTAACAAAAAAGGTGAAATTAATTCCCATAATGAGTGGGAAAGAGAAAGATGTGAAAACGAGATGCAAGAAAATTGATAGAAATTTGTGTTCTACATCGAAATTTGTCATGATATGGCAGTGCGACGCCATATTGACAATTTTTAGAAAAATTAAAACATTTAATAAAATAAATTCGGAAAATTCATGGATAATGAAGAATAAATTAGATGGAATAATTTGGCAAATTTTAAGCTATTAGTGCAAGTTTGGGTAGCAAGAAAAAAAAATGCTAAATCCGCATTTTTCTTGTGAAATGTGTTGGAAAATGGCTGCTCAGACTCTATAAAAAGGAGTCGATCCCTAAGATCTCTCTCAGTTGTTTTCAAGTGACAGTAAATTTTCATTTTTCAGCAATTAAGCATCTAATAAAAAGTGCCAATTCAAGGTACATTATTATATATGCTGGAAATTGGTGCAATTGGTGCTGGCAAGGGACATAAAGTTTTTGTTGGATTTGGATTTTCAGATAAGTTTTGTGTAATACTAATTAGTGCGTAATTTGAATAAATTTCTTGCATAAACTTAAACACATGCCAAATCTGGCATTTTAAGAATATATGCAACGAAACAAAAATAGTTAAGTAGTTAAGTTAAAATAAGATTAAAGTGAATTAAAAATAAGTGCATAAAGCGTGAAAACTTTAGGAAAGGCTATAAATTGCATTTAGTTGAACATATGCCAAAATACGGCACAGCAACTACACATGCAATCGAGCAATTAATGAACAGAATTAAATTGTAGTGAATTTATGAATTTGAGTGTTTCGAAAAAGAATTGTTCAATAAATACAGCATTAAACACAAGCATACATATCTATTCTTTTCATACCGCTACACTGTCGACCTAAATGCAGTAATCTAGCTGTAGTTATCAATTGCAGCTACATTACAAAACACATATTTGGCAGTGTTCTGCTGCTTTGCCACAAAGGAAACTCATCTTAATGTTGTCAGTAACTTAACCACGGCTGGGTATCTTGGCGCGCTTAAATGCTTCATCGCCAGACGAGGCTATAGCAAGGATCTATATACTGTGATAACGCCACCAATTTTGTGGGAGCAAGAAACCGAATTGAGGAGCTCCAAAACATAT